>JASCQY010000232.1:1546485-1565871 GCA_030264315.1 Sardinella tawilis
CTCTAACCTTAGGAGTATTTGATGAGACATCAAAGAAAAGAACCATTAAAGAAAACTTAAGAGAAAGATGATACACAGACACACACACACACACACACACACACACACTGCTCCTCATACTACACAAACAGCACATGTGAAGTGTAGCATGGTCAAAGTTTCAGGGGTGTATTAGCCTTCCCCAGCCCCTGGGTTCAGAACTGTCTTATGTAATTTTCTGTCACATCCATGTTATCAACCAGGACAGTGATAAGATTACATGGCCAGTGCTGGGCCAAGTAGTAGTGCTTTGCCTCCTCATTGAAAAGGAAATTGAATAACAGGAAATGTTAAAACACAAAGGCTGTTTTTAGGTTGTGTTTAGCCTGCATGCATATCAGAATCATTTAGTTTGTGAAAATTTCCACCATGTACAGTACAGTAGTAGATAGACATTGTCTCGTATACAGTATTACTGTCTACAATTATGTATGTATCTTATGTAGGCTGTATATTTGTAGAATAATTTCCCACAATTTATATGATGATACTTAGATTGTGGTCTTTATTGTACAGTATGTGTCGAGAGAAGCCTGCATATTTGTCTATGTATGTACAGTATTGTATGTTGAATGTATACCAGAGAGTTCAAATCTACCTGAGTGTTCAGTTACAACATCCCCACATGCATAATCAATGCTATGTGTAAGCCATGGGTAATGACCTCACTTCAGTATGTTGGTGTTTATGACATCCTGCATTTCCACATGCACTTCCAGTTCATTCAGAGGAACACAGGCAATTAGGAAACACAAACATGTCATGAACATGATGGATTATTTCTAAATATGTCAGGGTCAAGTTACCATTGTCAGTAATTGAAGCGACAGAATCTGTAATTCTATAAAGCCTCATTACCATGTGACATATGCTACATCAACCAATGTCACATGGCAATGAGGCATTATAGAATATAAGCCATGATGTTATATATAGATATAACTCTATATATAACTCTCTGAGGCCTAGAGTTTTGATCACTCTATGTCATCTTCAGGATGATTCAGGTGTTCATTAGGTGCTTGCTGCCAATAACACTTCATTGGGATGAATAAAAGACTGCCAATCTAAGCTGCCAGGTACATTATTGAAAGAATACTTTTGGTGTTCTACAATGCTATCAGCATTCCTGCTTGACTTTGACTTGACTTGTTTTTGTTCTGGAGGTCATTATTCTAGTGTGAGTCGGCACTTAGCGGACTGGGACGCCTCCCATGATTTATTTGTGGGTTGAAATGGATTCTGTCGCATCATCTGATATTTTAATGCTCAAAGAAATATTTAAACTTGTCAAATATTTGCTGACTCCAAAGACCTATTGCCAGCTCATAAATGGGAGTCAGATGTTATTCTTGCATTCTCATAATTCATTAAAACAAAAAATAAAAAATGAATTCATGGCAATTACTGTGTGCCATAAATAAACATATTCCGCTACAATACGCTGACTTTTGCAAATTAAAGCCTTCAGTGTATTACTGAACTATTATAACGTTTAACTTTGTTATTTGACCTCATGGAAATGACTTTCTCTTTGGTCCTTGCATGCCCTTGCTATTGAGGAAAAAATCCGGGGAAAGTGAGAAACAACCAAAACAATGATGGACTAATCTTACAGTTTCAGCTTTCTGACTGTCGTGGACACCATTATGCACAATGTAGGAGATGTGCAGAAATCAATATAGCGGAGGAGTGGTCGGAGGGCCTTTATCTTTGGCTGCTGATGATTTGGTGTGATGAATTATTAAATGCCGGAGAGCCGAGGCTGTAGCTGGCGAAAAAGCGAGCTTTGCAAGTGCTGCTCTACCTTATCACTCTTAATCTTAGAAGCTCCTGTAATGCAATTCTCAACATTTAGCACTTAATGGTGTGTTGGGGCATGGAACATGATCTAAGACCATTAGGACCCATCTTGTGCTCGCACTCAGAATGTCACTGACCCACGGGTCAATCCCTTGATGCAGACATCAAGATCAGAAAAACAGACAGTTGTTGGCACCATTTCGGTTCTAACCTGTCAGAGACTATTCCAAAGACGCCCTAATAGGTGTTGTGACTTTTTGTTGCACAAATCACACCATCCAATCATTAAGGTAGCACAATAAAATTCACTAGATGTATCATGTACTTTACAACTCAGCAGTATGAATTATGACTCCTGTTCAACCTTGTGTATTTCCTCACCAAAAAAAAGCATCAGATCTCTCGAGATCTCCTAGTTTTGACTCCTTTTTGACAAATATATTCTATGCTCTACCCATTTATGTGCCTGTCTCTTTCTCTCTCTCTCTTTCTCTCTTTCTTTCTCTCTCTCTCTCTCTCTCTCTCTCTCTCTCTCTCTCTCTCTCCATTCTCTCCATTTTCACAAAACTTTGGAACAGTTTTCCAAGTTTTCCATTGCAAGATATTGGTGATTAGAGCGTCATGTTTTTGCATTTATGTCTTCCACTCAGCAGTGCTTCAGTACAAATGACTAGTTATAGGCTGGATTGATATGACTCATATGCAGGGGGGTGGAGTGTAGTGCACGCACAGCAGGGAGTCTGGCGACCAAAAGCTTCCATTGTATATCAGCCTAGAAAAGCTACATGTCCATCAAGTTGCATGTGTCACAGTGTTACAATCTCCTGAGAGCCTAACTGCTCTGTGATGCTCATAATGAATACTAATACAAAGGATTGCATTTAATCTTGTATATCGAAAATAAAATATTGCAATTGCACACGGAGAAAACAGAATAAGAGATAAAATATATGGTTACTTTCTGTGTGCCTCTCGGAGG
Organism: Sardinella tawilis; assembly: GCA_030264315.1. Taxonomy (NCBI): domain Eukaryota; kingdom Metazoa; phylum Chordata; class Actinopteri; order Clupeiformes; family Clupeidae; genus Sardinella; species Sardinella tawilis. The sequence goes on from JASCQY010000232.1 coordinate 1,549,307, forward strand.
TGATATTTATAGGCCTAGGTTGCAGAAAGGAAGTGCACATGTCTAATGCAGAACCGCATATGGGTCACAGTCCCTCCCTAACTCAGGATAAGTCAGTGTGACTCTCTCAGGGGCCTCACTCTTGGATTTCAGCTTGTATTAGGTTTGCCATGAGTCACATTTAGCCGCAGTTCTCTGCTGATTAAAAAGCAACCCCACAGAAAGCAGATGAGGACGCTTTGAAGTTTGACTAGCCTCCGAAAAAAACATTTGCTCTTCCTAGATGTCACATTTTGCAGTTTCTTTTTAAACTCAAAGCATACCCTCTTCCGGTATCAGCCTCTCACAACAAATATTAGTGCATAATTGCACTTTGCGTTTATCCTAACGTGTTGACTACTGTCTACTTTTGTCTTTTTTTTTCTTTTACTTCATAAATGCTGACTAATATCACAGTACATGAGCACAGTTTTATTGCAAGCAGTAAAAAGAGGTGTAATGATCATTTGTGCCATTCATTTTAATGGCAGTGAGAATTTAATTCTGACAACCTCAATAAGGAATATCCCTCAAGGCCAATTACAAGGTTCACAAGGTTGTTCTGCATATGCCCAATGACTTTTTAATGAGGCTTTTTCAAGTGCAGTCCAAACAAGTGCACTCTTGTTGTGCTGCCGTCTGCCTGGTTAACGGAATATTGCTCTCTCATCAGGGAAATGACAACAAATTACCATTTTTCAGGCATCACCTATCTGACATAACTCATTAGAATACCCCTCCCCCCTCTTTTTTTTCCCTAGATTGCATATCACACATTCTCTCTATTTCAGGCAGCCAAGGAAAGTATGGCCTACTTACACAGTATATACTGTATTTGCAAGCCCAAGACCTACTACTGTACAGTATGAGTTGCAGGTAAAAAAAGGCCACTAACACTGTGGGTGAGTGTTTGCTTTGAGCATGTATGAACTGCCTCACGCTTGACTGCAAATCCCCTCACAGGACTGGAGTTAGCCGATACCGCGGCAGTGTGTCTGCTCTGCCTCCTTCCCGCCGTACCAGCACAAGCTCCCCGCTTCACCCTTGTTAGCGGTGTCCTCTGGCGGGTTTGTTGCACCAGCACGACAGCGGGAGGGAGGAGAGGGAGGAGGGGAGGAAGGGAGGGAGAGAAGGAGAAAAAGAGAGGAGGGAGGGGACAGGACTGTGCCGGCGACTGTGCACCTGGAATGGTTGTGATGAGATGGGTCGTGCTACAGTGAGCACGGAAATGAGGATCAACGCCTCACTCAAGGGTGATGGGATGTCACGTTTTAACACAGTACACTTCCACACCCACCCACGGCCCCTATGTGCACACACACACACACTAACTCACACACACACACACTTTCCGCTTCTGCTTATAATCTTTCCGAATCTGAAGAGCCATCTCTGTACCTGCTGGAGCAACATGGGTTTATCCGGCATGGTTCCAGCTGTCTTCTGACTCCTGCTCCTTGGAATGAAGACTTTAATCTGAAGAGCTTCGAGAGTGTCCATATTTCTGCTTCCTCCCAGAAACCCTCCTATCTAATGCTTTATCTGGTCTCAGGAAGAGGTTTCATTTGTAACAGGGTGGGGGTTTGTTATAGTGTAGTATAGTGCTGCTCTTATGAATTTTGCACATTTTATATATTATTGGTTCTTTAATGAAATAAATGTATGCTTGGCATCATTAATCTCCTACTCGGATAGAATTTGTCTGAAATGCAAGCTGCCCATTCCATGTTCTCTAAGCAATCAGATAGGAGCTATTTCCCTTCAAAAGCACAGGGCAGAGGAAGCAGAGAGGAAATTACATTGTGGCAAACAAAGTAAGGCCGTCAAGCGGACACTTAATAGATTCTTTCAAAGGAAGTGACCAGGAAACTATGGTAACTTAAGCATCGCTTTTTGGGAGCACGGAAAATTCACTCTGGTAATCACATTTTTTGAAGATGTCTGTCATCAAAGAAAAGACCATTTCAAACATCACTTTTAAGGTCCAATCAGTATCAATTTAAAGTCTGGGGTGGTGAAACTTTTACACCCAGTCAGCAAAGGCAGTCAAGTTGGATGCATCTGCCACGCCCCCTCCAGTACTACACTCAGAGTCCTAATCAACTGTGACCAATTGAATAATCAGCTGTGTTTGTCAAAAGACCTTGTTTCCCCCCATATGACTGTGAAGTATTGCATCCTTGAGAATGTATGTATGTATGAATGTATATGTATTTATTTATGAGACGGCACACTATAAGGACAACTAGACGATTGAGGAGCAACACATAACAAAAAAAAGTGTTTTGAGTTAGAGCAGTGGACTGTACCTTTATGTCAGTCTGTCAGAAGCATTTCGATTGCATTTACATTTGCAGGAGAGGCATGAAAAAGTGACATGGAAAGGATACGTGCAACACAATATTATGTATGCTAAAAATACATGAATGAATTCACCACTGGCTCTCTAGGTTGACATCAAACCGAGTGGACAATCTGTGCAGCTGAGAGAAATTACTTTTGAATAGGAGCTGCTGGTTTTTGGGTTATTGCCAATAAAAGAGGCTTCCACTGGAAAGTGAACAGTATTGGCCAAGTGGAGGGATGGAGGGAGTGGTGGGGAGCAAGCAAGAGGGGGTGGGGTGCGGGGGCTGGGGGGGCTTGTCCCCCTATAAAAGAAGCAACTTGCTAATGACTTTTCCAGGAACTAATTTTCTGCATTGAGGCACAGCCCATAAAATGAGGTTATTTCTCCTATCCAGGGATAAATAGAGATTTAACTGTCTTTTCTCTTTACTGTCTACAACATCAGGCTTTATGTGTTGTACACAGTACAATTTGGGGCGACTGCTTCTCCATCTGATTTATTCTGTTTTGCCCCTCCAGCGCCCCAAATATTTTAACCATGGCGAAGTGTACCTCTGCACCCAGGCCCATGTGGCAGGTCCCATAACACATGAAATTAATAGCAGTGATAAAATGTGAGAACCTTTAGATTTGCTCGTGTGAAGAGTTGTTCTCCAAATGAGAATCTTTCTCATTAAAACCATACTGCAGCCTTTAACAGTGTGGGTTCACTGCTGCCTTGCTTTTAAAAGTGCCTGTCTTACAGTATCTAGGAATTTGTGCCCCACACTTAACAAGACAGGCCTCACTGCTTGTGTGCGTTCAGACTTCACTTCTAATGGACCCCAATCTCAATAGCACTGACGCTAGTGATGAATATGCTTTAAGAAAAGAAATGTGGTCATCAGTGCACATTCAGTCACCCCTATTAGGACTGGTAAATGTGGAAGATGATTGGAGATAAACATGAACGCAAACCAGCCATACAAATGTTTTGAGCTGCTGTAGGCCTTTTCATAAAATGTTTAGAGGAGCTTGTTTTGCTACCAAGATTTCTCATATATTATATATTATAAAACTTCAAATTGAAAATTTTCCTTCTATATTCCCAATGCTTTGTATCAAACAAATGAAAAGTTATAAAATGTTATGAATCTATCATAGCCCTTTATCCCTGGGTTCATAGAAAGTGTTACCAAGATTTTTTTTCTTTTTTAGCAACAGCACCAGCATGCAGATTAGCACAACCCTTCTTCACTTATAGTCTTTTAAGTTACAGCAATACCATGATGATTTCCGAAGCATGTTTTTATGGGCAACTACAACTGGCATTTTTCTTAAAGTGATATCAGTTGAATATTAATCTTTATAGTATATTGTTATGTGAAAGACAAATAAATATACTTATCTTTTAACTGGCTTCTATAGTCCAGGTTTTTACCGGTGTGTTTTACAAGTGTGTTAATGGTGTTGATGGTGTTGGTAAGGATTCTGCCTTTCTGATACTTCTGGTGGTTTTCACTCCTTACCATCTCTGTACAGCTATTCCCATAAATTCGTCCTAAATGGTAGTTTAGGGCAATGTCAATGCTGCATTCTGCATTTAATTGCATCATGCCCACAGTGGGGTGCTTAAAGAGGCGCTGTTCTTATTGCACATTTTGATTTTAACATGATCAGGCCTGAATTACTAGAGATCGCTGATGAGCTCTTGCTTCTTGCACTGCAGGTTATGCCTTCAGATTCAAATGCAAAAAAAAAAAAAAGTTTGTCAAAGCCTATTCATTTTGCTTAAACTGTTTTTATGTTCCAATGACAGTTAGTTTGATTAATATTCCGTTCATGAAAATACAGTACAGAAAGAACGAATGAAGGGGAGAGAAAATGTTTAAGGATTTATTCATGCACATCATTATATCAATAACGTAATATCTATTGGATGGCATTCTGGGGTATAGCCAGTTCTTTGGTATTTTGCAGTATATCGATTCATACCAAAAAACATAACCTACTGTATAGATGAGGTGAAATAAGGTTATAATTAGTCTACAGACAAAATGAATGCCTGCATCATAGAAGGCAATATAGAAAGATGAAACAGCCAACTCATAGTTCCTAGTTCATAATTCATATTTTCTGTTATTCCAGCCTGCCTAAGCAGTAAGTATTCTATCATTTATCCCTTAATGCTTTTTGTTATGCTGGTCTTACCTACACCTTACCCAGTACATGCCATGATTTAAAGCATTGCATATTTGTTTACCACGGTGAAATATTCACTCTGGCCCAAACTTACATCTTCTGGAGTGAGAGTAGGACTGTTTGTAACTTTGATTATGGAGATTTATTAATACTTGTACAAGCACATAATCTCTCCTTAGATGAGGCAGTAACTTGTGTAAAGTTGATGAAGCTGGGCCTTTGTGGGCAGACCCTAAATCTTACAGGTTGCATCACATCCTGCCTGATAGCTATTGAACAGTAAATGCACCAATCACACATCAAAGATCATTGAGCAGTTTGGCAGTCATCCTAGGCTGATAATATTGACTAGTGCAAAACATTTCACTGGTTTATTGCGCATGAATATGATTTAGTAGGCAATGCTCAGGAGCTCTGTGGAGGCTTGAGCTAGCAGGAGGGGATCCATCCGTGGCTGTGTAATGCCGTTGTAAGGCTCAGGACCATGGTAAGGGATGATCTGCAGCCAAGTCACAGAGGGAGTGAGTAAAGCATGCTTCAATAAGCAGGGGGAAAAAAAAATATCATCCAGGGTGGCATCTGCTAGACCAGTGAGTGTCTCGAGATGAGAGACTCCCACAAGGCACACAGCAATTCAGAAAAGCCAACAACTGGGATGTTGAATCTAAAGAGCTGTCCTTGAAGGTAAGTATGGGAGCTGAAGCTTCAGTGACTACTGTGGTCTCCCTGAGTTGATTTAACAAATTTGGGCGAGAGACCCAAGAGTGCTACAAAAGTGTAATGGTTTTTAAAGGACCATCACCATGGGGATAAAAGACTGTGTGTCATGATGGGAATCTGTCCATGGGCAAAAAGGGAAGCCCTGGTGATTTATACTCTCAGAACTGTACAACAAAATAATCATTTTGACTTCAAAAAAAAGAAAACACAAACACACTTGAAGGCTGAATTTTCTTCAGTGGCTCTCTACCGTCATAGATATTCTTCTGACTGAACGCTCAACCAAAGAAAGGAAGGAAGTTTTGATCATCAGTTTGTTTAAAGATTAAAAGTTTGACCTCTCACTCAATATCAATGAATACTGCCTCTCTCCAAGAGAAATGCTGTTGCAAAGCTGTGGATCAAGAGGAGCCTACCACCATAGGCCCTAATTTAGATGACAGGCAAAATGCAAAGTCAGTCAATGAGCAAAGTGTCTCATGCATCAACTACAGCTATCACATGGTGTCTGGCTTTGAGCTGACCCAATGGCGTGCTTCGGATCTTAATCATGTTATAGCCTTCATCATTAAATTAGCTAATAGTGAAACTTTACTCTGAGTAGGTACTTTGTGTGGCATTGAAGTCAAATCTCTTATGCATGCTAATATTTCACCTGTTCTTCCGCTTACACTGAGCAAGGTCTCATCGCTGCAATAAGATCTACCCTAAAAGTTGGTATTCAATAACCTTCAAGTTCAAGATTACTTTATGGATTTCGGGATTTGCAGGCAAATTTTACTGCATTCATAAGCCTTTATTTTGTGGCCATTACAGGCTACAGTAGGCTAGGGAAGGAACAGAAAGAGAGTACATAATGTAATTGTGAAATACACAACACACACACACACACACATTTCCTATGAGCTGTAATGACTTGGTAGCTATTGATAAAAAGGTTTGATAAGGACTAACTTCCTGCATATGGTGCTACGCCTGCAAGAAAAATCTCTGCAGATTTAAACTACGGACCAAATCAAATTTTCTCCATATGGCTCTGTAATGAGAAGTATTTATAAATCACAGTGCTGCTTTGGATTTGCTAAACACATCCGTAAAAGAGAGATTAGACCTAAGGGTTACTAGACTTTGTTCAGCTGCTTAAGGCCAAATGAACCTGTGCTGCTGACAGAAGAAAATGCCAGTGACTGACCATCATGAAAAAAAAAAACATTTAAAGAAGCCAGGTCAGATCGAGACCTCTGCTAACAGACTAATACAGTACGCTACTCACTTGTAAATGCAAATGCCTGAATGACTGACCTCATCCTTAAAGTGTAAGTTTACTTGTAGACTTTATTGTGGATGTATACAGTGTACCACTGGACTCTCTATTATGATATTACAGACATTTTAACATTTAAAATATCTTATTTGATTGGTAGAAAATAACAATGACCAGAATTATATTTACCATACACAATTTGAAAGCAGTTGTGTTGGCCACCAGTTGTTTAAGCCTTTGCATGCTTGCTTAATGAAAAGACAATTAAGAAACAACACTAACAAATGTTGAGATGATGCAGCTCTACTGACGCAGAACAAATACACAAATGACAAGCAGGCTCTTCATTTACTGTAACAGCCGACTGTGGAAAGCTCAGTTAAGGCAGCAATCCTGTCTGTCCTCTGAGCCAGTGCTCTCCCCCTCACTCCTTCCCTTCACTAATCCTATCAGGAATTCAATTTACTTCCTGCCTAATTATCGCCTTTTCCCATTGACCATTTTAAAAGGAGTAGATTTTCTTAAATCCCACTTACTATAATTAAGGCTTTGGTGAAGATAATACATTTCCTTTCTTGTTTTTATTTCAAGGATTAATTATAGAGGATTTCTGAATATTTACTTGATTGTATATACTGTATATTGTGAATATTTACTTAATTCCATATGGGTATTATAGGTCTTATGCATTGCTACACGTATATGAACACTGAGTACATCAAAGACAGCACTTTCCCAATGCAGAGCGGATACTGTGACATCCACCTGTGCTGTTTCCATTAGCCCTGACCCCTAATAGAGGGAGATGCCAACTCACTTGTGTATTGCCACCTAGTGGAGTAGTGACTGGTGCATGATTACTTTAATGTCCCCATCCAAGATTACTTAAACATGTATTTATCTATTTCCACACATTGTGGTCTGCCTTTGGGTTATGTTCTATTAATTAAGATAGCAACACCAAGTTATTATTTGGGTTTTGATGTTCACTTAATTTGTTTGCGCAAGCCAGGCAATCTAGACCGCCTGGTATAATTAATCATAACTACTATATTGAGCACAATAACACCATCTGTGAGTATGGCTGAAACAACAAAAATGCTAATACAATGGCAACACACTGTATCTCAAAGAGAATTCACAAAGCATGGTGTGGTGTACTTGTCTCTTACTCCTGACATTGAGCCATGGTTTGACTGGCTGTGCCATATATGCAAATGTCTGTGGTCCCTCCACACTGAATATGCACAACAGTGTTGACAAGGGATTGTCAAAACATTTCACAGTCAAGGCAACCAAGGGTTGTGGCTATAGATGAACCTTGCCACCAGGAATTACAGTTGTCAGTAAAATGTGGAAAAGGAGGAACAAGGATGCAAATGTCATCCCTGCTGTGTGATCACTGCTCTGATAAGACTATATGAGTTATCATTTTGAGAAAACTTAAAAATACCAAAAAAGGACATAAACAGACATTAAACATAGAAAACTATCTTCCTAACTGTTAGCCCCCTTTAAGGAGTTTTGCTTTCTTGTACTGGAAGCATTGACAAACGTGTCTTCTCGTGCGTCAAATTCATTTGCCAAAATTAAGATGTTTTCTATAAGCTACCACACAGACCTACAATCGCCAAACGTGATTTAACAGAGCTGACTTCAGCTGAGGAACAGCATAATCAGCAGCGACTCATTTGAGATAGTAGACTCTTCATAAGGGTGATGCGCTTCATCCAATCCCCTGAGTTCAGAACGTGGGAGGTGCCCACCTCATGCCACTGCGAGCTCAGAGGCTATGTCGATATGATGAATGCACCACCGGCACCGGATAGTACAATGCTTCCTGCTTAATATTGCCTTGGATTGGTTTACATCGCCGTAGTTGTGTAGTTCTGAGTCCCAGCTGAGAGATTCGGTCCATTATATCTCTACCGCTTGGACAACCCAGAAGGGTCTCTTCCGCTTGAATGATCGGTTCAGTGAGAGCTTCGCCAAGATACTGCTCCTGTGCACCGTGCCAGCATTGCTCCAAGGAGGGAGTCCAACTGATGCATTATAGTAAGTGCGTCTTTACTTTATGTTGTGGGGCGTTCCATGTTTCCAATCTCCAGTCACTTTTCTTGCTACGATGTACGTCTTTTTCGCACGAGAGACATGTAGATATTGTGAGTAAATCACTGCACGTTTTGAATGTTTTCTCTTGCCAGAGACACTATCTTTCTCACTTTCTCCGGAAAGGGTAGCCTATTTTTAGCGCTTTAAAATGTCCTGAAATCTCACGATTCACAAGACATAAACCTCCTACAAGGGAACAACGATTCAGCGCAAACCTAGGCTACCAACTACAGTACATTATTATTGTTATTATTATTATTATTATTATTATTATTATTATTATTATTATTATTATTATTATTATTATTATGCCTGCTGTTGCTGGATGTTGTATAGCCTGGCCTTTGTGGCGTCCAACACAGGGAAAAGTGGATAGCTACTCATGCATCTCCAAACTGTCAGCCACGAATCTTTGTAGCATTTAATTGAAAGTCTGTCAGATCCATTTGTTGGTGACGGAATAACTTGAATTTTAAATTGTCCTGAATTTTGAGACACAAAACCTTTGGAAACATTTGGAATGGTAAAAATGAGAATGGTTTATTTGGAGGATAAGTGAAATGTACCTGTGATCTTATTTGCCCTCGTCTGTGAGACTGTTTGGTAAGTGTCTGGGGTAGGCTAAAGTGGAGGATATATGGCGACTCAGATCAGTACAGATGTTCTCTAATCTTCGGCTCTCACGCGTCCCATGGTATAATCCGTGTGGATTTCATGATTATAGTTGACCAATAACTGGAAGGGCATCCAGGAAGGATGGTGTAGGAATAAACAGCAGTAATTTGAGCGCAATCTACAAGTCCACTACTTGCGACCGGTCCTTGTCTTGATGATGTTAATTTGGTGACATGTTCCCCTGTTTTATCTTTCATTTTTTTAATACTTCAGAATTAGAGTTTGCAATAGCCAACTGAGTAGGTTATGGCTTCCTCAAACTCTATTTGACCAGTGAGATGGGTTGGGCTAATGCCCACATCTGCTCACAGCCGCTTCAGTGGTCGGTGCAACTCTTAATCGTTTCTGAATGGTGGCCAAGTTTTCACTTGAAATCACTGTTGTGACTCGTGAGCTATTTCAGCAAACCCCAAATCTGTCTGTTTATTACATATCAGCTGGGTATCTCTGTAATGCTTGTCGGAGACAGACGTCAAATGATCTACGTTTGCAAGAGGCTCTTTGATGTTTGAGTCGGCATGCTTTACTTTTTAGATTGGATAGAGCTGCAGAAGTCGTAAACACCCAGAAGTTTTTCACCAGTAGTTCTTTGAAATGGTTTCAGAAATAAAATGCAGACACCCCAGAGAGATGATAAGAGTCATTGCATTAAATATTGTGATGACTCCATAAACATCGTTAGGGTATAAGGCATTGCACATGTAACTTAAACACCAGTCTGACTTGGAAGTCTCTGTGATGAGTGTGTGGTGAACCAGATGCTGTGACCTTTGGGTATGTTGGGTTGACAGGGATGTCAGTTGCCACACAAACACAGCAAACCAAGAAATGGGAGGAGGTGGTGGGGGGGATCCATGATGGTAAGCGTGCTGCAACCTAGCAGTCTGTCAGAAGTGATGTAGTGCAAAAGTGACATTAAAAAGGTTCTGGGCTAGTTACATTTAGAGACATGTCATAAAAATTTCATTGGATGGGTTCTGCTGGTAGACGTTTTGAGAAAATGTGGCATCAGGGGCATTTCTGTTTTACTTTCACATTTTTTCCCATCCTTCTCATGCTCTGTCGAAGAAACACGTGGAAGAAATATGTTTGGAGAGGGAGAAATCTCCAAATAATTTTGCGCCCATTTGCATGCACTGTAGGCCATATGACAGCTAAAAGGAAATAAATGAAGCTTTTTTTTTCTCAGGTGTGCTGTTGCACCTTGGCAGGCTTTATAACACTGACAGTAAAACTCCATAGCGTCTTTCAGCCCAGAAACATTCACTGCATGGTGACAGAAAAATACGCCAGCAGCAGCAGCAGCTTTTATCTCCTGCAGCAGCAGCGGCCGTGGCAGGGAGGATGGAGCAGGATGATTTATCAGAGAAGTTTTATCAGTGCCAAAGACTTTTTTGTATAAAACTGGTAGTATTATTGTAAAACAAAAGAACGTTCTTCATGCTGGCTTCATTATGGCTGTGTGTGTGTGTGTGTGTGTGTGTGTGTGTGTGTGTGTGTGTGGATGGGTGTCAGTGGGAGGGTGTGTTTGAAGAAGTCCAGATGCAACAAATGAAACGCTTTATTAAGTTATGTATCCATTATAATATTTCCCACAAAGTCTCAAAAAGCGTGCGTTTTCCTTTTATCGCAAAGGCAGAGCAGATAGCAGATTGTTGCGTTGCTGGCATAACATGCCCTCCTCCTTAAATGTCATCTCAGTCATCCTTCACATCATGTCCTCTGTGTCCACTGCAAGTTAGCATTTGTTTTAGATTAGCTGTTACTTACAGAACTATGCTACTATGGCACTCATGTCCCACTTATTTCTGTGAACCCAGAGCAGACTTGAATGGATTTGTCTGATGCAGTGTTCAGAGTTTGGACAGACAGGTTTTTGGAAGGCGCTGGAGTCTGCGGGTTAAGGTCTCTTACGGACAGGGCTGGCTGTGGAGTAAAGCATAGCGAGGGCCACAAATAAAGACAAATGCCCCATGTCAACCTTCAGCACCACAGCTGCTGTCTTTGCTTTTTTCACTACCCTCCTCTGGTTTTAAAAAGTATACAGCAGCATGCAATTTTTCAAAACATCATTATGTGTGAGGGGTTGGGGTGGTGGTGGTGGTTGGGGGGAGGTTGGGGGGGGGGGTTGTCATCATAATGCTGAAACTGAAGCAGTCTCTCCCAGTCTCTAAGCCCCTTGTTGCATATGACCCCTTTTCCCACTGGTGTCATTCAGGGTCTCTTTTTTCATAGAAATAGGGAAGGAAATCGTTGACTTTGGCTTCATTATTTTTCTTTCCAATGTTATTACCAGAAGGACAGATGGATATCAAGCAAATCATGGCACTAGTCTATCAAGTAGGCTAGGTCATGTTTCATCACTCTATACTGCTTTATACTGTCGTGTGTGGGACCTTGCACACATATCTGCTGCTGCTGTGCATACAGTACAGCACATGTGTGTGTGGCATACTATAGCCTACAAAACAATGGAGTGCAACATTGGGGGTAAGACACTCTGTGTAGAGATACTGTATGATATATTATTTTAAAGTTTTCAATGACACTTCTACCATTTTCTGCTTTGCTAGAAAGGGATTCTTACCAATGCATTGAGTGAAATTCCATCTTGTTTTACTTCACTTCTACTCCACTCAAAAACATGAAATACAGCGTGATGCCGAACCAGTGCTTTTCTGTGCTGGAGAAGCCCTCTTAAGCTGCATAAAGGCATTGTAGTAGCTCACCATAGTTGAGCGCCATTGACTACAAATGCCAGTGGGATCAAGTGCTGTTCACATACCCATGCCAAAGGGAGCCTGCTTTTCTAATGCCTTACTTGTCGCTTAAAGACATAGCAGGTAGCTTGGTAGCTTCAATATCATGCCAAATCAGACTCTACAGTAGCCTCAGCTTAATAATAAATGGTCAACCTCGATTCTTGCTCTACCCGGCTGATAACTGATTTAGAAATGACAGCATTTTTTGGAAGTGACGTGTAGCATTTTTGGTCAATATAGCCTACAGTACGCTGTATTTTTTTCAGTTAGCAGTAAATGAGGTGTCAAATAAAAATGTAACATTAAAAAAACAGTTATTGATAATAATAATAATAATAATAATAATAATAATAATAATAATAACAATAACAACAACAATAATAATAATAATAATAATAATAATAATAATAATGAGGGCCTAATTATTTCAATGAGGGAATTCCCCTTAATTCTCTGAATCCAGATAGTCACAGTATAACATGGCTCCTTTATTGAACCGTCCTGACGACTTAAGCACAGTGGAGGGTACTCCACAATCTTGTTGGTTTTGTGTGGCTCAGTAAGTATGAGAACACATATTATGAAGCAGCTAGATGATGAAGTGCTTGAACCACAGCTCTTTAATCTGCGTCATTTGCCTGGCATGCTGACAATGACGTGCCATAGACAGTAAATATGACTGTGCTGCAAATGTCCAAATGTCATCACTAATACATTTGACTCGCGTCAGGTTTAATATCAGTATTTCAAGTGCATGAAGCAGTTTAGTCATACAGATGGGTGAGGACAATTATGTAATTTTAAAGGTGTTACAGTATAAACCATGTTTCTTTTTTTCTGGTAAATGTGATAATGGTGTAGAGATGACACACTAGTAGCCTACTAGTTCTTGAATAAATTGTAGGGGTTTTGGGCTGACAGGCAGCAGTTGGTGTTTACAGGGATACGAAAGATGTAGACCTCATTATGAACCAAAAGTCTTTAAATCAAACTATACTAAATATGCTACTAACTAATAACCCTGCTAAATTAGTTATGATTGAACAGACAGACAGACACACACATGCAGTGCAGTTAATAGTTACATCACATCTAAACTATAGTCGGACAAGCAAATTGTAGGCTATTCTACCAGAAGTGTAAAAGATTGAATGTCCATTAATAGAAATGCCATCGCCGGGTCATGTATGTTGCCCTGTAGTCATCGGTGAGCATTTTCTTATGTATTGGCCACACCTCGGCAGGTAATGCACATGATTCACCACCAGGCTGAGTGTACTTGGCTAAAGACTTGTGTTGATTAGCTTCAGCTGGACATTTACAATCTGAAGCATCTCTGCCTGCAGCATTGGCTTATTACAGTAAGTAATGGCCAAATATGAATTCAGCAAATATAACATTGCACATTGGAAGTTTTATTGAATTTTGAAACTGTAATGCAACAATTTACTGTACTAGCCTAGAAATCTAGATGTACCCTAGCAGGAACAAATGATTTTGCTATGCAGGTGGGTCTAGAAATGCAACATGGGGCTGCTGCTCTTCTCACAAGTTTGGTTGGACCAATTACATCACTCTATCCTTGGAGAGAGTCACCTTATCAGACTACTTTCTGCGTACAGAGGCAGTTTGAAAGATACCTTTGGATTGAGCCCTGTCTGTCGGTCATAGCCAGTCTACTTATTTTGATGTTATAGTCTGGCTTGTAAGCCTCATAATTTACTATAGGTTAACAAGTAAAATTTCTAATTTTGAATGCTAAGCAATTTGCCTGCTAACCATCAAAATGAGCACAGCCACCATTTTCCATAATATTACAATGGCTCCTTTAATAGTCTGTCGCTGCATTACACTACTCACTGAAGAATGATGTGACTGTAGAAGAAAACAATCATATTTAAAACTGTGCATTTGCCCCTTTTCCTGCGTTTTTGCATCTGCACCTAAACCCATATACTGTACTGTACAGTTAAAGTGCAGAACTATTGTAAAGCGTCTTACACCACTGTGGTCAGCATGATGTAATTCCATCATTGGCCATGTTTTAATGAATCTGTAGAAAAATACATAAGCCATACAAGACAAATTATCACCCTGTGGAGACTCACAGATCTTAGGCCTGTGGAATGTTAACGGAAACAAGCTGATGATGGCCAACAGAGCGTATGCAAAAGAGGGTCAGCTTTACACTAGCATTTCATTTGTCCCATTAAATCACACAGCGACACACCAATTCTGGACTCCTTTCTAGCACTTTGTTGTTATCACGAGGGGGGATTATCTTGTTTTACAAATGTTTGTGAATGGATAATGGTGTTGTCTGGCAAAGCATAACCCCATTAGCATACCACAGTTGAGAAGAGGCATTTCATAATTGACATAAATGCCCTAACGACATATAACCAAATATGTCTTTCCATATCAACCTCATTAGGGGAAAGAGAATTCCTGAGAGATTCTTTTGTTTTCTTTATTTGTTTTCTTGAGATTAACAAGAAAATTGAATTCATGTGGCATGGTAAGGGTGATGGGGTAGATATCGAGGAGTTTCTCAGCCCTGCATGTGCTGTACAGTCTAGAAATACCCTGCTCCATTTTGAAAGATTAATAAATGTCTCATCCTCAAAGCTTGAATGCTGCATGCAAATGGAAAAATAAGCTTGTCTCAGTGGCTCTTTAAGAGATGAAAGGACCAATGCTTCGTCTGTGGTGCAAACAACAGTTCTCCGCATTGTGTTTGCATGATTGACATATCTTTTCTTTTGCTTAATTAGCCAACACTTGTGTTAGCTCCCTGAAATGAAGCTTCCTTGATATGTTATTGTCACGCAGTATCCTATACGATTATGGTTTGATTATTCTTTGAATCAATGAAATATTTCATCACTGATAAATTTGTAAACAACTTTATAGTTGGACAGTGATTTACAGTACAGTAAACTGGCTCAATGTATTGTTTATAAATAGATTTGAGCTGTCCCCAAAGTAAATACTGAACACCAAGGACTGAGAGCCAAAACAGCACAAGTGATATTTTGGTCAAAATTGAGGTATATATCACCTGAAAGTTCTTTTTGAGCTCTTTCTCCTGACAAAATTATAGAAGTAAAGTATTAATAGATTTTGAGCTATTAAATAGGTGTAATCATTACAGAAAGTAAGAGAAAACCTACAGTACATTAAAGTAATTTTTTGTTTTGATTCTGCTGTAAAGTTGCTGAAATTCCACCTACGCTTTTTTCTTCTCAGCCCTCGACATGTTCTATTTTATTAATTTTTTTTTTGTAGATTCCACTAATTTATTTAATAGAATAATTTATCTGTAAGGGTTCAGAAACAGGAAAGACTGTACACCTTATGAACTGCTGACCTCAATATCTTCAGCATCCAGCTCTACTATTGGAGGTACACAAAGACAATTATCTAGATAATGTAGCAAGACCTGTGAGATATTAACTACATGGTCTTCAAAGAAAAACACTGGGTTTCCTCAGTATGACTTATCATTATATCTGATCATGTCAGTGTTTTGACCACTGAGCTGGTACAGTCATGTTATCTACTTGATACTATTGAGAAAGTTAAGGCCAGAAAGCTATATTTAATGTCGGTAGACAGACAAGTTTTGCATAACTCTTTTTGGTGCCAGTCACTGTAGACAAAAGCCTGTTTAGAAACCTTATGTGTGAGAGGAGTAGATACTGTAGGCGAAGTATAATTAATATCAAAACTAACTCAGCATGGGCAGTTTTGCTCAAGAAAACATCGATTTAAGTATGCTCCCATCTGCATTTAGAAATAAAAAAACAAGAAACCTAATTGATTCTGAACTTCATTTTGACCTGCTGATGTTGAGGCTCATGTCGTGAACTCAGTGAAAGTGCTGTTGAATTTCAGGACCTCATTACGCGAGACTGAATTACCTTGCACCGCTCAAGTTGTTTAGTCGGTGTCGGATTTCAACACGAGAAATAAATTCAGCACCCATGAAATCCCTGCACAAAGCATGGTTTATAAGGGTGATGGTAGTAGAAGAAAGGATTTAGTGGTATCAATGTCTGTGTGGATGATACTGGGACTGTGTGGCACATAATGCTGCTCCATATCCAATTCATGCTAACCCCTAAGACAAGGAGATTTGGCTGTGGCTTACATGAAGGTGCCACTGCGTCGACTGTTAAAGGTTATTTTCCACTGTGTGTAAAATAAGATTGTTACAATATTTATAAATAATGTTTACATTGAAACACATTTTACCCTATGCATGTGGCTTTCAATCTGTCAGTAGCACAGCATACTTATCCTCAGGTGTTGTCAACAAATAGTTGCAATTTTCTTCTCTTACTCCCTCCCCTAAGGGCACTGCATCTACAAAACGGAAGCGTCTTAAATTCACACACACGTTTTATTTAGGGATGCACCGATCCAGCTTTTTTGATTCCGATACCGATTCCGATATCTGGGTTTCAGATATCTGTCGATACCCG
>JASCQY010000232.1:1566675-1579851 GCA_030264315.1 Sardinella tawilis
CCGATGCCCGATCCAGGCATTTTGTCCATATCGGAACCGATATCCGATCCAAATATCGGATCGGTGCATCCCTAGTTTTATTTGTATACAATCCAGAATTGCTACATTTGTTGCTGTACAGGAGAGTTGATTGTATACTGTATGTTATTTTTATGGTTAAATGTAAAGTGGCATGCTGTCCCAAAATTTGGCTAAGGGATAAAAAAAACACAAGGTGCTTCACCCATGAAGGTTACATTAAACATAATGTTTTTATGTTTTTTGTAGCGGAAGGGACTTTTGGTTCTTAGGCTTGCTGTGTCCTTTTTTATGTCACAGTGCACAGTGCATTCTAGGTCATTACACAATCTTACTTGCTACTCTCCCTGCAGTTACCCTAAACACTGGCAAAAGAAAAGAGTTCAAATGAAGTCTGTGTTTGGAGAGTAGGCAGTTTTAGATTGATGATCTTCAGCTCTTCATTTGTCATACTTGTGATACTCTGTTATTTAACTGATCTTAATAATATTAAGAGAATATCATGCTAGAGTAAGCTACAAAAGTTCAGTTATTACTTTGCCTGTGTTTTTGTAACACAGACGCATTTGGTCCTAATCCCACTTGCAATTGTTTTACAAGAGCCCTAATAAGGAGGAGATGTGCCAGCCCCTAGACTTTATCAATTAATTCACGTTAATTCAGGGTCACAGTCTTACCTGCAAATGAAAGGCTGAACCAGAGGTCTAGATTCCTTTGATGAGAAAGCCCTGTGGCTCTGTTCTAAATGTGCTTGGTGTCCTTTCACCTTTTCAGAAAATTGAATGCTTCATGCCATAGAAAAAGGCTCTTGTTCTATTTTAGCACATTCATTTAATAATGTATCATTGTAGTGTCATCCCATGATTGTTTGTTTTAGCCTGGATTACGAGCACATTTACAAAAGGCAAGTCTTGAGACATAGTTTCTCTTTTTCCTACTTGTTTCCCCACTGCTTCTCAACTTATAAAAATAAATACAGTACACAGAGCACAGAGCACCTTAACAGAGCACCTTAAATGTTATAATATAGAGAGCTGCTGTATCAAATAGAGCAAGTAACATCATATTGTAGCATGGTGAAATGACATGTTATATCCTTCCTCTCTATCAGTCTTTTGTCATGTTTGATTTTGCATTTGACAAAAGACACTATTCAGGATTTCAGCTGCTGTCAGAAAGTATTTAGCCTATGCCATTTTATCATATCACACGAGGGATAGGCTACTGAATTACTGGACGATAGGAAGGGCAGCTTTTACTCTCAAGATTGAAGTTCATGAACAGATTTACAGTAAAGTAAACTAGAATGAAAAAATGCATTTTGAGCTGGCATGCAGGCCACATGTTGGTTGGTTGATTCAAAGATTGGATTGGTTGAAATCACTCCAACTCTTGTGTTTTTAGCTTATCAGTCCTGGCTTGTTTCTGCCTGGCCTCTGTGAGAGGATTCTCAGATGAAATTCACTGCAAGGCCAGTAATCTGCTCGGTGGCCAAAGGTGTAGTGCAGATTCTTGTGACCAATGAAAGTGATTATCTTTCCTGTAAACATGGTGAGGCGGAGGCCCCCAGTTGCTGAATCACTGGTTGTCTCAGAGAAGAGATTAATGCATGGCTGGTGATTGAAGTCAGATAAGATATTAAACGTGTTCAACTCAGACAAATCTAGGCTGGAGATGTCAAGCCTTGACCTCTCAGAAAAAGAGACTTGTCATTTTCACTATAGACCAACTACACTTTGTCACTGTAAAAGAGAGAACCCAGCTGAGGGTCCTAGTGAAAAGATGTATTGCCATGATGTAGATCACAAAGAGTAGGATCATATAGACAGAGCCAAGCACCAGTGTTGGTGGCAAACCAAATGATATTTGATGGGATATGAACTCCGCTGCAGAGACCTGTCTACAGACTGGCTACAGGGGCCACATCACATTTCTTGCATTGGATGCTGATGGTGTATTGTATTGTAAGAAAAAAAATGACAAAGCATTTCAGTGCTTTTCTTTTGAGTATGTAGAGGCACAGTGCTAGCTTAATAATAATAATAATAATAATAATAATAATAATAATAATAACAATTGGCCTAGCCACAGTTATTGCTGTAGTCTTCAACAGCAGCATCATCATCTTCATCAACACAATTATCAATAATTATTTTTTTTGCACTCACTTCCCGAGTTTATTAAAAACCTTCTCTTTGAAGTGTCAACATGCTGTGTAAAATATGGGCTGTTGAAGGCCAGGGGCTGTACAGTTTATATTTGATGCTGTTTGCTCTCATATATGTGACTTCGGGGGGCTTGTAACCATTTTGAAAGATTTAC
Source organism: Sardinella tawilis (assembly GCA_030264315.1). Taxonomy (NCBI): domain Eukaryota; kingdom Metazoa; phylum Chordata; class Actinopteri; order Clupeiformes; family Clupeidae; genus Sardinella; species Sardinella tawilis. The sequence goes on from JASCQY010000232.1 coordinate 1,569,016, forward strand.
AAAAATTGCAGCGGGTTGTGACTTATAGAAAAGACTTGCTCTTAATTTTGGTTTACTTGGGCTGACTGCATGTTCCTCTTCAGGTTATCGAAAGCAGCCCTGTGAAAACATTGCAGTACACTTGGGTGGAGTTATATTAATAGCAAAGCATTTAAGTCGTAACCCTCAAATATTATCAATACAGTCAACAGACTATTATGTGACTGGTCATTTATTGTAGATATGCACTAGCTATATATTTTTGTCAAATAGTCTTAAGTGCACAGTATATAACTTAATGAGGACAGTCATAAACTCAGAGACAAAATATTTGTATATGCTGTTTGAATGCTGTTACCTAAAGGCTCTTATGAAGATGACTTTGTCTTTGAGAAACATCAGGGAAGTGAGTCATAATATGTTGTCCGTGTTACTGTCTCTTACTGTTAAATTGACCTAAGGAGTCAGACTGCCATTGGCACTGGTTGTCCTCACACTGAGGTTGTCATTTTCCTCTGTTTGTTCTATGGAGTAACCTGCCGCTGAATGCTCTCGCCAGTCTACATTGATTCATGTGTTTTATCTTACCCACATGCTATATTTTACCCAAAATATTTAAATTAACATTTAATTTAATCCATACTTGAAAATATGTTGACTTAAAACTTCATCAAGGGCTCTGTGCATTGTTCACATCTAATGTTTTTCTCCTATTTTCCGATGCCATGTTTTTGCTGTGCCAAATGCCCGCAGCAGGGGGAAGTTACTTTCCCTGAACCCCTAAACTCTTTTCACTCTGTTTGCATACTGAGACCCATAGAACAGGCTCATTTGTAAAAGCTGGAGTTTGCCCACGACAGATACTGCAAATTTAGGCACCACTTGCTTCAATGTTTATGTTGGGTGAGATGGTATGAATTTGAGGCCTCATAGACATGTAGCAAGACTTTTTTTATCCGGTTGTGCATATTGTCCAAATGTTAATGGAGGTTTCGTCTCTAAACCAGCTACTTTTGAAAACTCCAGCCATAGGGATTTTTGAAATCTCCAGCTTCAATGACCATTTCGCATTGTTGGACCCTCTTCAGTTTCAAATCTCTGATTAGTTACCCATTTCTTTGAAGTGTTTTTGACAGCCTTCCCTCGCTCATTCTGAGCATTGTGTGGACAGAATTACTTTTTAGTGCAGAGCAAAACAGCTACTACCATATTAGTGCAAAAGAAAATGGAAGTCGAGACAAATTTTTATTGCACATTTAGTGAAACAGTGTTGACTCAGAGTGCTTTACTAATAACAAACTATAATATGAATTAAATAAAGCAAAGAAAAGTAAAAAAAAAAAAAAAAGTTAAGGCATCAGTCTGAGATATTGGCATCATTAGCACTGAGACCATCCACTGACTACAAAATGAATTCTGAACATGTCAGTTCAATTAGAAGCGCAGTGGTGTGTAGCTGCACACATGTGCCAATGCAGTGCTTAAGCACTGTGAAGAAAGGTGCGTTCATTAGCATTTTTACTAGTAGATTGTTGCTTCCCTGAAAGCCAGTGTCAGAACCACAGGAGCACATTTTGTAAAACTCTTATATGGAGTTATACTGTATTTAGCAATATTGTTTTCACATCATCTTGAAGAAGATGCAAAAGAATTTAATATATTGTGTTTTCTGCAAATTCTGTATTTCCGTCAGTAGGATTAGATTTGCCCAGCTTTAACATGATATTTTCTGATGCACAGTCTATCCTCAATGTATTTGGTGTTTTGAAATACTCAACAATGCCCAACATAACACTAATAGTATGCTGTTCCCTATAATCAAAGCCAAATACATGTGAGACTGATTGTGAACTGAGACCTCTGATTCTAGATTGACCTTTCAACATGATTGAGCTGAAACAAATGACCTTGTTTCCGAAGCACTGCAAAATGTAGTTTGTGTGTGTATGTGTGTGTGTGTGTGTGTGTGTGTGTGTGTGTGTGTTAGTAGGGTAAGGCAGAGAAAAGTTAGGACACTTCCAATGGTCCTTTTTACAGGAAACAATGAAATTATCGTTACTGTCATTATTGAAGTGAGTTTTTTTGGCACATTCATACAGTACATGCCTAATATGTCATATTTTACAGAGTGGGAGCCATTTTCAATCCCACATCTTCTTTTCAAAGAGTAGAGGACTGATTTATGAGCATGTATGTCAAGTGGGCCTGTCCAACAGAAATGTTGAGCCTGACTACAGTATATCTCACATTCTCATGACCCTCATTTCTAACTCTCTCTTTCTCCCCTAAAGACTGAAGACCAAAACGAGTGCATAAAAGGATTCCATACATTTGTGATTGGATGTGAGTCTACTTTGACCCCACAAAACTGAAGATGATGTTGCTATGGAAACTGCTGGTGCTGCAGTCATTGATGGGGTGCCTTGCAGGTAAAGCATCTTATTAAGAACTTTTGACGCACGCATGCCAGGCTCTCTTTGTGAAGTTTGTGTCCTTATTTCATATGTATTTAGGGCAGGTTGCAGGTATGAAAGGTAGGGTTTAAACAGAAGAGAACTGAGATACACAAGCCACAGGCAAAAATGTGCTGGTTATATTTTCCCATTACGATACAAATAATGAGGTTGTGCAATTTATTCAATAAAAGAGGTGTTTGTTAAAGTAAATAATTGGATCTTAGGGGTGGCTGTCAGAAATGCTTGACTGCTGTTAGGTTAATCATTTTGAATATAAATGAGGAGATTGAACAGTGAGATATGAAACTAAGATGAAAAATCATAAATTGAATGCATTGATTGAAAAAAAGTGTGAGATTTAATCAAGAAAGAAAAAAAAACCCAAATGACCTTGGTTCTCTGGCAAGTTAATATACACATTAACAACTTATCAGCTGAGTTTATTATAGAGTAAAGGATGGCTAAATTGAACAATTAATGCAGACTGTTTCATGATTTGAAATTGTTTGGACCTATGTTTTCCAAGTAGTTATTATCCAGGCTATTTCAATCCCACAGCAGTATAAATACTGTACTGTACCAGGGCTTATTGAGACGAGGAGCCAGAAAGGAAAAGACAGAAAGGAAAGTATACTGAGTATTCTTAGGCTTAACCCGCGGTCTCCTTGTTAACAGTGGTGACTTTCATAGTCACTACATGCTTTGCCCACAAGTTTACATTATTCAACAAGGAATTCCCTGTATTGTTCCTATTTTGTTAAATTAATAACAAAAAAAGAGTTTGTTTATGTTGTTGCCTCAACAAGATGAGAATAAAAATGTCTCTCCAGGCCTCTAGTGAAATGCACACAGTGGCTGGCTCTCAACACACACAGCCATTAGCGAGCATTGAGAGAGCAAATAGCGACTCGTGGGAAGCGGACAAAGACTCCCTTTCTCTGTCTTTAAGCGGCTCTGAAAGGAAGCACAGGGCAGCTTAGCCTCTAATTAATATACAGCAGAGCAACTGGAGGATAGGGGTCCGGCTGAACAAAAAAAGAAAAAGAAAAAAAAAAGAAAGAAAGCAAAAAAATCTTGGATTTTACGAATCGTTGCTGCCTTTACTGCTGAGTTGAATGCCATCTTCATTAATGTCTTCTCTGTACCCACCGGTTCATGTACAGTGATCATGAGTTTGATGAAGACGTTTCATTTGTCTCACTTAAAAAATGGCAGGGTCACATTAGTGCAATCAGTGAAATGGTCTCTGGGGTTTAATCAAAGACTATGGCCATATCTGGATTGCTAGAGAGGAAGCAGCTGATGACATTTGTAGACCCCCCCACCCCCATACCCAGCCTCCCAAAGACATCTTCCACACTCTTCAGCTCTTCAACCCTAAAAGAAGAGAAGAGATGATATAATTAAAGGCGTGTATCCCCTTATGGTTGGTCTATTACCAAGGGAGTAATAATTTCCATGAGATTCTAGTGTAACATCACGGGTGAGTTTTACAGGGAGGGATTATGCCAGGTCTAGCACCAAATTTCATGTTGAATGAAAATTTGCTATTATAGTCTAATTCAACTCAGAAGGAGGTTTTATCAGTCCTTGTTAAGCCCCAGTCACTCTGGCAACCTAAATTAAATTTGAACTGAAAGTTAGACACACTTCAGTTTTATGAACATCTCTGCCATTGTGAGAGCTTTATTTAAAAAAAAAAATGTTTTTGAATATTCACCCTGTAAACAAGAAGAAAAACCACTCTGTAATATAATTAAGAGTCTGTCTTAACTCTTTATTTATTAGATATAAGGCATGGTTTTTATTCACAGTGTAGGCCTAGTGGTGCTGGCATTTGTACATTCACCCTGATCTGCGACTTCATTACGTAAGCATCATGTCCTCTGCGGCCATATCCCTAGTCTCTGTAAAGCGCTTCTCTCGTTAACAATCAGTAAGGCTGAACACTGCCACTGGAGCTGAAAGGAAAGGTCGTGCAACCTGCCGCACGCCAGAGAAAAGGAAGGTTAGCCCCCCTTGAAAAGGCAGGGATTCACGGGGAGAGGCGAGGCGACTGTAATGATCCCTGTCCTCTGGCAGGCGTGTTCTTTTGTTCTCCCGCAGCACAGTGACAGGCTAGCCTCCTGTTCTCCCCGCACGTCACTCTAACCCGCCCTGTTAGCGGCTGATTACCTCAGAGCCACACTTCCCGCGGACACACACAGAATGCTAATTTCAGATTTTTTCCTCTTCCTCTTCTTCTTGTTTCCTCTCCTCTCCTGCTCGCCTTTCTTTCTTCCTTCCTTTCTTTCCATCTTTCTCTCTCTTTCTTTCTTCCTTTTCTCCTCTGGCTGCTTCTGTTGCAGGCCTAATGTGAAGCACATTAATGCAGGGCTCTCTTGCTTATGCAGTCAGCAGCTCCTCTCTTGGCAGACATATTTTTTTGTTCTCTCTCTCCCTCCCGTTTGGAGTTGTTTGATTTACACACCTGAGACGCAGCCTCCAGAGATAAAAAAAAAAAAAATAAAAAATCACATCTTTCCCTTGATAGGTTTTGCATTTCACAAAGAAACTAACAAACCCTCTAAAAGTCTCTGGCCAAAAAAAAAAAAAAAAAAAACAGAAAACACAAGAGACACAGAGATTATCGCATTAGAGGCGATGGGAAGGTTTCTAGCAGGCTAAACGTGAATAGCTTTGCATGTCAACGTGCAAACCCAGAGAGAGGTGACCTTGGTGAGTCGAGACGTTAGCGTTTTCCTCAGAGCAGGGCTCCACCTGTAGAGCAACAAGCGGCAGGCAGGCCCAATGTGTCTGTCCTAGCTCAAAGGCGCTCTTGACATTTTGGTGGCAAGCTCGTTTCCAGGGCAAGAAAATTAATCAGCGCCTGTCTGTGTTTGTGTCTGCGGCCGTGTCTGCCCTCCGTCAATGATCCTCACTGTTGCTGATCACAGGCTGTTGATTGTGACCTATTGAAAATGTGAGCCAGTGCTTAAAGGTGGTGAAGAATGCTGGTTTGTTTTAGAGAGTAGACATGATTGGACATTTTGTATTGCAAATAATTCCTGCAATCGCATGTGAGGCATGCATGGACTGTCCGCAAGTCAACATTTTAGTTACTGTGAGTAGCTAAGCGAGTTAAAGATGATATCCATGAGGCAGTAAGTTGAAGATGAAGCATTTCTTTCCTTTCTTGTATTCCCAAAAGGAAAGGGACCCAAAGCAAAACAACTGGGGCAGCCTGTACAGCCAGTCCTCAGTAACATCTCCTTCGGTCAGTATCTCAGCTTGGAGATGCTTCTCATACAAATGAGTCTTTTATTTTTTGTTTTGGATTTATTTATCCATTCTTTATCGTAAAGAGCGTGTATCCAGTTCTTTTAGATTGTTGTAGTGTTATGCATACAGGTGCTCTTATGAGGACGTCACTGATTGTCAATTTTAAGGGAACAATTTCAGGGAACAGGGAGAACCAAGGCAAAGCATTCCGTTTGAATGTGGATTGTGGATATTGGAGGTGTGAGTGTATAGGATCATTATCCTGTTTTAAAAGATATAATATTTATATTATTCATCTTAACAGTGTGATGTTTGCTTCCAGAATTTTCTTTTTTTTTGTTAGTGAATCTATCAAGGCAACTTGCAGTAATCCACCCCTCTATACTGACCTACAGTATGAAGCAGTACCCTCAGAAGGTTATCTAGTTCATTCAGATACAATTTCCTAATTGCATTGTAAACTGAGCCCACCGTCTTCAAATATTTAGATTCTCATATAGGTTATAGCCTCTTCCTTCTTTGTTGACATTTATTATGTAAAACTAATTAGTGGGACAACTTTTTGAGGAATCGGGTGGTCTATAAAAATGACTGATAATGAATATGAATGATGTTTGGTAAATGTTCGCTGTGAGTCTTAACCTCTAAAACAAACAGCACCAAACAAAACTTGATTGAATGAATGAATGATTGATTGATTGATTGATTGATTGATTGATTGATTGATTGATTGATTGATTGATTGATTAGGTGGTTGATTGAAATTTGCAATGACTCACATACAGTACAGTAACAGATGTGAGGTCAGTGGCATCAAACAGAATAAGATCATTTAAACAGCCTGGTCAGTCAACACCATACTCCTGCCATTCCTATATCGCTAAGTTATGCTGCATTCTATTGTGCTTGGGACTTGGGTAAAACAGACCTCCACCTTGAGAAAGTGCAATAGAACGGCCAATTAAGTCAGGGTTCCGAAACACAAACTCGGGCTAGTTTGGTGCAGACCAAGTCGGTTGGATTTATGTCACAGTGAAAATGGCAGCGCACACAGTTAATGCTAAGGAGAATAGTCTTTTCGTCATTTTGACATGTTAAATTGCGTATGTGTAGAGAAAGTGTCTTCTAAAATCTTTGTGGTGACATTTAGACTTTCTTTCACTTCAATTGAGGTAGACAGAAGTTGTTTTGAGTCAAACTGTCCGTAAGCTAACAAAACAAATATTAAACCTTCTTTAGCCATCCATGTTTTTCCCATCTGTTGCAATGGAACGCATTTACAACGGACGTCGGGACAACTGTCTCGGATCCATCGACCACCGACATTCAATAGAATGCAGCATTATTATGCAATGCTGCTGCTAGGCAACCCATTTTGTTGGCTTTGTGTGTTTATTTCTTTTGCTCTGACTGCTTCATGAGCTGCCCGGTGACGAACTAAAGCAGTGGGGTTCTCCGGCAGTCATTTGGTGACCTGTGTTATTTGTGGCTTGCAAAGCAAAGCTAAGCTCAGCAGGTAGCCGCAAACAATGCATTTCCATCAAACCATTTTGTCTTCAGTGATTTTTTTTTTTTACGTTCCACAAACAGTGCTGTGCTCTGATTGAGTTTAGACCAAGCCCAAAGACTATACTAGCCTCTCTTGTGGCTTTTAAATGACAAAGATAGTGGTGTTGCAATCTTTCCCACTGAGATTTAAAAAGAGGCAAGATATTTGTATTTGTGACTGGTACTGATATTTCTCCTAAGCACACTTCTTTTGTCTGATTTCTGCATTTCTAATGTTGCTTTTTCCTTGTCTGTTTTCATCTGCAATAACTGAATTGACTTTGTATGTCATGGAGATCAGAAATGGCTCAAACTGTGTATTTCCAGTCAAATAATTCCCTCTGACATCTTTTTTGGCTTAGTAGCAGGAAAAAGTAACATAACAGCAAATATTTCGTGTTTCACTGCTTGTCCTTCCATTGGAATTGTAAACTCTGTGCTGTTTGACAGTCACAAAATAATGTTTTTTTAAAGATGTAGGGATGTCTTGGAAACAGTTTGAGTTGCAAAAAAAAGAAAATAAATTGTCTGTCCATTATAGCCCAAAGTAATTTGAAGTGGGATGCTTTTGTGAAGTGGTCCTGAAATTGTCCTCCAGTGTAGCTGTGAGCAGTGTAGCACTCTCACTCTCTTACACACACACACACACACACACACACTCAAACACTAGAAGTGATTGATTCCGTTATTAAAGGGACAGCCCTACAGGGTGTGGTCTGTGGACACGCTAGAGTAGGCAGCCTACAGTAGTCTCTCATCCTCAGGGAAGACCAGTGTGTGTAGATAGGGTCAGAGTTAGCTGGAGGATTCCATGCAACAACAAAAAAAAAAAAACACAAGCCCTGCACACACACTTGACAACATGCAAATATATGTTGCCTTTAAACATTCAGAGGAAGTATTCAACTCAATAGTGAGGCCCTTTTTTCTTTTAGGGGTTTTATATTGTTCAGAGAGTGATAGCGTTCGAAAATAAAAATAAACTTTTATTCTTTGTCTACACCACTTTATACTGACAGTAGTCCTTGTACCTTTGATTCTAAATGGATGTCATGTTAAAAAAAGATCATCTTCACAACAGGAGCAGTGAAGTCAAATTGCAGGGCACCATGCTTACTCCCAGTGCAACACCAATTGAAATATTATTGTAGATGACATTTTCTGGTCAGACGCAGGCAGGCAAAGGAAACATTTCATTCCTGTCCTTACCGCCCATAACTTCATAACACAAATACATTTCTCCCTTCGGTGAAGATGTCTGCAGGTCAGGAAACGGTGCAGTCAGGGTTCAGCAGTGGCCGTCCTCACAGTGACCTGTAGCAGAAGGACTATTTACTCTATTCTACTGCCTGTCTGAAGGTTTTCCTACTCACCCCCCCCCCCTCCACCCCCTTCCCAACCACCCAACTCACTACAACCCCCAACATGCCATCCTCTGGCCTGGTTTTTCCCATGTGTGTTTAAGAGTGTGAAAATGGGTTATATCAGTGGTTAATGCATTCTATATAAGCTGCGAGTATCTCGTCCCCACAAGATGAATATAGGCTTGTCCCAGCAAGGTACATCCGTTAGCGTGGGAGAGCCGAGTTCATTCTAATAGCTCCTTTGAAGCATAAAAGATGGGAGTGGCCTTCGTCTATGCCTTGACCTTGAACCAATTTATATTGCGCTCTGCACTGTCCATTTCTCTAGATACGTACCTAGATGACAGAGCAGGGAAGAATACACAATTCTCACAGTTCAAATTTGTCCCAAGAGAACTAAATAAAGAAATAAATCTTGGCGAGCTCACGCCAAAGAAACAAACTTAAGATACAAGGCAAGGGCACCATCACCTTTTAAGAGGTACAAGCTCAAAGTGTTGAATAAACAGGAAAGGCGATGGTCTGTCAGACCTACGAAATTAATTTGGACGTTGGAACTCACATGAAAGATTTCTCGGTTCTTCAGGGCCCCTCAGAGAGCCTTTGATTCCTGCTGAGGTAAGCTCAGCCGAGCAGACTTATTTGCCCTCATCCAGTATTGGACCACAGATTAATTTTTTTTCTCCCCTTTGCCCTGGACAGGCAGAGCATAAGGCAGTGAAGTGGAGTGCTCAACCAAAACGTGACATGGCAGAAGGAGAGGGAGAGAGAGAGAGAGAGAGAGAGAGAGAAAGACAGAGAGATAGATGGAGAGAGAGAGAGAATCAGAGAGAGAGAGAGAGTAAGAAAGAGAGGGAGAGAGAGAGTAAGAAAGAGAGGGAGAGGGGCAGGAAGAATGTTTGGGACTATGGAAGACACTAAAATCATTTAAACATCAAGCCCCTCTTTACCCAGAGGCTGTGTGGGTCCTGGCCTCACAGAGTGCTCTTGCTCACATTTCTCAGCAGGTGAATATCTCACCTGCACAGCAGAGCCAAGTGTGCCTTATCAGCCTAACCTGCAGCTGTTTGGGAGCTTGTTAACTGTATAGTCTGTCATGAATGCATATTGCCTCAGCTCAGGCCTTTGGAATAGTGCAGAAATGTAAAAATAAAGTCAAAAATAGAACATCTACTGAGTGAGTTTACTCCCACTGACAGTGGCATGAACTGCAACCTGGTTTATGCTAATCACAATCTATCTCTTGTGGTTAGTCTTTCATTCCTTGGTGAAAAAAAGAAAAAGGAAAAAAAAAAAAAAAACGTTTATCCCTGAACCGCACAGGTAAATCTCCTGCAGAGTAGTTTGAAATCCCCCGTATATCAGACGGCAGAAGACAGTATTAAAGTATTCAGGAACACTTTAGCACCTAAACAAGAGCTTTGTACCAGTCCCTTGTAATAGCCTCTTAACCTCTGAATAACATCATCATAAATGGCAAATGCAAATGAACGTGTCGGGGGTGTTTTCTCTCAGACTCCATACATATTTTAGCAGAGTTTGGTCTAAGAGCTAAAGGAAGTCCCCTGTTGTTTTTCATAATACAGTGCCTGGTACGGGAGGACAGTCTTGTGCAGCGAGTGTGCTCTCTGGGTGGAGTTGGTGTGTGTGTGTGTGTGTGTGTGTGTGTGTGTGTGTGTGTTTTCAACCTAGAGGTGTTGTTTCTCAGGTGCGCTCTCTGTTGATGTTTGCACCTTTAACCCCTCCGGGGCCACAAGGTCTCTTAACACCAATACCCCCAACACACACACACACACACACACACACCTACATCTACTCCCCTGGTGCCTGGCCAGAGGAGACACTGTTGTCCCCTTTGGCCAGTTTCCCTTCCCTGGCCACCATGCCACCACCCCCCACCCCCCAATTTGGACACCTTTGACCCAGGGGTTTGTAAGTTAGGACTGTACACCTGGGCTTTTCTCATTGCTTTTGAGGTGATCAGGACAAGGAAAAGTCACATGATGCAATGGGGGTTATCTAGTGTTTCATTACTTACGTTACTAACAGGGACATCTTTTAAAAGGATGCCATCTTGTCAGTGGGATTCCTGCCAGATGGAGTGGGCATCCTTTAATTGTAACAGGCTTTAATGCTGCTGATAAACCTCCAAATACTGCACACACACACACACACACACACACACACACACACACACACACACACACACACACACACACACACACACA
>JASCQY010000232.1:1642795-1652956 GCA_030264315.1 Sardinella tawilis
CCCTCCTCCTCCTCGTCTTCCTCTGGGCCTCCTCTTGTTTATGTGTTTATGCCTCCCTCAGCCTCTGCCAGGCGAAAGCAATAATAGAACCATGTCGCTCTGTCACATGACCTGGCTGCATGACACCCATGATCACTTTTTATGTGTCCCTGCCCCATATATAAATGCAAGTGCCTTGTCTTTGGTGGTTTTGGGCCTGCTCTCATTAACTGGTGCGATCCCCGAGATGAGAGGAGAAGGGAGAAGAGGAGTAGCACTTCTGTACTCGTCTCACCTGTGAATAATTGATGGAGCACTCCCCCGCACGCGTCTCATCCCCGGGCCCGGGACAGGAAGGAAGCAAGTGCGCCGTGAACGAATACATCTGACGGACGTGCGGTTGGCGGGAGTGTGGTTAGCAGGAAGGAGGAAGTGAGGAAGGGGAAGAGGATTCTGTCTCTCTCTCTCTCTCTCTCTCTCTCTCTCTCTCTCTCTCTCTCTCTTTCTCTCTGTCTTTCTCTTTCTCTATCGTTCTCTCTCACACGCACATACACACATACAGACACACATACACACACACATACACACACACACACTCTCTACCCCACTCTTCTCCTCTCTTTTTTATCACCTCATCTTTAACCTAGATCTGCCACATTCATCTTGAAATCCAATTTATCACCCGATAGCATTTACAATTCAGAGATATCCAAGTCAAATTACACCAGCCCGCCAGTGTTTTAGAGGGGGAACAAGCCTTTGAAAGAGAGTGTTAAGGTGTATCTGGAAAATGGTGAAGAGGAAGAAAAAAAAACACATCCTGGTGACTGCTGCAGTGTTTGTCTCTCGTCTGCCATTAGTATGCTGTTCATAAGTCTCAGTGGAGAGCCCATAAAAAGACACCTGTTAGTCACATGACCAGCAGAGAGGTTCCCCAAGGACACTGGGTTGGTGGCGGGGCATGAAATAAAAATGTGTGTTTTGTGTCATTCCAACCTGTGATGGCAGATGTTTGCTCATATAGGTGAACCAAAAACAGGTCAGTGCTTGATCCAGATAAAGCACCATGCTGTCCCATTTGTTTTTGTTTTCTTTCTGTCTCTTCTTTTTCTTTTCTTTTTTTTTACAGTTACTCAAAAGTGTTAATATAGTTTCCTCTCTGGAAAAATGACTTAAATGTTAATAGACTCTCTGAGACTGGAGATGCTCATAGAGCAAATAAAAATTTTAAATACAGTGTTTATTTCAGTGAAGCCACCAGCTACTTGCTGTTTTGCTCAGCTCTGTTCATTAAGTGTATCAAGAGTTGGTGAGCTAAAAGCTGCAGTTAGCGCTGTTAAGTGCTCTTTATTTCTTCTCCATGATCACACATGAGATTTGGGACCGCCAAGAACTTTTAGGCGTTTTACGATGCTAGTTTTGCAGTGCGAATGCGTGCCATCTGTTGTTCACCGACACAAATGCTCTGTAGGAATAAATAATGTGAAGCAATGGAACACAGTTGAAGTGATATTGTCACGCGTCTGTTATCCTTCAACATCTTTACATATTTAATAAAGAGTCCTGACAAGCTGCTGCTATTTATGCACTTGAACACTGTGTACATTTCTATCCAGGACCCCTTGATTTCTGACTTGCTTGTTTGTCTTCCACATTTATCAACGAGAGAACATTTACATCCTCAATTATTTATCTCGCGGGCACATTTATCTGCAAATGACTTGAAAGGTACTGTACCCAAATTAAGCATGTCTCACCCCGAGCAATCGAGCTATTCAAACTGGTGGCATCTACATCTCAACAAATTGCTGAGATGCTTCGCATCCATGTTACCGGTAAATTACTTTCCCACAAAGCTGAGTCGTCGTGGATGAAAGTGTTTGTTTTTGGTGCAGCTCTCATTGCAGGCACACATTTCATAGAGTGCATTTTATTTTTCGCCATCCTCCTTTACCCCCCCCCCCCCCTTTATTATTATTTTATATATATATATATATATATATTTTTTTTTTTTTTTTTTTTTTTATCACAGGCCCCGAAGCTTTCTCATATTTACAGTTTGCAGATTCAGCAGAGCGTTTTAGATAATTAGAATCCACTACAGATTAATGAGTCACTCATGCTCTTTCCTCCCACCACTCAAGGTCACTACTTCAGTTTTAGGCATTTGGCATTGGGTAGAGTTCTCTGGCTCTCGTGAAGAATGGTTGACCTTTGTATATGTGTGTGTGTGTGTGTGTGTGTGTGTGTGTGTGTGTATGGGGGGGTGGCATTCAGGAAATAACACATTTCTGATCAATGTTAATTTTTTTGCCATTGTGCACTGATTAAAATAGATGCAGAGTGTTGGCAATTTTTAGAGGACATTACCTGCAAGAAACTGTTCCATTCTCAGGAGAACACTTGTTTATGGCTGTATGGAATGCTTTCATATTTCCTCTGAATCTAGCAACTGACCCAGTTACTGAATCAAAGACTTCATTCCACTTTTATAAACTTGTTTTTCCAAACAAAGTTTATTCAAAGTAACCTGAAGAAAACTTTGGACACTGAACGATTATTAACACTTGACCAGAGCGCTGTCTGTCCTGAATTTATTCTGTCGCACCCTGCGTATTTATACTCATGTTTCCACCCCTTGTTTCCCTTGCAGGATCTCCATCTTGGACAGCGGAAGTCTGAGGATATCAAACGCCACCAAATCGGATGCAGGTCTCTACACCTGCGTAGCCAGGAACCAGTTTGGCGAAGCAAGTAGTGCAGGGACTCTCCTGGTCAAAGGTAATATCATCACACACGTGCAAAAAAACAAAATCCTCTTTGTCTTTGTTCTTTGTGGATCTGTTGGCCAATGAATCCCCATATGATAACTATATAAATATCCCCATAAGTTCACTTCTTTTTACCTACAGTATACTCAGTACAGAATTTGTATTGGGCATTGCTTTGGATAAAAGACTCTGCAAACTACCTATAAACATAAACATAAACAACAAGTCCTGACTCAGTCTCCACTGTATTGCAAATGGACTATGATAGCCTCACTCTGACGTGAGAACAGGAACTGCCTTGTGTTTGTTAATTGAATCACATCAGGCACCGGGCGGGAACCGCACACAGGAACCTTCTTTCCATTCCACTTTCCATTTCCGTTACTGGTGTGGAAGAGTGGTTCAGGCTTACATACGAGAAACACTACAAATATACCTCAGAATGACAACGCTGAATCCGACGCTGGTATTTAGTAGCTAAAGTGGTAACATCTGCTTTTCTTTTTGCTTTATTAAATCTGTCATCGCCACCTGGATGTCTCTGTGTAGCTTTCCATTTTTCAAATTATATGCACAATTACGTAAGGGTGTTTTTTTTTTTCCCCCTCCATCTTCTGTCTGTCACTGCGGAACGTGAATGTCTGCTGCAAATGAATGCACTTGCATAGTGGATCCTCATTAGATGAAGAGTGGTGTTACTGGAGCTCTTCTTAATGAACCCCTTTCATCGCCAGTCTCGCAAAGAGCACCGCAAATTTACCATATCTTTGGCAAGGGGATTTGTTTCTTTTTAATGCGACACTAACCCCCCAAACCCCACCCCTCCTCAAACTCACTCTCACACACTGACAAACACACACACACACACACACACACACACACACACACACACACACACACACACACACACACACTCTGGGTGAATCACTCTCACCCTTTAAAAAAGAAGAAAAAAAGGAAAAGGCAAAGACAGTAAGAGCCAGCAGTGTCACAAATTCTGCCTGAGAGCCCCGGTGGGATAGAGGGTAGCGTTGCTGCTCGGCACCAGTGACTTATTACGCCGTATTAAAAATGGATGAGAGGAGGGTGGAATGTGCTGTGTATTGTGTTGTTCAGTACACACACACACACGCACACGCACACAAACACATGAACCCACACACACACACACACACACACACACACACAAATACACTGACATTTTTTTCTTGTCACACCGGCCACAAAGAGGGTGCACTCATTTCTTTCCCGTCTGTCTTCCTGTTGTCGCAGATCACTCTTGTCAATGTGGTCCCTCCAAAAGTCAGCGGGGTCAAGTCATAGCATCACACACACTAAATTATGGCTCGCCATGCTCTCCAGCTCATTCACCGCATGTCAGAAGGGCTTTGGGCTCTCACTCAAACCCTGGAGCGATTGATTGCATGTGTGTTTATGCAGATCGCGCCATCATCCCCCTATTGACGACAGGAGGTGCAAGCGTTATCGATGTCCAGAGCTCGCATGCCGTCATCGATTCCCGCACATCTGCATCAGACATTTTGCTGTAAGAGCTAGCAGCCATGGCATTTCATTAGATTTGTAAAACGTATATATACACTGTGTATACTATACAATATACAGTATACTGTATATATATATATAGTCACAGTTGCCCCTAGTCAAGAATGCTAATTGGAGTGTGGAAATTAGATGAATCCCACACCAAAAATGCAATGTATGTCTTGCTGCAATAGAGCAATAAGCTTCCTATGTTGTATCCATGGCAAAGATCTAAAGTGATTTGCATTACATAGGCCTACTGGATCTACTGTGTAGTAGTCTGGGCAGAGCTGTTTTTGGTTAGTGATAGTTCATGTCACATCACTAAAAGTTCCAGTATGTTCCAATTTGGCGTGACTCTAAAACTCTCTGAAAAACAGACCTCAATGAATTAGCTCTGATACCACTGTTAACTGTTAAAAAATCATTAACCTCTTTTTTAGAAATGCTAAGTAGTTGCCATAGAAACCTCTTTGATCATTTATCCTCAAGCTTCCAGAGTCAATTTTGCATGGGGGTTTTGAAATGATTTATATCACTCTACGATCGTATCATCGACTTCTTCAACTTGTTAATAGGCGTATTTAGCATGCATTTACTGGATTGCAGTTGTGCACATGGCACATAGGCTATTTCAGTCCAGAGAACAGATGGGTGCTTAAAATATTGTTTGTTTAAATTTCATATTTGTTTTTGACAGTTTGCAAAGCAACCGGAATCTCATTGCGGCACACACTGACCTTGAGATTCAGATAAATTGAAAATCCAAGTCCAAATGTTTTGGTTTTGTTGTCAAAATTGTATGTTAATGAAAAATACATACAGTAACTGGTTCATTGTGGGCTGACAGCTACTTTGGTGTTGGTTGCCATACTTCTCAGTGGGGTGCAAAAAAAAAAAAAAAAACGCTTTCTGTAAGACTCTGTTTATCAATGTAGGTTTTTTTTCTGGTGTTCTATCAAGATTGAGTGTCTTAGCAGAGCCCTAGCGACAGCAATACTGTCAAGTTAACTTAATTGATCATCCCATGTAGGCGGATGTTTTTCAATTCCAGCAAATTGCATTTAACCTCCCATTTTGGCTGTGAGAAGAGGAAGGCAGGCTTTGTTTGACATCAGCCCCCCCCCCCCACACACACACACACGCACACCCCATAATAGTTTACTTGCCATCATATCTTGTTTAAGAGCTGCATCTTCAGCTGCTATACAAATGTTCTCATGTATGATCTAGAACCTCGCTGTCACAATTGATAGCGCTCTGGAAATGAGACGGGGTAATTTACATTCGCAATTTCATTTGAGCCTCAAAACAGGGTTTGTCTGTGCATCTCCGTCCACAGAGCAAAGCCTTATGGGAGATGACAGTGGTTCATTTAAAATTGACTGCATTGAGATGAGAGCAGCAAAAATACCTGTCACAACGCATTCATTCAGCTGCAATATGAATAAGCCCCTACCCCACCTCACCCCTCACCCCCCACCCCCCCACCCCTCACCACACTGTTGGAGCACAGGGCACAACAGACGAGGCTCACTAATGTCCCAATTATTTCAACACCGAGGGATGTTAACCGGATTAATCTGTCGTTATTAGAGACGTGTTCTCCTGACAGAGATTAAGGTGGAGATAGATTCCTACATCAGTGTTTTTTTTCCTCCCTCACTCTTGTCTTTGATGGCTCAGACTGTCTGAACTCCTTATTGAGGGCTATTCAGGTTGAGTCTCTGGTGTAATCCATCAGAGCATGCCTGCCCATTTTTTTCTCTCTTTTTTTTTTTTTTGCTTCCGAGGCCACGTGGCGTTTGCAGATTGACACCAAATGGAATCAAACAGGAGGCCGCGTGGGCATTGTGTTACCTTCTGAATTAGCCTGTACCTCCAGGTGTGTCCTCCATCCATTAGCAGTCAGACATGACCCTGAAGACTTAAAGGCCCTAATATGTGATCACACAAATCTAAAAATCCATTTTACGAGGTGACAATGGCCAACCCTTTCATCATGTCCTCAGGTGCTTCAGGGAAAATATATTTTTTGAAGATTTTTACGTGAAGTTACTTCTTTTCTTGAAGGCTTGGATGTGGGCTAAAAAGAGGAGAAAAACATTCTGTATTGACTTCAGAGAGTGTGCCTCGTTCTCTCTGGGCAGAGTCATAGGCCATATATTCCCAATGAACTAGCACATTGAATGGCCCCCGAAAGCTTAAAAGCCAATGACTGCTTGAGGGACATAATAAGACTGGCACGATCCCATGTGTGCCAGTGGCAGGTAGGGAAGATTCCTGTGTCACTTAGCGTGAATAGAGACAATAGTTGAAAATATTTGGTGTGTATGTGTGTGTGTGTGTGTGTGTGTGTGTGTGTGTAGGTGTGTGTGTCTGTGTGTGTGTGTTTATGTGTGTGTGGTGTCTGCGTGTTTATGTGTGTGTGTGTGTATGTTTGTGTGTGTGTTTATGTGTGTGCATGCACAAGCATGTGTGTGTGCCATAGTTTGTTTTCCCTTTTCTCCCTACCACAGCCAATGGAGCCTTTGAGATTTGTCCTTGAGAGAATTTCCTTCATGTCCTAAGGACACTGTGCTGCCGTATTCATGCTTGTTCTTGAAAGCTTTGCTGTTAATTGATTCAAGGCTGCCGAGGCAGTTTGTACAGACATGAAAACTGAAGGGAGAAGAGAGAGAGAGAGAGAGAGAGAGAGAGAGAGAGAGAGAAAGAAAATTCCAGAGAACTGAAGGGGTCACTCATCTCAAAAGGGAAGACTGCAGTGAAGGTGTAAGGAGACCCTCTTATACCCCACATACATCATATACGTAACTCTGTTTGACGCACATGAACAGGAAGGAAAAAGCACAGTGAAAGGGGGAGGTGGGGGGGCTTGAGATCAGAGACGGTTTCCAACACGCCGACGCCCTCTTGAAAAAAAGCCCCCTGCTTTGGTCTGGGTCTTGTTTTTCCTCCACGGCATTTGACCTTTTAGCCACATCTTCCCGATGCCGCCATCCTGGGCGGAATGATCCGGAATCGGGCTTTGCTTAGTCTTCCAATCCACCAGGTCCACCGGCTGGCTGCCAGGCTGCCAGGCCCCTTTGGAGTCCCTGCATAATTGAAGCCCCCGGTGCGGTCGGCTCTGTGGCAGTAACAGCAGTGGTGGTGGTGGTGGTGGTGGTGGTGGTGGTGGTGGTGGAGGGGATGGAGATGGAGAGGGGAGAACTAAAGAGCAGTCACACCAGAGCCGGCCTCACATTCACACATGCTTCCAGGGGCCATTAAAGCCCGGGCTGCGTCGCGCTGGAGAGCCCACTGTCATGTTTGTTTTTTTCCGCCACCGTCTGCGGCCGAGCCATTCACTCACGCAAGCCCTGGCACAGCATGAGTGTATGTATGTATGTGTGTGTGTGTGTGTGTGTGTGTGTGTGTGTTAGTTTGAAAGGGAATGTGTGAGAATGATGTTTGTGATGATATGTGGGGGAGAGTAAATGTGTATAGATGTGTGTATAAGTGCACGTGTGTGTGTGTGTGTGTGTGTGTGTGTGTGTGTGTGTACTCATATGTGTGGGTATGTGTGTGTGTGTGTGTGTGTGTTCTCGTGTGTGTGTGTGTGTGTATGAATGTGTAAAGGAAGAGTGCGCGCAAACACGAGGATAGGTGGTAGTGATGGTGAGAGGTAGGCTAGGGCAGCTCCCACTCACACACGTGCCCCAGCATAGCAGAGACCAGGGAGCTGTGTTACGCTTTGCTATGCAATGCTACGCTGTGCTATGCTGTGCCTCCCCATTAATTCAGCATGTAAACAGTCAGCGGCGCTCTTCTTTGACCTTTCCCTCTAACACGATTACTCTGCAATTTTTCCCCTCCCATCTCTAGTTTCCGTCGTCTGGCTCCCGTAACGCTCTCTCTTCGCTGCGCCCGCCAAGCCTCGAGTCTCCCGCATCGCACTTCACTTCATCTCGGCTTTAATTGACCCTACCGCATGCACAGGTCGTACCCACCTCCACCAACCCCACCTCCACCACCACCCCCACCCTCACCTGCTCCTATAATGACATAGCGTAACGAGGTATCATACAAGATGGATATCAGTCGAATTAGAATCGGAGAGCCCTGAAGGGGTCACAGCATTTTTTTTTTTTTTTTTTTGGAAAGCATTGAGTTATCCATCCTGTCTGTCAGCGATGGTGATGGAGGAGACTAATAAGCCCCCCCCCCCTCCCTCCCTCCCCTCATTTTATTGTCCCCCTCTTTCATTCACCTCCTTTCTAGCACTGCCAATCTCTCACCACTACAAGAATCCCAGCAGGGCGCGCTTAGGAGGACGCACTCAATTCTCCACTAAAGGCTGGGTCGGCTTTTCACACTGACCACCCCACCAACCCCCCCCCCCCCCCCCCCCACACCCTCCAGAAATACACAGAGAGAGAGAGAAAGAGAGAGAGAGTGAGATAGACTCCTGAATTGAATTGAATTGAAGTTTGTTTTTCTTTGGGGGAAGTGTGGGGGGGGGGTGTTGCTTTTATTATAAGATAATGAAAGACAGGAAGTGAGTAGATGAAAAAGATAGGATGGAATGGGGAAATGTCACACGCGCGCCTAAGCTTGTGGAGTACTTGTTTTCGAGAGGAATTTGAGTGGCGTGGCGTGGCGTGTGTGTGTGTGTGTGTGTCGTCCGTGTGGGGCTCTGTGCGCTGTGTGTGTCTCCTGCTCTGAGCTGAAGTGTGATATTAACGGAGCCCCCTCTGTTTACTCACGAGAGGACTGAGTTCCACCTGCCCACGTGTGCATGTGGCTCACAGCCTGCAGCTCGTAAACGCAGGATTATGCTACGCCCACCTTTTAAATATCGCCTGCGGAGAAATGTTCTTCTCTTAGATGAGTGGATCAATGAGATCACTTTCCCTGTGCGCCTTGTGCGAATGTGTATGTGCTTGTGTGTGTGTGTGTGTGTGTGTGTGTGTGTGAGTGTGTGTGCAGCTACGAGCCCTTTCGAGGAGCATAGGGCTTCACACACCTGTGGAGGTGATGCCTTGTAATAACACGTGCAAGGGATGTTTGGCTAGGGAAAAGGCCAGAGACACACACACACACACACACACACACACACACACACACAGGTGATTGCTCCTGTCCCTTACCTGTCACTGAGCAGGTGGCGTACAGATGTGACGATGGACTCATGTCGCCCCGGTGCTAAGCCCGCGTCGGAGAGTGCCCAGTGGACGTGTCTGCTCTTCACGCCCCTGTGGCCTGGCATTTGGGCCTGACAGAGGCCCCATTATGGGCCTAAAGTCTGTCACCCAGGCAGCGCAGGAAGGGGCTTCAGCCCAGCCGTGCTGCGCAAGAGGCCTCCAAGAGGCTTTGATTATCTATGTTCCGCTAAACCATTTTGTCGTCTTTGTGTGTGCGTGTGTGTGTGTGTGTGTGTGTGTGTGCGTGTGGTACGTGGCGATGATATTCAATGCAAACATGGCAGGCGGGAGCACACTGTATGAAGATTGCACTGCTGGTGTTTTCCACATGAATTTCTGTCCGTCTGGGGACGGTTTGCCATGCTTAATTTAGCCGGCGCTCAGACCTGCAGCGCTTCAGTGGAATACTAACAGCGCCCCCCTGAGGGGGAAGGGAGAACTACTGCATCAGAGGAGCCCTCCCCTCCCACTTATATTACCACAACCACCAGCCTTCCCTGTTGTGCTTCTCAGAGTGCATGGATTGGCAGGGGGGAGGTGTGTGTGTCTGTGAGTGTGTGTGAGGTGTATGTGTGTATGTGGGAATGCATAGGGTTGGGGGGCCCTGTCTCTTTCTTAGATGAGATGGGTAGTGGTGTGTGTGTGTGCTGATGTTTTGGGGGGGGGGGGGGGGTGGGACCACTGGC
>JASCQY010000232.1:1684689-1695351 GCA_030264315.1 Sardinella tawilis
TTTCTTTCTTTCTTTCTTTCTTTCTTTCTTTCTTTCTTTCTTTCTTTCTTTCCTTTAAGACCAATTAAGTAACCATATCTAAGTCCTCTTTGATTGGCTAAACAGAGAGTATAACTTTTCAGTTATACTCATCTTACAGTCTTATGTAAAATACATAAAAACAGGAGAAAATCATGGTGCTGAAGCAGGCTGCTGGGTAGGTACTCACCAGTGCAGGGTGAGGACAAGGAGTCTGTGGGGGAGCGGAAAAACCCTTCCAGACACTGACACAAGAGGGCGCCAGGCTTGGAGGGCTGGGTGTTGGCCGGACAAGGCTCGCAGGGTGCGTTGGAGACGACGGTCTTGAAGAATCCGGCCTCGCAGGCTGTAAAAAGGAATGCACAGGGAAGGGCGTGTGTCAGTGTGACTCTGCAAGGAAGTCATTCGGAGGGGCTAGGACAACTGTACAGTGACCAACTGAGAAAAAATTTACTTTGGGATCGAGTCATCCTTGTGTGGGTGAACCAACTCATGCTTCAGAGGGGTAATAAAAATTCTTCATCACTTATTTTGCTCTTATCTGTTATACTACCTCTGATTAACAAACTTAACAAATATACATAAAGTGTTGGTTGTTATGCCAACGCAAAACATCCTCTCAAAGGCCGCTCATGGGAGAGAACATGTAGCCTAGTGCAGTAAGTGATCTATGGGCCCCAACAGAATAAATCTCCCCCACCAAACATGGACATTTCCAAACTAAGACAACATCTCTTTAGTCCTCACACACACACACACACTGAGACTGGCCGACACCGATGGAAAAGATATTTCTCCATGGGATTCCATTGGTAAAACAACACGTACATGCCCTGCATAAATATATCATTACACTGGTCTTCCTCTCTGTGTTATAAAAGACACACAAGACAAACAGCGCAGGGGCAAGCCTGGGCTTGCAAGGGGAATGGACAAAACAGGAAGTAGGACACCGCAAGTCTGCTTGACCTTCCTGCCTTCCCCCTTCCTTCCTATGCTGACAGAGGAGAACAAAGTTGGGCCGAGGGGGGGGAGAGGAGCAGAGAGGAAGCCAGGGTGAGAAAAAGCAACAATCTTTCGCCAACAACACCAGAATTTGGGGAGGGAGGCACAGAGGTAAAGAGGTGATGAGGTCCGGTGAGGAAGTGGAAGGAATGTTGATGGGGAACGGGAGAAACAAAAATGGTTGTAGATCATGTCCAATCTGTGATTGCATGAGAAGAAAAAGAGGGTGGACCTCCATTGAAAATGGTGTTGTTGGAAACTCCCCAACCCCCCAGCAAAGTCACACACACACACACACACACACACACAAAAAGAAGGCCCATCTGAATGGTGTTGGGAGACATTGAGACTGGCGGGAGTGGGCGAGAGATGGGGGGGTGAAGGGTTCCGGGTGGAGTTGCTGAACAGTGGGTGGGAGAGAGAAAGAGAAAGAGAGAGAGACAGAGCGAGAGAGAGAGAGAGAAAGAAAAAAAAAGGGGGGAGGTGGGTCTCACGACCTGGTGACAGAAGCTCTCCCCGGAGATGGAGATTTGTTTTTGTTTTTCCACAGGGGTATTTGCAAGCTCGCGCAAATAAGACAAGAGAAGATCCCAGGGCCTCTATCTCCACAAACAAAGAGCTCAGAAACTTGGGCAAACACTGATCCAACTCAAACTGAAACTCAACACAGTTTCTCTAACACTTAACAGCCAAAGCGCACTATCATTTGCACTACTGTGTAGCTACTGCCAATTAAATCAACCGTTTTTATGGCGTTCTCTCCAGCTGTGCATTAAATGAGAACATTTTTATTGGTAACGCGCAGCAACCGAGCAGTGCCAAACTAATGAAAAGGATCAGATATGCTGAAGTGACTAAGTGAGTGTTAAGATCCTGGCAGTGGTTTACATTTACATGCTGCGAGTGGGTGGCAAGGCCTGTTAACATCAGACACGTTGGCGTTGGACATGTAAAAATAACGTCATCAGAATTATGTTAGACTTAAAGGCATGTCTGAACAGCAGGCAATTACATGCCCATCACGGCATTACGCGTAGAGGAGGATATGCTCAACAAGATCTTAAGCAATTCCTCACCACTGCATGAGCAGTGTCACAGTTTCTGTTTTCTTTTCTGGTGATGGTTCTTGTCTGCACTTTCTAGGCAGCTGTGGACACAGTGGCTATATTCGGCCGGGAACATTTGGCGTTGGTGGACATAGACTCGGTGGGACATGGTGGGAGATGGTGAAAAAGTGTGTGGGAGTGGGAAAGCTGCCCAGGCCATCGTACAAATCAGTTAGCCTCCCATAAGGGTGACAAGAGGCCCGCGTCTATTTTCAGAAATACTTTTAATGGTGCAGTTCACAGCAAATCTGAGTCTTTCCAGCCCAGAGCACAGAGGAGAGGACACAGAGAAGCACAGAAACTCGCGTGTGGACGGAGATTAGCTGAACTGATTGGCTTCCACTGTGGCAGATGGTCTGTTATGGTCACTGAACTGGCCAATACCCATGCACACGCGCGCACACACACACACACTTTAACACTGACATAATGACACACATTACACTACTACAGTTTAAAATAAATTTCAGCGGACACAGGCTTTATATTCATTCAATGCCAGGGCAGATTAAACATAATCAAAGCAGCAGCCATTAAAGTCGTTCTGCTAATTAGGGCGCTCAAATAAACAACACCCCCGAATGCAATAACGCGCACAGCACCAGGGAGCTATACATAATATATCATGTTGCCCTGAAAAGAAGGCTGAAAAGACCGCGGACCCCACCCCCGCTATTCTCTTACTGCCAAGCCACTCACAATGATGCCAGCTAAGTCAGGCAGGTGGCTTTACATCCAAAAGATCAGAGGTCATCTAGGAAGAAAGGTCTCTGGTTAAACCAGAGCAGCAACAAAGGTCAGAGAGGACCAGAAAGTCAGCCTAGCCTCCAAAGAAAAAAGAAGAAAGAAAGAAAAAAAAATGAAAGCATAGACCAGGGAGTGGTTTTGCTGCTCTCCAAATGGCGTTCTTGGCTAATGAAACCGCACGGAGCACTAGCCTATCATTACACAGAGATGAAGTGGAACACAGCTATGCATTCATTGTTCCCCTATGAGAGTTTTATTTCAGCTATTCAAGGCCATGTCTTGGCACTTGGCACCCGCACTGATGGAACGTATCCACCTATTTAATTTCAAACTTCCTGACACTCTCCACTTTCCGCTTCAGGTGTGAAATTCAGCTGCTTCCAACAGTTGAGTGAAGTGGACATTCCAGGACGTGCCCTCTTCCATCTCACTAACACATCCTAGAATATACCCCTGGAGTTTTTTTTTTTTTCCCCAACAGACATCTCTTTGTCAGGTCAATGCTTTAACTAAAATAAAATGTGTGAGTAATGTACAGTGAAACCCTATTATGCTGAGTTCAAGAATTTCAAGTTTGACTCTTATCTGTGGGATGAGGACATTTATCTTTTTTCTGTTTATGTCAGGACAAATGATAACATAGTCCTCTACCCAAAACACTGTCTACAGTTCAAAGGGACTTTACAACGTGGGTTAATATATGGCTGAAGGCAGCGCCAGCATGCAAACATCCAAGATAACATGAGTCTGAGCCAAGGCATACACTACAGCACAGAGCATAAGTCAAGTGCCCAGGAAAGCCGGTTTCCTTACAGGATGCGTGAGTCAGTGGTTGGGAAACCAGGTGTCTCCTGTCTACCGTCTCCCTGTAATCTGGTGGTTTCTGAGCCATGGCAACGGGCAAACACTCAGCACAGATAATGCTAAGGTAACACGCACTGATTCATGACAGCTGTCTTAGTCATGGAAGTCCACCGCGTGTGAAGTGAGTGTGTGTGTGTGTGTGTGTGTGTGTGTGTTCGTGTGTGTGTGTGTTTGTGTGTGAGAGAGAGAGAAACATATCCCAGTAGAAAGCCTCAAACTACACCAGAAGATTACAGACCTGACCTCCCT
Source organism: Sardinella tawilis (assembly GCA_030264315.1). Lineage (NCBI taxonomy): Eukaryota > Metazoa > Chordata > Actinopteri > Clupeiformes > Clupeidae > Sardinella > Sardinella tawilis. Next base: position 1,688,679 of record JASCQY010000232.1, read on the forward strand.
TTCTCACGTTCACCCTCCCTGCCATTCCACTCATATTATCCCCACCTAAAGAGACAGCACAAGCCAACCATATCCCCACATGCTACGCATAGCGTTCTACAAATGTAGCAGTGTGGCTTTGCTGGAATGGGAGCGCCTGGATTTTTGGTGGCGACCTCTTCAAGGCTTTTAACCATCTGTTATTTCACAGGCTCTCTTTTCTTCTCCCTCTCTCTCTCTCTCTCTCTCTCTTTCTTTCTCTCTCGTTCTCACTCTTGTTTCACAGTCGTCAGTACAGAGACGAAACAAGAGAAGAAGAAAGCTCTGATCAAAGACAAAACAGAACTGGCAGTTGTGAGCCCCTCCCCCCCTCCGGCTCTTAAGCCCTCACCTGAACCTGATATCCCTGACAAAAGACAGAGCGGAAACCCTGAGCCGACAGGTGACAGGGTGTGAAAATAACTGGCATTCCATCAGTCTTAAGTCATTCTTTCTCACAGCTCCACATCCAGGGGTTCTCACTGTGCTATCCTACTGAGGGGGATTACCACCACACACACACACCCAAACACGCAGACAGACACACAGACAGACAAGGAAGGAAGGAAAAAAAAAAAACAATGGTGCTTTTCACCGTAGGGTGGTTAAAGAAAATGTAAGGAATTAAGAGAAGACTCCTTAAGGAAGTGCTCTCTCACGTAAGATTTGCAGACACATCATGCCTTAAAATGCCTAAAAATGTAAAACTCCCAACACAGGAACCACTCGACCTCAGTGAAGCTTTTAGTTTTGGTTTTAGCTTATCTTATGTCTTATGTCATATCTTATGTTATGAGACAGTCATTAGATGCGGGGAAAAAAATAGGGCGGAAGAAAAACGAAGAAAAATGAGATGGGTGGGTCAGAAGAATTGTGTTCCCAATTGTCAGGGGAGAAAAACACAAAGGAAACTGATCTTACCTTTACAGGAGTCTCCAACAGCCTGGAATCCGGCTCGGCACTGGCACTGTCCCACGGGCACCACCCAGTCGCCCTCAGAGGTGCAGTACATCCGAGGCGAGGGCGCCTGGGCAGCCGTCACAGCGTTTTCGACACAGGTGCCCTCCACCTCTGAAAGTGCGGCGGTGCCAGCCACTTTCTCTGGGAACGCTGCCAGGCCTTGGGTGGTGGCTGGGCAGATGGTGTAGAAGACCCTCACCGAGGTGAGGGCAACGCACGCCCCCGAGTCCTGGAAGGCCAGGTAGAAGCCGCGTCGCGAGAGCGGCCCCACCGCCTTGGTCTCCACGTTGACCCGCAGCGCCGCCTTCCCTCCGCCGCGGTCGGCGGTCACCTCGTCGGGCGCCACCGTGGCCACCTTGCGGAAGTTGGCCTTACGGAAGCTGGTGCCCACGTCCACGTCTGACTCGGCCAGGTACAGGCCGAAGGTCTCGCGGCACGACGGCAGGCTGCCGTCAAACGTGCCGCAGTCGCGCACCACAAACTGGAGCTCCACGGACACCCGCGACACGTCCGGCCTTCGCTGGATATAAGTGGTGCGCAGCCAGTTGTCCTGGTCGCCGTCATTGGCCATGTTGCACACGCTGTACGTGTAAAGCAAGGAGCCATTGATCACCGTCTGCACAATCTCCCACTGCCGAGGAAAGACAGACACAAGGGGGGCTATCAGAACTGATACAGAGACACAGGGGACACAGAATTACTGATAAAGAGACAGGGAGAGTAGGGTGTGAGGGTGTTATTGCTGAGATAGCTGAAGGGGATATTAGGTTTCCATGCCACACAAGGGGGGCACAACTATATGGGGTCTGTGAGAAAAAAAACACTTGCTCAAGTTCTGCTCATACAGTATCATGTTGTCATTCTTGGTCACAGACAGAGGTTTATGGGCGATTTAGTGTCATGTGTCATATCCGTTTTCCAAATGGGAACAGGATTATAAAAGACATGACTCAACCTTCACACCCAGTTTGCCCCCTTGCGCTTAATTAAAGTTTAAAAGTGTTGTTATCTATTGAACTTTAATTTTCACTTTTGAAAAAGCCAAGCTGTGCTGACAACAACAACAACTGAATTATCACAATGCTATATTCCAAAAGTTCAAAAAGGCATGGACTCATGAGAAGGACTGTGATGACTAAAATAGCAAGAATGAAAGTAAGACTGGAAAATCCTAACAGATGTGGAGTCTGGGGTTGTCACCCAAGCCATGAACACTCACCCCCTCCTCACTGGGTGAAGGCAGCCAGCCCAAATCCCCTCCTGAAGTTTTCATGTCCAACAGCACATCTGAAGAACACAGAAATACACAAAATATATTACAGGTACACATATTTGGAGCTATCCTACAGCAAAATATGGTCATGCTGTATGAGGTTTAAGTTCAAACACGATTCAAAGATTTTTTCCCCAAATAAAAAAAGGATGTGACATCTCTCCACAATGGAGACCATTCATGCCCATATCTATAGGTAGCCTAAGTCAAATTGTGTAATAGGCTACAATGTGGATCAAATAGTTGCACTGACATCACATATTTAAAAATTGCCTAATATCAGTATCAGCAATTGCAACAGGTGCTACGGAGAAAAAACATGCTTTTTTGTTTTTGTTTTTAAGAAATAAAATTATAAGAGACAGCGATAATAATAAGGACTGTTTGTCACCACGCACTTTACATGCGTTTCTCAAACAGGCCAGGAAACACAGAGACCCCCAGAAAAGCAGCCAAAAAAACATTTCTTTTTTAAAACAGCTGTCCTATCAAAACTCTTATCAAACAAAATGTACAGAGGATTAATAAGCATTATCGTAGCCTACTTTTGATAATTAACAGACAATATCCACTAAATCAAAACAGACAGGTTGCTTTGGACCGAAGCATAACTGGACAGCCCATGTGGGACGTGAACAAGAGAACCACAATTTGTAAACTCGAAAGAAATAATAGTATGGGCTACTTACTTTCTTTTCCTTGAACGGCAATAAATAGCTGGTTAATAAATACAAAAATATACAAAGTTAAAAACTGTACACGGCGGGAGTCCATATTCGAAACGTTTTATTCCTTAGCGGAGACGGACAACCGTACGTTCAACTCTACCGAGAGGCTTCCTAACTTTTCCACCCTGTCCAGTCCACGAGCCTACAGCTCATTCAGGAATTGAAACGTCATCGACCCCGCCTTATGGAATGTGTGTTTACTCCTTATATGGGTCGTGGGGGCGGAGGCTTGCACCTGCGGTCGTCGGAAGTACTTGTGAGATAGCCTAACATTAGCCAAATCACTGCAATGATTCATATGGGTGTGTAAGAGACCCTTGTATTTTTTTTTCCATTTGAGAAAAAATATATATAAAACATTACTATAAACATTAACATAGCATAATTATTTTCATTTTGGCTCCTTTGCTTTAGTGCACAATGTGTTTTATTTTCAGACTGACATTGGAATCATATCATGCACAACCTATAATTAAAAAGTGAAAAATAGCCTATGCAACTGTTGTATTTGCAGGCTAAACAAGTGCAAATTATAGGTTAATGCATCATAGGCAAGTAGGAGCAAATCTATTCAAGTGAATTACTTCTGCCTCTCCATATTCCCCCACATCATATATCACCTAGTTGATGTGACAGATTGGAATCATCGTGTGTGCCTAACAAGTTATATATATTTAACAGTTCAACCCCGTATAAGGCTTTCCCACGGTAACAGGGGGAAGGGGTCAAGTGGGTGTGCCTGTATGAATGAATGACTACTAATGACTTCAAGGGCTATGAATATGTAGACAGCGCAAGGCACGCACAATGGCATCGCCTAGCAACCCTCAGGAATCTTTGAGTCAAGTCCCTATTGTGCAACAATCTTAAGAAGCTCTCCGAATCCCTTGACCTAAGAGTCAAACACGAGGTTGACATCTACACAAGAGTCTCATAAGGCTAGCGGCGGGCCGGCGGCGTACATAAATATTCATCGGCCACAGACCCGGAGAGAAGTTTTCATCCCATCTTTAGACAAGCATTATGGAGAACCTGACCAACAAACAGGGCAGCTGCGCCACAGGTGACACTGACATGACATGCATTAACCAAGCTGCGGGCGCAGCAGCTAAACAAAGTCGGTTAAAGCAGTTTCCTTATCATGAATATTAACATTGCATCCATCACTGTCTCTTTGAGAAGAGGAGAAATGCGTGTCCTGGCATGCAATTTATCATGCTTCAGAAATAACATACTAAGTTGCATGAGATGATCACACGCACAAACACTACTCAAGCATATAAACACACATAAACAACATACTTGAACTCACACACACACGCACACAACACACACACACACACACACATATACACACTGCATCAAGGCAGAACATTAGTGAGTATAACGGCTCATTGCACGCAAAGTGCCTGAATGGTTGCAGGGTGCCTAAACACTCAGAGGATGGCTTGTCTTCGTTTGAGGTGCCGTTGACGCTGAAGTGCTGTATACAATGGAGTGCTCCTATTCAACCAAGGAGCATGTCATGCTTGAGCCTTAATTCCACCCCCCAAGCCTCCTCTACCCCCCACACCCAGCCCCAGCCCCAGCCCCATCCCCCTCCATCCAATACACACTCGCTCAGTTTCATACACGCAGATACTCTGTCACGCACACCCTCCCACACACACACACACAGCCATTGCTCCTGCTTGGGGGTGAGAAGCCTCCTTCTCTCTCTCTCTCTCTCTCTCTTTCTCTCTCTCTCTCTCTCTCTCTCTCTTTCACACACACTCACACACAGCCCCCTCCTCGCATCCCCTTTCCAAAGGCCCATCACCAACGCCGCCGAAAAGCACTAACGCCAGGAGGCTGAGCCAGGGCTTTTCAAGGGTCACAAAGCAGCAGTAGCACCAAACCCTGAGAGGTCACACCGTTTTCTACCCCACACCACCCGCCACCTCCAAACCTCAGACCCACTGCCTCTCCCCCACCCACCGCCCTCCACCTCGCGCCGACACAGCAAACAAAGAGGCGGTGCTGTATTGTTGTGTCATGCAAATTCAGGCCCATTGCTTTAAAGGCTTTGTTAACTACTCAGGGGAACACTTCGGCCCTGACAGGAGGGGTGGGGGGGCGAGGGTGCAGGGGTGGAGAGGGAGGAGAATTGGGATCAAGAAGGTGTGTTCAGCTCCGAGTCATGAATTGTTTAAAAAAACACAAAGAGTTCGCAGGCAAGCCTCGAATTTTGCACATCTTTTTGGGGTGTGCTGAGAAATGTGAGGTTGTTTTTTCATGTAAATGTTGGCACAAGTGTATGGGTTGTTGTGAGGCAGAATTGAAACTCAAGTCTGTTTGAAAAAAGGATAGTTTTGTTTGTTTCTGAATAGTTTAAATAAAAATGCTAAGCTCTTTCACTGTGCCGAGAAGAACATTGTTGTTTTTGCATGAAAATTTCAGCAAAAAAGTAGGAATATCAGATTGTCTGGCTGGCTTAGAAACTCAAACTCATGTTATAAAAAGAAAGACCATATAATAATATAGAATATTCTCAATCCAAAAATGTTTAGAATTTAGAAACAATCACACAAAAAGCCAGTGTCTATTTTAAAGTCAGGACCTGACACCTGATGATGCAGTAACCAAATTCCTGTTCCTTTCAATCTCTTTGCCTCTTACAAACTTAATCAAATGAAAGTACACGGAAGCTTAAATGGTGTTTAAACTTAACCCAATAACACAGGCCATTATATACTCCTAATTTTTTGGTAATTGAATTACGCTCTTAGCTGAAGGAGCAGAGCAAGTGTAATCTTATCCCACGGGGTAGATGTAATGCCTGCTAAAGTGCCTTGTCAATGTAACGCTTGTTGTAGAGAGGCCCGGTAAAGACGAGAGCCTCCCCCCTCCACAACTGCATTCATATGCGCGCGTTTGTGTGCTCAGCTTAACTGGGATCCTGTGCTGGAGGTGCAACAAAGGAACAGGGAGGAAGCCAAGTGTCAGGGTGACAGGAGGCAGGCGGGAGGTGCGTGCCCATGTGTGTGTGTGTGAGTGTGAGTGTGCGCATGTGTGTGTGTGTGTGTGTGTGTGTGGGTGTGTGAATGGGTGAGGGGGATGTAGGGATGAAGGGAAGGGTGGAAGGGACTAACGCACACAATAGCCCCCCTGGTGCACTGCAGGGCTCCCTCTAACCCTAACCCCCACCCCCACCCCCCCTCTATAGGGCCTGGGTTATGACAGTGACAGCTGGGCTCACAGATCCAGCGTGGGTCCATTTACACAGCACACCGCACACGAGCTTAGACGGCACGCACGCACGCACACACGCACACCCTCCCCGCCAACACATGCACACATGTGCTGGCATACACATGCAAACACAAACAGACACACACGAACACACACACACGCACACACACACACACACACATGCTCTTTCCACTCGAAGAGTGGACACTGACTGGGATCTGATAATGTGTTTCACTTCTCAAATTCATTCTCTCTCAATATGGACTTTTCTCGCTACAACTATGGACTGTATTTTTTGGAACATTTTCCTTGAAAAACCACGGCACCAACTGAAACACCATAGTTACACAGGGCAACCCATCTATTTGGTGTTTTTCATTACACTTAAGCCTCTTCTTGGGAGGGCTCCTGGGTGTGTTGCCAGCTGTTTAGCCTGTGTGTGTGTGTGTGTGTGTGTGTGTGT
>JASCQY010000232.1:1776283-1799461 GCA_030264315.1 Sardinella tawilis
CCAACAGACAGCCCTTTCGTCATCGTGCTAAGCCCACCCCAATGACTCGCTACACAGATAGAGCGTTCTGAATGGTCTGTTGCAGGTCGCGACGGGCCAGGATTTGGAAAACTAGGCATGAACATTTCTGCCTTATGCTATTGGTCTAGATGCTAGGCTAGTAAAGGCCAGGAAATTACCTGAAATAGGCTCTTCAAAACTATCACAGAGCACAGCAGCCATGTTTTCTCCCTGTAATTGTCCAAATTGGTCCAGATACAGTCCAGAAATAATCTCCCGTTGTCAAATTATATTGATATTAATAGTCATTTGGGCTTTCTTCGTATGCCCCAGCCATATTTCTACTGGAGTATCTCTCTTGATGCAGTTACTGTAGATTAAAACAACACTGATATTATGGTCACAAATTTGCCTTTTGATCTTAGTTTAATTTGATGGCCTCGGTTACTCCATAAATGCAGTGTCAGTGATGTCTCTGTCAGCATCAGTGGTGCACAACGCTAATGTCCTTGTCTAGAATCAAGATATCTTTTAGATAAGATGTATTCTTAACTGTGAACTTTGATTGTCACATTGAGGAGGTAATAATTTTATGATGAGCTTGCAAATAGTGCTGAGCAAAGGCTAAGAGCATTTCAAAAGGATGCACACCTATAACAAATGTCTGGGCTGATGATAAAAAGATATTTATGACTTTATGTACTTTATTTAGTCTTTTTATCTGGGACAAAAAAAAAACTTGCACAACTCATACAATTATATGCTTAATAAGTCTGAAGTCGTTTTAATCTATGCGGTTATTTAAGATGCGATACATCTCGAGTTCATTCAAATTTTTAACAGATGCAGGCGTTTGCTGTCGATCGTTTATGTTCGTACCGATTTACCAATGAAAATCTGTGAATCTTCCCAACCCAGCTTTCAGAATTATTTTTATAGCTCATTCATTAATTAAAATTCTAGAATGGCTGATTGGATTTCCTTAGTCCCAAAACATGAGTACTTATACATTCAACGTGCACTGAATGCTAGATGATATAAAATAGGCCGCGGCCCCAATATATTCCAATGGAATTAAATATGCAATGTGTCTTTTATCTACTGTTACTTAATCATTTTTATTCTTGTCTTATTTTATTTTACCTTATTTTTTATTTCTTACTGTTCTCTGCATGTACTTGTTAAGCACATTGAGCTGCCTCTGTGTATGAAATGCGCTATATAAATAAAATTGCCTTGCCTTGCCTTTCAATGGATTTAAATGGCGCTTTGCTTTTCAATGTACAGCCATTCATGGGGCAGGTGTTTTTAATGTTAACATTCAGCACTGCCATTGGCCAGAGCTTTCCAAAATTGTTGGTTTCGTGGAGAGACTGGGGAGTGGTGCACTATGACCCCGACTATCTGACCCGCAGCTTAAAGCAGGAATTCTTCTCAATGTGTCTGGGCCATTCAATATTCAATATTTCTATGAATTCACCGCACAGAAATGTCTGTGCTGAAAAGTCACATGCTGATACTTCATGGAAAGCCATTCAGTCACTATCTCTCAACAAACATGCTACTGTCACAAAGATGAGACATTTTGAAAATGCTGATTTTAAAAGAGTTGATGGATGTTGAAACTACCAAGGTTTTGAAACTACCAAGGACATATTACCGGTAGGTGCACAAACATACACAACCAGGATGTCATGACTGATAGAAGATGGTCCAGGAATGTGAACACTGCCAAAGGACCTGCCTCACCCATCTTAGGTAATTTTCAGTGTCATAACACATTGTGCAAGAAAATGATACATTTCTAACAGATCTTCACTGGAGGGCAGTGTCTGTGTCATCATGATTATGGGGCTGTCATAAATGGTGCCTTCTTATACAGAAATCAGATTTAATCAAATACACTTTTTTGTTAGAGGTTACTTCTGATTTTGTAAATTCCATCTGAAGATTTAGGACAGCAGATCTATCCTATTGTTTAGGGTGTACTGCTGCATTCTGAGTACAATAATCCCAGTCAGACTTCCATCCAGTGGAAATTAACTTTCTAAATACTACAGTGATATTTAAAATGTTTAAGCATTTCAAAGCAAAGGATGAACAAAGATGAGCGGGATGTCATTAAGTGTACAAATTGTGGACTTCCAGTTTAGGTGTTGATCTACATGTACCTTGAATGTAGATACAGTACTTTCTAATGGTAGCCTGGGAATACCCATGCTGCCTTACGCGCTCGTTCCGAACTGCACGGCAGCCTGGAGACCATGGCCGAAATTTTCGCATGAATTTGGGAACCAATCACACAACAGGGAGAGATGGCAAGTCGATGTGCGAACTTTTGAACAAACGAAACCAGAAATCCCGTACAAGAAAATGTATAAGTGGTCCCCAGACTAAATCTCACTTGAGCTGGTGTTAGCCAGGCTATTCTAATGGAGGAAATTTACATTATTTCAAATGATGGTCACAATTTATATCTTCATTTCAGTTGGTTTAGGAAGTTTACTGAAGAGAATATGTTTGCATAGACAGGCTATTGTCACAGCTCTAGTCATGGCTGAGTAAACAACTGAGTTTATAAATCAGTCACTGACAGCATTTCATACTTCAGCAATTATTTACTAAATAAGACAAGTTACCCTGATTTACAAACCGGCAAATGAAGTGGAGACTTAATAAATGCAACTGACCATGGGGGAGAGCGATAAGGGAGATATCAGAATGAACTGCTCATATTGCATAATACTGTACTTTGTTAAGTCTAATAACCTGACTAATCACCCTAAGTGTGGTAAAGGCCAGGAAATGACCTGAAATAGGCTCTTCAAAACTGAGGACAGTAAAAAAAAACAGCCCAGATGTCTTCTCAATTTTTAACTTTTTTATTAATCAAGGTGCATAACAAATGACTAACGTTTTGATGTAGAGTTACATCTTCCTCAGAGTCCTTCAAAGAGGCTCCTAAAAATTATCACAGAGCACAGCAGCCATGTTTTCTCCCAGTAAGTGTCCAAATTGGTCCAGATAGGCCTACAGTCCACAAATAATCTCCATTGTTAAATTATAATGATATGAATAGTTATTTGGGCTATAGTTTCCAATAGTGCAGAAAAAAATACACAATGCAAATGTAAATCTGAATATCTCTCTAGATGCAGTGTAGAATGCATAGCATTCTTGGCTTATCACAGTCGGATGTTGGGCATTTTTTGTCTGTGTTGGGATTTTACTTTTAGATCTTGTATTTACCATTTTAAGGCTCAACTTTATTTACTGAAGTCATGGAATGGAATCCAGCACTAAGATAAAGTTTCAAAATAATCATTTTATGTAATGCTTTCTATACAACTGATAGTTGTCCCTTTGCATTCCATTCTGCTCACCTAATTTGTAACAAAGACTAAACAGCTTTTGTGCAGCAAAGAATTCTGACTTTATAGGCTGGTGTCCCAGACAGGGATTATACGAAGTCCTGACTAGGCTTGTTTTCAGTGGAGATTTTCATCGAGTTCTCTTTTAGTCTGGGACTAGGCTTAATCTTTTCACAGGAAATAGGTCTTATATATTTGAAGCATTTTGTAAGCCCCCCCCCAAAAAAAAGTAAATTAAAAAAAATAATAATAAAACGAATTGATTGTAAGTGTGTATGATTTGCATGTTTAAGATTATTTTATTTTATTTCCAACATGTCAAAAACATGTGTATACCACAAGTCTGAACAATAAATAATGCAACAGGCGATACTCATTCCCTCAATGAATAATTCTGAATACAAGGCAGTGCCTGTTCCATCTACACATGCTATGCCACACCTCTAACTCACAGAATAGGAGTTCTAGTAGATACCTGTACGTTACAGGCTATACAGAACAGTAAATACCAGCTATATCAACCATTCTTTCCCTCACAAATTTCTGTAAATGTTGACATGAAACACATGTCAATTAACAGATGTACTGTAGAGAAAAGTAGTCAATATTGTTCATAAGACAAGAGGCTCGTTTTCACCAGGCCTCTAGATCTGAGAAATCAGTTCTTTTTACAAAAAATGTTGACACTCGCACTCAGACTTTTGCATCTTCTTCCTTCGATGGTTCTTTGCTGATGAGGCTCTCAAAATCTGACGGCATGTCGAAGAACAACTCATCATCAAAGCAGAAGTTATCTGAGAATGGTGCCAGGAAAGGAAGCTTCATAACAAAGCCGGTCAACACACCACCGACCGCTGCGGCTGCAATGGTGGCAAAGATAGCAGCCACCTGAAAGAGAGCCTGTTCCTTGGCAGTGCGACCCAGGCCTGGTTTGAGATCTGGAATAAGCTTCTGGAGCTCCAGAAATGCGGGGTCGTCTGCTGTGGGGGCCCGGTGGGAAAAGATCTGGTACATGCTGGGACCGTAGGTCTCCTCAGAGGCAAGAAGGATGGCACAGATGCCGGCTGTGCATGAGATGAGCCCCGTTAGGCCGTGGAGGTTGTGGATGCCGCACTGGTCCTGGATCCTCAGGCGACGGGCGAGGAACGGGGTTAGGTACTTGTAACCCAACATACAGGCAGTGCAGCCTATCATACCAAGGGCGAAGGCGGCCACAGGGGAGATCATCATGTCGACAGAGGCCCCAACGGTGACACCTCCGGCCAGGGTGACGTTCTGGACATCGGCCATGGTGATTTTACCCTTCTTGTTCAGCATGGCGGAGAGGGCGAAGGCGGTGAGCGTGGACGAGCTCAACCCGATGAAGGTGTGAAGAATGGCCCTGTGCTGGTCGTCTCCTTTGAAGGTCAGAGCCGAGTTGAAGGAGGGCCAGAACACCCAGAGAAACAGAGTGCCCATCACAGACAGGATGTCAGACTGGTAACTGGTGATCTCCTTGGCATGGCCGCTATTGAGCGAGGGCCGGTACAGCACAAACGTGACCCCCAGGCCAAAGTAACAGGCAAAGAGGTGGATGAGGATGGAGCCGCCGGCGTCATTGATCTTCAGGTACTTGAGCACAGCCCACTCGACAAGGGCAAAAACAGGGATTTCCAGGATGGCCATCACCAGGAGCTGCACCGGACTCGTCTTGCCAAGGACGGCGCCAAAGGAGATCAGCACGACGGCGCAGGCAAACTCAGCGTTCAGCAGGTTGATCACACCCAGGTGAATCTTCCCATCAGAGTAGAACTGGAAGTAGCCCTGCACCAGTATGGCCCACTGAATGGCAAACGTGGCTGTCAGGAAGTTAAAGACCATACCACTGAAGCCGTAGAAACGCAAGAAGGCCAGCAGGCAGCCGAAGCCTATGAAGATCATGACTTGCACGTCTGCAAAGTAGGGATAATCCCTGTACAGGGAGTTATCCATGGGATTGGTCAGATTGTTCTGAAACTTGGCGTTGGCATTGTCATCGTAGGTTACAAAGCCAGCATACAGGGCCAGGAACACCACCTCTGACACAAACACCAGCACCGGCAGGCGCACCCTGAGGCTCGTGCTTTGCTTCATCATCACACTGACAGCAGCTATCACAGATTGAGATGGACGCTCCCCTCTCCCCTGCTTTTATACAGACCTGTGACTGACTGATAAACGGGCCCCGTTGGCACTCACAGAGCTTGCGCACACACTGCAAAAGGACTCCACAGGTCCCACATGCCCCCTGAGAACGTAAGGTGTTGGACTTTGGCCTTTGTAATTACCCACCAACGGCATTGTGACAGGCCAGCAAAATTTGTTTGAATTGCACAATATAATCTGATTAATAGGCAAGAATAACCTTACAGATGGTACAAGAGGAGGCAGCAGTGAAGGTAGTGATGTGAGGGATGTCTCCATTGTTCCTGATGTAACTCTCTAAATGATTTGCTACTGTATTTGAGCACAGTAGCTGAGTAGTGACTGTGTGAGTTGAAATATAAAGATCTTAAGTCTAACGGATTTTATTACTTAACACACTGCCAAACACTGCCAAAGAAAGGATTTAGGTATTTAAGAACCTGCTTGCAATGTACTGCCATTAGCTCCAAAACATTATAGGCTATTTATAATTAAAATAAATTAATCCAAAATTATCCAAAAATTCTTTAAAAATTCTTTCTGTCAAAACCTCAGTTAATGAGAATTTCAGTATCAACAAGATACCAGAGATTCAGAATTGAAAAACCCTTGAGCTTCAAACCTCCCCTCAAAAGGCATATTTTTGTTTTCAAATGACATCTTGTGGACAATTGGAGAAACTGCGTCTGTTTGGACATACCGGTATGGATCACTGCTTACCTTCCCTGAGTTACACACACAAAACATCTAACAAATGAAATTCAGGCTTAAATTCAGGGTTACAAGTTGGATAAACAGGTTACAATGTTTGTTTGTTTTTTTACTGTTTTGACAGACAAGAAACTGACAAGTGCAAATAAGCCTACCTTCTTAGGCCATTCTATGCCATTCTTCGGAGCGATATTAAAACGTTTCCAACCTCGTGAGGCTCGTAGTTTGTATCTTAGTTGCTAGAAAGTGAGTGCGATGTTTTAACGGAGCTCTTAGAATTGCAAGTCGAGGTAAGTTTCTTACAAATTTGCTTGGCCTGTCCACGAAGTCACGTGGATCGAGCCAGTTGAGGGAGTACTTGAGTCGAGACAAGAATCAACAAGGATGCGATTTCCCATAATGCATTGCATTGCCAACGTAGACAAACTGGTGCTGATTCGTCAACATGGCTACCGGTGTTTGAGTCCCTTCTCATAAATTTATCTTACTAAATGAATAGACCATTTGATTAAAACTATTTTTCACACCACATTCAATGAAATATAAGACTTGCGCGCATCGGGGAGTTTTGTTAGTTACTGATATAGCAAGGTAAGATATCTGAAGATGTTTGTTTGGTTACATATGCTAACATCTGATAGTAAGAACATTTTGGCTAGCGAAAAGGCTTCAGTGTTTCTATACAGAATAATTTATTTATCCGGTGCTTGTAGGAGGTTAAAGTCATTATTTGTCTTGGGCTACATCTAAACATTTAGGATACGTATGCCACGTTGTTTACATTGATTTCGCTTTGGCGTCATCTCTATGCCAGCTTGGATGCTAACGTTATATTTTCATGTCTTAGGCGAGCTACCTGTGGTGAGGTGGCATATAACATTGCCGCTATTTTATTTGACTCAGTGTCGTTACCGTCCACGTCCAAATCCTTGAACGACAAGACAAGGTGCTGAGCACAAATTTATTTGTTTTAAGTGGTCATGTCAGTCCTTCTCTATCTATAACATTACTAGCATACGTGTCGTGTGCTGTCAATGTATGTAGCTTGAGCTATGACTCGCACAAGGTTTTGACATTCTTATCTGGGGGCCTTCTCAGTAGAGCATACAACTTGCATAACAGTATGTGCTGATCTTCACTCTGTTGTGGTTGTAGCATTTTAATATAAAATTGTTACCATATACGTTCATATACGGGGCATCTCAGATAGATTTCTAATCGACACGTATTATCTTTGTCCAGGAGAAATGGCTAGTCCAAGGACCAGGCGAGTGCTGAAGGAAGTGAGAACCAACGATGGGAACAACGTAAGTGTGCTGTTATTCCTTCAGATCAGTGGCAGCGAAGGGAACTTAATATCTCCTCGTGTGTTTTATTTTCCTGTCAATCTACAAAGCCGTCCGACTGTGTGTTTTGGCTCTCCTTAGATCTGTTTTGAATGTGGTGCATTCAATCCGCAATGGGTTAGTGTGACCTATGGGATATGGATCTGCCTGGAGTGCTCTGGAAAACACCGGGGCCTCGGAGTTCATCTCAGGTGTGTGTGTATGTCTCCACTTGTGTTGTGTTATCTTTTGTCTTCTGTGTTTACATCTTGCCTTAATCCCAGCAAGTGACTCTTGACCTTTAGAGAGTATTGGTGAGATGGCATGACTTTTCTCTGAAAAGGCGCAATGGGATATGTTTCCCAGAAAAGATCTCACTGTTGAAGATACAGAAAGCTTCCAAAGTTTTCCCACAATGTTACTGGGCTAACCGATTTCTCTGTATTTTGTGCACTCTATGGTGTTTGATATAGTACTTATAGGCAACATGCTCCATGAACAAAGAGGAAGGCAGGTCTTTCAGCTATTATCTGATGTATTGTAATAAGTGTTTTTTTCACATTTTCAATGTCAGCAAAATTATTTCCATAATATCAATATTTTGATGACTGGGACAATATGGCAGTGGTGTCCGCCATGTTGCAGTGTACATGAATGTTGTAGTTATCTTTATTTGGCACATGCTTTGGAAGGGAAAAAATCCAGTGTGTATCAGTGTGACACATCAGGTAGCAAAGGAGAACTCCAGTGTGATTCAATCCATAGCCCTGTTCACTGAGTGATCAAAATTTGACACAACCAGTTTGTCCAAAACGGGAAGGTAATGTCTTGCTGCTTCACTGTCTTCACTGTCTAACAAGTTATCTTGCCGTAGAAGGCATCAAGGCATCGGCCAAAAACTTAATTTCAGATGACCTAGCTAGATAGCTAATTAGAATGCTCTTTTTGATACTGACAGCTGACTACATCGTTCTATAGAACGTTGGACGTTGAAGGCAGCACAAAGGATACATCTCCAGTATGCTTCCTTCAAAGCATATAAATGTATTAATCTGATTCGGACATGCCTTGCTGCCTTGTTGCCCCCAAACTCTCCCTTTGAAGGCAGCATTTTTACAGTTTCGGACACAGCCGGCATAGTCCGACTAGTTCAGTCAGTGAACCATGTTACGGACAGAGGGAAATGGTCTTCCATTTCCCTCTGTGTAAACAACCTTGATAAAAACACATGGATCAAAATTCGCTACCTCTACAAACCATAAATTGTCTTCCACGAGAAGAATCGCACGGCAACTCTATGTGCTGGGTTTTAAAATTATATTCGAGGGCTGCTATTGCCGACAGGGGGTGGTGCAAACAGCTCCCACAGGTGTTGAGGCGGCCCCAATAAAATGCGAGTCGCTGGTTTGGTGAAATCATGCCAGTCTCTGTGCCAACTTTGTGTTTACCAGGCTATGATTTGATGGATTTTTCGTCCGGAGACATGTTATGCCATTGAAGGAACCCGGCCTGTCCGTAACATGGTTCATCGATGTTACACTTACTGAATGGGGCACAGACACTCAGTTAAAATTTCATTTTTCTACACTGCATTCAGTTAACCGACAGTTTTAGACTAGGTCTGTTTTACTAGGTCTGGATTTCTCCCTTAATACTTGATGTGTCAAAATATGTGTCACTTTATATCATGTTGTAGAAGATTAATGCTGTGCTGGAAATGGTTAAATACTCAATTTAGTATTGTATTAGTGACTTTACAGGTGGCGTATGTGGTTATTTATTATTATTATTTTTGGTATTTTTGCTAAGTTACTTGACATCCTCTTCATAACCCACTCACAGTCACTAAATTAGAAGCACTGATATGAAAATTGAATATGCCAACCATCTGTGGAACGAACAGGGCTTGAAAAAGTACACCCAATCATTTGTCAGACCAGCAATCCCCATTGGGCAGTTGCATGTCAATCAAATGGTCGTACTCAACTATTGGAGGAAAGGGGCAGGAACGTGGGTGGGACCATTTTCAAAATTTGACAGTGTTTAAGAATCCCATACCCCACCTTTAAAGTGTTTCTTTTTTTTTTTTACTTTTAGTTTTGTTCGCTCTGTGTCTATGGACAAATGGAAGGACATAGAGCTGGAGAAGATGAAAGCTGGGGGCAATGAGCGATTCCGACTGTTCCTTGAGCTTCAGGATGATTATGACCCTACCTGGAACATGCAGGACAAATACAACAGCAAGGCTGCAGCCCTGTTCAGAGACAAGGTAGACTGATTACTGGCCACGGCCATCTGGACACCATATTGATTGCATTGCAAGAAAGGCAATAACTGTACGACTGAAATTGTTTTCCCATTCTGCTTCCTGTGTTTATCTTCCCCTGAGGAAATGGTCAAAATGAATAAATGTATGAAATGAAGCTGTGGTAATTGCTTACCAAGTATATTACACCATGCAGGGAAAAAAATATATATAAAATGAATGTCTTTACAGCAGAGTGAACATTCCTCAGTGGGAGAAATTCTGACAAGTTATCCACACATTGTTAAGCATGTTACCATCTCTGGTCAGACCCTGACGTGTGTTTGCTTTATGGCAGGTTGCCACTCTGGCAGAGGGAAAAGAGTGGTCCATTGAGAGTAGCTCTGCTAAAGACTGGACACCACCGCAGCCCAAGATGGGACTGTCTTCCTCACACCGGTAAAGATGCCAAAACACTCAGCTCAGATAGCAAACAAATCAATAAATCCTCTTACTTAAGTGCTAGCTTCAATAATTCTCCTTTTCAGCTGGATAAGTACATTTGCATTGATGTGTTGAAATACAAATGTATACATTTGTATTGATGTGTTGAAGTGTTAGTTTTAAAAACTTTGCCTTCCTCATTCTTGCCTTTATTAAAAGAAATAGCTAAAAAAAAATACTATAATAGTTATTGCTTTGCATTCGTTGGAGTTCTTGCTTATCCTGCCGATAGTCTGCATGTGAGGGTTGGCCTTACTTTTTTGCTGCAGCTCTGCTGGCCCAGGGCAGACCTCTGGCAACTCATCAGACAAAGCCTTTGAGGACTGGCTGAGTGACGACGTCAACTCCTACCAAAGGTTGGTGTCTTGCCTGTCTGGAAGTCGACAATGATGCGTTGAATTATTTGTCCACGGTGCAGCAGATACTCTGAGTTTTGTTCTTATCCTATAACCTGGTTGTGTGTGTGTGTGCAGTGGAGGTGGTTATGGTGGTCAGGAGAATCGCTATGTTGGCTTTGGCAATACAGTCAATCCCCCGAAGAAGGACGAAGATTTCCTGAATAATGCCATGTCCTCAATTTATACGGTAAATGGAAAGAAATGTTGTGCTGCTGTGTGCCATGAAAGAGATGTGTGTAGAAATGCAGACTTTTAACTACTTAATTGACTAATGAACCAATTAACTGTGCCCTCTGTTGTACTGGACGTTTTGGTCACCGTTAGCCTTTGCAATACACTCAGATAAGGACAAAAAAGTTAAAGACAAAACATGCTCTTATGCTATGATCTTTTGTCTGTCCAAAACGTTTATGGATCCGATGTTGATTAGAGTAAATGAGAAAGAGATGTGTTATTAATGCCGTGTCTGTGAAGGCTGCTGCATCTAACACTCAATTATAGTGTGCAATGGCCTTCAGTTTGTGTTTGCTTAGTTTTAGACTATTCTTTTTTACATATTTTAATGTGCATTCACATCTTTTGACCTGAGCAAAATGAATAAAAAGCAATGTTCTGTTTGTGGTGCAGGGCTGGAGCAGTTTCACAGTTGGTGCGAGCAAATTTGCATCTGTTGCTAAGGACAATGTGAGTATCAATGTAAATATTTAGGTTCATTTAGAACATAGCAATACTAGCTGAATGAGGGAAAGTGATGGTGGTGTCATTATGATAAGATGAAATTGTTGAATTGGCTGATCTTCCTGGAAAAATCTTAATGTGTCTGCAATATTTGTAATAACCTATTTCTGTCTCTCTCCTGTGGTCTGTAGACTGTGAAACTTGCCAACCAAGCAACTCTGAAGGTATGTGGTATTGCCAAAATGGCCTTCTATCTGTGATATTTGTCACCATAGTGCTGAAAGTATAGTAACTTGATACTTAGTAGATATATTAACGATTCTCATCTCTGCACATAATGAGTTAGAATTCTGTGTAGGTTAATTAATGTACTGTGAAAGTGTAAAATGAAATATCTTCTCAGTTGCATTGATTTGAATGATGCATAATAATATGGCATGGTCTTCTCTAAGTCTGTTGAGATTTAACTTTATGAGCATTGCTTTTCCTAACTCTCTCCGCCTACTCTGGATAAAGTTGAGGGGCTACAAGCCACCTCCTGAGCCGGTAAAACTATTAACAGTGCATGGCTCTTACTAAATTGCCATTCTGTGTTTAGTGGCACTCATTAGATAATTTTCTGTTCAGTCTCATCGTCCCATTTCATTCGTATGTCTTGGTCCGATTTTGCAATATTTGTCTGTCTCCCGGCTGCATCTCATGTGCAAATGGATTGTTTAATGCTGTTTGCTGTATGGGGACAATTGGCTGCATTCATTTTGTTTTACGCTTATGTGTGTCGTGCGTATTTTTGAGCAAATGGAGCTGTTTTCTGAGAGTTATCTGGCACATAGCGAGGCAGCCTGCTCACTTTTTTGGCCTCAGGTGGTTTAAATTATGACAGCTTGAGCTGTAACAAACTTAAGGATAATTGTGCTGTTTCCATTTTGAACTAATAATGTATTACTGTAGTATAACTATTTTACCATAAAACAGACAATGATTTGTTCCCTATCCAACCTAAAGGAGTAAGCTACCCCCAAGTGAAATCGAGTCACTCCCCGCAGTCCCTAGAGTTGGATAAGTGGGTAAAAGCGTTTTGTAGCCGACCTAGCCATTGTCCTAACCTGGATTAGCTTTAGTTTAGCATAGTCGCTGTAATCTGGCATGTCCAGCTAGGAAATTGTTGCAAAAGTGAATCAAATAACCCTCGACTTTTAAAATGATTTCTCATGACCTGACCTGTTCACATTGAGTACAAATATCAATGCAGATTAACATGAAAAAATTTCCTAATCCAATTTAGATTTGGAACTATTTTTGGGCAAAGCACCGGCAAAGCACTGCTGGCAGGCGCAAAGACACCACGCAGAACCTGAAAACCCCTAAATTCCTTAAATACACCATCTTACCTGCATTTGCAATTTTTTTTTCCCAAAATGTTGCCTAAAATGGAGCCTGAAAGCCTGAAGAAACTGCCTTTGCCACTGAAACTAGCTTCTATAGGCTTCCCCATATGCCTTACCTTTATAAGTGCCTTCACTAATTCTCTCATGATTATCCATTTGATCATCATTAACTAGTCACTCATTCACTAACCATTACTAGCTGTAGTGATTCTCTGCCTAATCATTGGCATGCTGCCCCCTCAAAACCACCTCATCTCTGGACCGTACTGTATGTCTTGAATGAATGATTGTGGAATGTGAATGAATGTGACTTCCTTCACACATTTTCTCTTTTTTTCCCATTCCTTATTAGGCAACAGAGTTAGGCCAGACATTAAATGAGAATGTTATCAAACCGACCCAAGAAAAGGTAACCTTGATGTTTGGAATCTGTGGTGATTTGATGGTGGTGGGTCAAAGTTGCGTAGTGAAAAGCTTGCTAGAACGTGTAGTTTAGTTGTAATTGTATAGTTATGTGTACAGCTGTGACAAATCAGAGACATAGTTTTAGCACTAGAAAGATATCCTGGAAAACCTGGAGTGCATGATGTTTTGCTGGAATGATGTCGGAATGTTAATGGTCATCCAAAATCTTATTGTCTTCCATTCGACATTTTCCTCTACATTCAACAAAAATATTGACGCTTCAATTTCATCATGTAATTGTGTTGTCTTTCATACTTAATTTTGACATGCCATTTATTAGTTTGTGTTATCACTAAGGTTTGCCCCAAGGCTGCCATGCTTGGACATCACCTCTTGGGTGGCGGTGCTTCACTGTGATATTAACGTTGCCTTGACTTGTTTAGGTGAAAGAAGGAAAGTTGTTGGATGAAATGGCTGTGAGTCTCTCTGGGTTCGCATCCAAGGTAGGACCCAGAGGCACAGGCCTCTGAACTAATCCCAAACCAGCCTCTCTCTGGGTCACAAGCAGAGGGGCAGCATCGATCTCCACTTATCGCTCTCAACCACCAGACTCTAATTCTGGTACAACAGTGCCCTCTAGTGGTAGTCAATCACACCAGCAGACTTGCACCATCTGATCGTAAAAGTATCGACTGGCAAAGAGGGGGATGTTAGGTGAATTAAGTGCCCAGCTGGTTCTAGCTGTATGTAGAAAGCACAGAGTCAGCGCTGCCTCTGTCTGTGACTGCTGAAAGGATGCTGGTTTGGGAACATCACTGCACATGCTTGATTTCTAATCCAATGTTTCCCCACTTTTTCCTGCTGCCATTGTAATGCCAATGGTGAGTACATGTGTGGTGTATGCACCAAGTTGGATTTGCAACAAAAATCCGTCCTTTAATGTGAATAGTCATTACATTAGTAAAATGTTTAATTGTATTTGAAATATGTATTGTAAAATAAAATTACATATGTTCTATATATGAGCTGTACTTAATTAGCTGATGTGTGTATGGCTGTCTTTAGGCTGCGATAGAAACTGAAGCTCTTTCAAGTTAAAAGTCCTCACGTGTTTCATTGCTTTGGCTTTAGGTCCAGGGGGCAGGTGCTAAAGGCTGGAAGGACATGTCTCAGCTTTTCAGCGGCAAACCGGAGGACTCTGCCGACGGGTATGAGAAACTCTTGCGCCTCACATAACTTCTCCCTCACCTCCTCACTGTCTCGACCCCAGAGCCTGGGACCAAAAGCATTAGCATATAAGTGCTCACTGGAACATTACTTAGCGGTAAAGTGTTCTCCTCAGAGCCTGGAAGGAATCAGATCCTGCTCATAATTAAATATGAGCGAACTAATTTGCTCCCTTCTTACCACATTAGCGAGTAGGGGTGGGTGGGAAGGAGGGGGGGGGGGGGGGTTGATAGGTCTGGAGGGATGCAATTATTCTGTTTGGTGTTCATATCTAATCATCTGTTGCAGTTATCTTTTTTTTTTTATTCTCCTCCGTCTTCACTGGCAGCTTATTAACTCATGACACCTGTCAATAGATTGATAGAGCTATCATGTGCCCCGAGAGACTGGTCAGGTTATTACATGCGCTCTTGATACTGGCGGCTGCAGAAGTCAATTGGTTACTTAAGTGTTTTTTTTTTTTCGTTTTTTTTTTTTTTTCTCGCAGGTCCCCTGGAGAGGGCTACCAGAATATGGACTCATCAGCAGGCTACCAGAACAGCAGCGGTGGCGGAGCAGAACCCGAAGGATGGGAGACCTTCGGCAGCGGCTCCAAGCCCAAGAAGTCGCCCAGCAGCGACAGCTGGACCGTCGCCGACAACTCGGCCGGCAAGAAGAGCTCCGACAGCTGGGACAACTGGGGATCGGAGGGCCAGCAGTCCAACAACAAGCACAGCACCGGCGACAGCTGGGAGACCTGGGACACCAACTGGGAAAGCGCTGGCGGGAGTGACAACAAGGCCAAGAAAAGCCCCGCCAAACCAGTGGAGGAGTCCTGGGACAATGCGGACTGGTAGAGTGGAAGCCCCGTTGGGGGTCTGTGCAGCCTTCGCCGTGAAGGTGGGGTGCAGTCACTTTGACAAAACATGCCGATTGTGTCAGATGTGTGAAAAATGTATTATTGTTATTTTTCCTTTTGTCTTTTGTTTATTTTTTTCTGAAATCCAAGACAATTTATTTTCAGTTCCACACAAGTGAAAGGTTATTTTAGGATAGCGTAACCTGTTAAAGAAACTCTCTCAGTGTTTGCAGATTGCCTTGCTCTAATGATGCCATGTCACTCCCAAAGGTACTGATAGCAACACACAGGGGGGGGGGGTTGCAGGTTTTTTTTTTTTTTTTTTTTTTTTTTTTTTTTTAAAGATTCTCTTCACATGTCAGTGTTTCCTTTCAACACAGCAGACCATACTGGAGCCAGACTGCTGAGTTTTTGATCAGAAGACAGCAACACATGGACCAGTCTCTGCTTTAGTGTTTCAGGTTTTTGAAGTCTTCACTGAACCTGTCTCACATCAGTTTTTTTTTTAAAGATTTGTTTTTTCTTGGTCTTTTGTTTATGTTCTGATGTCGACCTCTAGTTTTTTTTTTAAGTAATTATTTTTCTATTTCTGTATCTTGACAGCCCCCAACCTTTCTCTGATGACTCTAAATTGTATCAGTAGTGTTGTGTAGATGTTTTGAGCGCATTTCATGTTTTTTCATCTACAATTTTGCACCATCTCGTCACGAGCCTCTTTTTCTTTGAAGAAAGAGAAATGTAACGTCGCAGCTACTGCAAAGACTGTAGAAGTCATTTGAAGTATGCTACTGACTTCAAAGGAAAAAGAAGCAAACAAACTCGCAGCATAAAAGAGGTGAGAAACAGCATTCACCCTTTCCTACGGTTATACCCAATGAACACTCACTCAGAGCCATGTGTGTTCAGTGAATGTTGTGGACAACGTGTGTGTGTGTCTGTTTCGTCATGGTTTATTTAAGTATAGCATCTGTTTTTTGTTTGTTTTGTTTGTTTGTTTGTTTGTTTGTTTGTTTGTTTCTGACTAATTCCTCTTGAGCACCTGAGATGCAGACATACGGACCTCAGCGCACCCTCTCCCCCGTGACTGATTGCATGCATATGCTGCCCAAGAAAAAAACAAAAAATACAGACAAAAACAAATAAAAACGTAACGTCACTACTACAGTGATGGTTTCAGACTTGAGCGTTCTAGCACCCTTGTTTGTTAAAATCAGTGCTGATATTCCTCTCTTTGTCTCCGGTGTCTCACGACCGCAATGCAACAAGGCTTCCCTCGTGAAATAGGAAAGTCTTGGCTGGCAATGAAGACCAGTATTTGTCCTGTGTGATGTCTTGTGCAATCCATGGGGGCCTGACTGAATATTTTGAAAGCTCACTGATAGCATCATTGGAAGCAGTGTTCTCTCAGCGTTGTGGTGATCTCTTACGAGTGTGATTTGTACATATTCATCCAAGAGGATGGATAGTGTATCGCTAACTGCCATGCTTTTTCTAAAAGCATCACCTGTGGAGCCCATCCACTCCCAAGTGCACCCTGGTTCTGTGTGTTGGCTGAAGTCGATGCATGTTTTTTACAACCAGTAGATCGGTGTTGTGTAATCTGTCTCTTGGCTCAGGCAAGAGTCAACATGACATACCCCTTCATGTTTTCCCTTGATTCTGGTGTGTGGGTGATGGGGTAATATGCGCTTGTCTGCATGTGTCCATCAGGTGCGCGGGATCACATCTTCTGGAAATGCATGCGTTTTCAAAACAAAACAAATAATAGGTGTGATTAAATAAGAATCGGATGAATGTGTTTAATAGTGAGACATTAAACCTGGTGCATTGTTTGGAGAATTGTTGTGCAATGCTTGTATTGTGCATCCTATACCTGAGTTGAGCTATTTTATACAGAGCCTTAAAGAGCTGCTGTTATGATATTTTGCAAAACGGGGTGTGTGTGTGTGTGTGTGTGTGTGTGCGCGCGCTGTATGTGTGTGCATATGTAAGTATTGCTTATTTGCCATGAATGATTGGATGGAGTATAGAAATTACAGGCTAGGTGAAGAAATTACCAAACTCAGTCAGTCGATGTGCTCTTTTAATTTCCACTCAGTCTCAATTATTTAAGCAGTGCTGGTTCTTTTATACTGTATTTTTTATTTACTGAATTATATCATATTTATATATAAATGGTTAAAGGAAAATAACAGATCATGTGTGATGTAACCTAATAATGCAGATCTGTGTCTGGAAAGATATCATTAAATGCTTTATTTTCCACTTTGTCCTTAACATGACAGTCAAAAGTATGATTAACTAAGTTTTTAACAGCTGGGGTACTGTATGGTGTGTTGTTGACTTGCAAATGTTTAATATTTCTGTATTCTGACAATTCCAAAATTATACACGTGCAGTCATCATTGTATATTTGATTCATTTAAATATCTTCAAACAAAAGCTATTTTTCAATGTAAACATAATTATGTGTGGGGGAAAAAACATTGCTGAATTTAATATTGTACCCAGGCTTATGTTTTATGTTAAGGTATTGTGGTAATGTGCCGCTGTGTTTCTGCATTCCCGCGTTCCCATTCACACTGTCCTGTCGCCAACCCCACCACTTTCCCTCAGCACGCTTTCTACATGGTCATATGCTGGGTGGAACTGAAAATACCTGTTTTTGGGTGTGCGACTTTTCATTCCCCAAAACCCTATCTGAAGTTTTGTTGTGCAGAGCCGCCTCAGCGCCGTTGCAGTGTCTTTGAAGTTCATAGATTGTATGTCGTCCAAGAAAATAAAGAAATGTATATGATCTATATGTTTGTGTGCTGCTTTATTACTTTAGACTAATCTTTTGATATTTTCATCAAGTATCGTAACACCTTGCTGTGCGCACAGCCCGTTATCATTTTCGGGGGAACGCATAGAAGCTTCTCGGGAATCGCTGTAAATATTCGGATGAAATGATGTTATTGCCGTTTGTGGATTCATATGTTTTTACCCTCGTCGTTGGTGTGAATGGCATAAATGGCAGCCATAGAAAGTAGTCTTCGCAGCCAGTGGCAACTGAGAAATGCTTTGTAGCCCGCCTAGAAGGCGAGGCTTCAGCACTCTTCGCCGCCTGAGAGGCACCCACCCGTAGATGTGCAGAAATCTAGCGGTGTCCCTGATTTGTCGGGAATCATGGGGTAAGGGCTATGCACTTATGGACATGCTATTCTTCTACATTTAAACATAGACCTGTAAACTGTATTTTTAATGCCGCAATTAAGTATTTGACAGAAAATGTAGTCGAGATGCGTTACAAATGGAAAGCGCAACAGGAATAAATTACGAATAGATAGCTGAACTCCATGTTCTCTTCTCTATGAAGATCACATTCGTATTCCTCAAAGGTTATCACAGTCTTTTACTACACTGCAATGACGGTGACATTTGCTTTGATTTGTGTTTGTGTCGCCGGCTGAGATTGTTTCATTCTCTTTTTTTAACGGTAGCCTACGTGAGACGGACCAATTTTAACCAGTGGCGATGTCGGTGTCATTATAGTCTAAACCAGTCTGAAGTAGCCATGACTTAACAGTGGTGAATTCAGCATCTGATCGCTCCTTGAGGAGATGTATGGATAATTGGTAGCCTACAGCCTGGGATATCAAACTCAAGTCATGTTATTGCCCCTTGCGAGACTGTAGGATAACGAGATTGTTCCAATGAAACCTATTATCCAGGTCATTTGTAACTTACAGTTTTATGGCGAAAAAAACAGCCTACTTGCCTGACGGTGCGCCTATTTGCCTATTCGTTGCAAATAACCTGAGGGGCATTGATTGAACAGCTACCTCTTCATCAAATGCAAGGTCGTTGATCTAACAGACAGTCTAACTAGGCTAAAGCAGCCGTAATGTGGCTGCTATTAGAACGGTGGGCTATGTCACGCTGGGAATCTATTCTCTCCAAGTCAAGTCTTTCAGCTTTCCTGTGATGCAATCTTTTTTTTTTGTTCTTTTTCAAAAAGCCTTCAAAGAGAAATGCATTCATTCGACTGCCGTTGCGGTTGTCAATAGAGCCAGCTTTAACCTATTTGTTGTAGTGATGCACAGTAGCCTAATGCGGTGTTTTAATTGGGGAAATGAGTTAGTAGAAAGCTCTGAGAGGTTTTCTAACCCACTTCCAATAGCTGCAACGGAGTTCCAATGATTACTCTCGTGATTGAAAGCTGATTGATCTGCCCCAAATGGTGAATTAGCCCATACCAATCTCGTCATTGTTGCTGCTTTGACTACAGTCTAGCAGATTGTTGGCAGATTGTTGAACAGAATCAAGTTTCCTTAGTTTGATACAGTGTAACTCTGGTTCATTGATACATCTGCGTGTTAATATCTCTGTTGCCGTGTTATTACACTTTTGTGGTTGGCCTAGTGGTTGCTGAGTAACAACACTGCACAGCAACAGCACAGCCTTGTCTGAGGCCATCCATGTTCATGACTATGCCTGTCTCAGAAAGGAAACCTTATTTCTGACTCTGTGTCCTCTCCTCTAAAATGCAACAAACCCCTTTGGAGATTTGTGGGAGCTCTGTTATTAAGGCTCTAATATTAGATAAGGTTTAATCATTGTATTGGTTGAAAATACAGATAGTCAAAATCTTTGTGCACTAAAAAACCATAAGCCTTAGACTATGTCTGCATGCTTTTTGTTTAGAGTAGGCCTATGTATACATTGAAATCTTAACAGGTGTCACTACTGTTTTTTTTTTTTTTTTTTTTTAACAGGGAACCTGGGGTCTGAGAGCAAAAGAAAGAAAGAAAGAAAGAAAGAGGGACAGAGTGTGACAAGTGTGCTCTCATAAGGTGTGTCACCTGTTCACGGTTCCTGTTGCAGGTATGCTATAGTCAATGTACAGTATCTGTGCCTGTTATTTCATACAACCACTGATGGCATTCCCACAAGCACAGCATTTAGGACATTTTAGGAATTATTTCCAGTGATTAGATCTTAAGAACTTAAGACTGAATTACAGCTCAATGACAACTGAATTGAAACTAAGAGCTTGAAAGACTGATTCTGTTTATCAAGTACTGTAGAGATGATGGGCCATTGGTGAGGCAGAGCAGGCTACTGTCTGTGGATGAGCTGACAAAACAGACTAACAAAAGTGTTCATTTTTCCTTGTCCTTCTCTCCTGTGACTTTGTAGCTTAATGCTACAACACAACAGCAACTGAGGTCAGTTAGTTTTCTTGTGTATTATGAGTGACTATTAGGGGCAAGAACAATAAACATCAAGGATATCACATTTTAGACTGAAAGAACGTGTGTCTCATATGTTTTGAGCTGCTCGGATAAATGAAACTCTGAGCGTGTGGCTGCTCGGGTCTTGCCTCATCTGCTCAGTTAAGGCGGAGGTAGAGTCAACTAAATTAAGGTTCTTTCCCAGGCTAACCCAGGCATCTGTTTTCAATTCCCTCCTTTATCGCCGAGGCACAGGGGCTCTGCCGTGACTCCGCAGGCCACTCTGGGCTGGCTCGCTGCAAGGCTGCCCCTTGCCGTGGTTTTTCCCACCATTGTGGTCGGCCAGGGGCATTCCACCCGAAAGCCCAAATTGTACATGGCATTCACGTAAAGCTATACTTACGGCTTTTTTCTCTCACTGTGTCTGCACTGCAAGGCCTTATTCAGCCGACCAAACTGCACAATGTGCCCAAAAGGCATGAAATAGTTCATGGCTGTCAGGAAATGTGCATGTGCATTTTTTTTTGTGTATAGGAATCTCAGTAATTTAGTCATTGTTTGGTGTTGTGACTGTGAATTCCAATTCTGTGATGGTGTTGTATGTTTGAACGGGATTATTTCTGGCGTAGGACTGTGCCAGTCGTTAATAACAATAATTTCACCTGCCAGTGATGTAACTATGCTCTAAATGGAGCAACATCCAAAAATAAATAAAAAAAAATCATCACCAGCATACCAAGCCAGATGCTACACACAGTCACAGGACATAAGTGCAGTAAGAAAGGGTTTCTTTGGGTGAGAATCTCTGCTGTTTTTCTATTCTTTCTTAATTTTAGACACAGAAGCAACTACATACTGTATGCGAGTGCAAGGCCTTTAGTACAATGGGTGTATGCCACGGAGAGTCATTCTGAAAGAGTCCCTAATGAGCTTCCTCTCCCATGACCAGGGCCGCTATGCTGTTGTAATGGACTGCTCAGTTTGGCCTCAGACAATGCTGTGCTTTGTGCCGTGGTCAATGACAGGGAGTCCAGTTGTAACTGGAGTTGTGTGGCTCCATAGTGTTAACGTTAACCATCTCCGGCCTGATTCATACCGCACAGCATGAGCTGTCTGTCTGTTTCTCCCATTTCCCTAAACGCGAGTCAGGGGCGAAGGATGTCGGACTTAGCCGGAGAAAAAGGAGGAAAAGGGAATGTTCACTGGCAACGTGAAATAAAGACTTGTCAAGAATTGAAAGGTTCTGTGGTGTTTTGGAAGGACATAGTTTCTGTAATTATAGACATTCGGAGGGAGGTTTACGTCTTTGTGTGTGCGTGTGTGTATGTGTGTGCACCCTCAGGTTGTTATTGAACCTGATTTGATCATTTTTGATGCCTCTGAAATGAAAGTGTATGAACTTTTTGCTGCGCATTTCTGTGAAGTAAATCTGCAGATGTTCCTGAGTCTGCTTTGCTTGAGGAGCCATGTGGTTGCTGCGTCTTAGCTCCCATAGCTGAGTCTTATACCTGACCTGGTTTTGGGTAGCTTCACAGGAAGTTTTAATCAGTCCATTTTCAGAGCATAAATGTTTTATTAGATGACACCATTTAGGATGTATCTTTGATTCTTTCATCAATAGAATCAGAGGCTGCATGATACAAACTTGTACAATCAGACGAGAGGGATTTTGTTTGTTGTTGTCATCCTGAAAGGATGTAGACATGTTTCCTCACAGCCGTCGGTGGAAGAACGGCTAAATAAACATGGATGCCTGTTAGTGGCAGTCATACCCAGGACTGCTGGCCCAGGCTGAGTGCTTCTCCCCCTGGAGACTGAGAGGGGATTCTGGGAGCAGACTTGCTCTCCTTGATGTCTTTGGGCTCTTTCCAGCCATTGTACATTTGGCAGAGGAGCAAGAGCTTGCTTTGACGTTTTCCTAAAACAAACCAGCCTTTTTGGACACCTAAAAAAGCAATCTGACCCTCCCAACCCCCCGCTCCACACTCTCTCTCTCTCTCTCTCTCACACACACACACACACACACACACAACCCTCCTGCCCTCTCCCCTCTCCTCTTCTCTTTCCCCTACTCCCGCTCTCAGGGATTTTTTTCAGACGAACAGGAAGTGTGTGAATCAGGCTTGTTACGCAGTGTTTGTCGTCACTCAGTCGAGTTGCCAGTGGTCTGGCGCTGAGGTCCGCTCATTGCTCCAGAAAGAACGGCCAAGCTTTGAACGTGACTGTTGCAAAAACGCCGGCGTTTTACAGCGAGCTGTCGGAGCCGCCTGGGAAGCCAAGCGCAAGCGGTGTTGGATGATGCCGTCTCCAGCTCTCCCAATCTGAGTGTGGATTCATGGCTGGGGAAGCACACAGGCTGAAGCCCACGTCGAGGTGCAAAGGGGGCTCCTGAGTGGGTAGCGCAGGCTCAGCCTGTCAGAGGCTCCTCGCCAACAAAGGAGTCGATTACGGCATGGTGCAAAATGTGGGCATGCGAGAGTGTGTCTGCCAATGTGTTCGTGCTCGTGGATGTGGATGTGAATGTGTGTGGGTCTGCCAAAGTGGATTGGATATGTGTGTGTGTGTGTGTCTTTGTGTGTGTGTCTTTGTGTGTGTGTGTGTGTGTGTGTCTTTGTGTGTCTGTCTGTGTCTCTGTGTGTGTGTCTGTGTGTGTGTGTGTGTGTCTGTGTGTGTGTGTGTGTGTGTGTGTGTGTGTGTGTGTGTGTGTGT
>JASCQY010000232.1:1831952-1843170 GCA_030264315.1 Sardinella tawilis
TGCCTTTTTCTCTGTGTGTGTGTGTGTTTCTGTGTGTGTGTGTGTGTGTGTGTGTGTGTGTGTGTGTGTGTACTAGATACATGCAACTCTTTATATATTTGTGTCTGTATGATTTAGTATGTAGAGACATTTAGGGGCCTGTATTCCTGTGTGTGTGTGTATGTATATGTGTGTTTGTGTGTGTGTGTGTGTGTGTGTGTGTGTGTGTGTGTGTGTGTGTGTGTGTGTGTGTTTGGCAGGGGGAGGGGGATAAGTTTTAGCATGCAGTCGTCAGCACTACATGGTCACTGGTATATGAGTCACATCTGCTCACTGATATTGACCAGGGGTGACCCTGCATCATGTTTAACTCTCTGGGCCACAATGTATTGGATGCCTGACAGTTGTGTAATCAGGAAAGGTAAGCTGTTTATTTTGAAGTTGTTTATTTTGAAGAGATGTACTGTAGGTCACAGCAAATAAATACACTGTATACCAACACAGAGAAAGTTATTGCTGAGAACTGAGAAATACCCACTTACAAAAACAGCACTGTATGACTAATGTGTCATAAGAGTGTCATAAAAATAGATGACTCAGATGAGACGTGGTAACTTTATCAGGGTAGGGCATAGAGATGGGTATGAATCAGCCTTTTGTGTCTTTGAGGGCATCATTCTATCAGTAACAGTGGCATCATCTGAGAGGGGGGGGGGGTTCTTAAAGTAAGATTGGTCACTATTCAGGGAACAAACCCCAGTGTGCGTGTGTGTGGTATGACTGAGCAAAAAAAAAATCTTTTTACAAGAGCTTCTTGTTGTGTGTTGAGTGTCTTGTTTTCCGCCCAAATGCTGCCAGCTTTTCTTAGCCTAAAGCCACTTTTTGGAGTTATTAGATCTTCATGAGTCAGTTGTGACTACTGCTTCTTGTCTGCTGGCTGAGAGAAGTTTGGGTTACTTTCTGTAGCTAATGGCCATTTACTTCCATTTTCTTTGGTTTGGGCTGAAAGCTGAGCCTGTGTCTCCAGCCCTCAAAATACCTTCCCAGGAATGACTCAGGTGCTTCAGCTGTGACGTCCAGAATGTCGCCAGCACCACCCACCACCCACGACACTTCAAGTAACCAGTCCTATGGCACGCTAGCTCTCACCGCCAGCTATCACTTTTAGACACATGTGTGTGTGTATGTGTGTGTGTGTGTGTGTGTCTGGAATGCCCTCTGGCGTTTGGCGGGGCCCTGGCTTATCTCCCACCATGCTAACCTTGTCTAGTGTGTGACAGTGTCTCCAGACAGCCCCCGCCATGCCCAGCCAGCTCGCATAACATAGCATAGCACTGCACCTCATCACAAACACACACACACACACACACACACACACACACACACACACACACACATACACACACTCTCTATTGACTGACTGACAGTAAGGTGATCCAGAAAGGTGCTTTGGAAAGGAAGGGAGCCAGCAGTATAGTGTGTTTCACTCCAGGGGAATGCATGGGGGCGCACCCACCCGACCCCCTGAGATTTGTGGGGGAGTGAGTGGACTTATTGATCTGTCAGTGTCACCCAGGATGGGCTGCCGTGTGTTGTCTCCCATCATTCCTCCGGTACTGAGAGCACAGATGTGCCGGGGGGGTTCATGTGGTGGTCTGCTTTACTACATTACAACATACTATTCTCAGTTGACACGCACTTGTCTATTTATACTGGCTATGAGAGTAGGCTCCTCTAATAGCGCCTTTTGCGAGAAGGGAAGAGAGGAGAAGAGAAGGGAAGAGAGGAGAGAGTTAAACATATTCTCTCTCTCTATCTCTCTCTCTCTCCGTACCCAGGCCTGCGCTGCGAAACTTTCCACTTCACGGGAGGGTGTTTTTTTGGCGCTTGCGTTTTGACAGATGGCACAGGGTTCGCATCACAAATCTCACCTTCTGCTTGTCAAAACACCTGAGTCATTCTTGGCCGTGGTGACTGTGTAGTGCCTAATGAAAAACAGCAGCGCCAAGTTTGAAGAAACACCTCCAAGATTTGTTCCTTTCGCTTTTATGTAAAACACTTTGAATAGCCTCCATGTGCTGTATGAGATGTTCTATATAAATAACAAACTTGCCTTGCCTTAAAGCACTGCTAAGGGCCTACAGGCCCTGCAGCTTGTAGCCGTGCGGTAGGCTACCCCATGACCGGATCTCCAGAGCCGCTCATGCCCAACCAGGTGTGCCGTCTTTGTGGTCCTCTCATCCATACTGTGACAATATGGAATGCACGGCGGTGGTCGTGTTTCAGCCATTTCCTGTGCTCTTCAGGCTAAGTTGTTTCCCAGACTGTTGACAATATCTCTCTTTCCTGTTGACTGTTGGCAAGGCTAGGTGGGATGCTTCGGTAAAGATCAGTTAGCCCATAGCTTTGAGTTGTATGTATACAAGGAAACCACCCACAACATCGACACATGGGGAGAGAAGACAACATTTGAAGGGAAAAGTTGCAAACAAACTGACAGAAAGCAGGAGCAGGAGCCAGGTCAGGAGGAGATCCAAGACTCAGTGGGACCGAAGAAAAACAGACGAGTCGGGGGAAGTGCATAAAATCCCTATAGATACAGCCGTGCTATTAGTGGCTCCATCCATTACAGTGGCTAATGAAAAGCTCTGCCGTCATAGCATCAGTCATATCACCAACCAGCAGAGGAAGGGGAGGGGAGGGGAGGGGAGGGGAGGGGAGGGCAGGGGAGCGAGGTGTTTAGAGGGGACAGAGTTTGTGTTTACAGGCCTGCTTGGTCTTTGGGAATCATAGCAGCCTGCTTGAAGCAGTCACATTTAGGACTTTTATCAAAATAATAATAGTGCATGATTATGATTTGATCTATCTGAAATGTACCGGTATCTACTCTGCTCTCTCCCTTTCTTTTTAGGTGGCCTGAGGAAGCACTTGGCAATTGGCATGCTAAACGGTGACCAAATGGTACTTACTTTTACTACGATATCTCTACTCAACTGAAAAACTGTGTTTAAGTAGCATAAGGCGGAGGTAATAACACTGTCACAGTTCTGTCGTGAAAGATCCATTAAAAACTAAAAAGCCTCGTTGATCTTCATGTTTCATAATTAGGCGACAAAATTACCTTTGAGACCATAGCGTTAGCAACAAGCCCTATGGTCTCACAACCAGTAAATGAATCCCCCCTCCCACCCTCTCGCTGAGAGCTCATCTATATATTTAAATGCTCCACTTCAGGGAAGACGCGGGGAAATAAATCACAGTTATGCTCTGACATGCTTGTGTAACGGAGAGCGGCTTCTTCATTTTAAATGGCATGTCACTAAGAATATATGGCTACTTTGTCTTATGACTTTACAAACGGCTTCTCCAGCTGAGTAGCTTTGTCGTTGCACCGCGTGATCGGAATGGTGTGAGATGTCGGCCTTTGACTCGAAAAAGACATATTTTAAAAGCAATGGCAGCATCGAAATGACACGCTTAGTGCTTTTGCTCTTGGACATAACCTAGCCGCTGATGGCAGCCGCATAGACCTTTAAGAAATGCATGTCTCCGTGTCTTCGTCTCCGTGGTAACACGGCCCTATATTAGCCCCAGAGACTCTGTTTACGCTCTATGTACGTTTGCAAACAGGGTGACTCCCGTTGGGTTGTTGACCCTGCTCCATTGCCCATGGCCTGCTTTGGTGAGTGTAGGTGTCAGTGAACCTAACATGCCCTCCAGCGTTCACTTCCACCCCAGCACTGGGAGTCAGGTTGCTGGGGGTGGGCCGTGCAGAAGATCCCCTCTCCTACCATTCTTAGAGGGGATGGCGCCTATTTGAGACTTCCATTCAGAATAGCATTAACACTTTCAGGCCTGTCAGGAGGACTGTTAGTGCAGTGGGGCCTGGTAGACTGGCAATGCAACAAGGAATCGTTCTGTCTTTCTGGTTTCCTCCTCCCTTATCACTTTCCTCTAAAGGAATCTCTCTATTTCTCTCTTTCCCTCCCCCTCGCTTTCTTTCCTGCTCTCTCTCACACGCACACAAACACAAGTTCACTCATGAAGAGATATATCAAAATCAAATAAAAATGTAATGATGTGGAAGATGGCTGCAGGTGCATCTGTTTTAATATAGTGCATGAAGCCTATGTGTGTTTTGCATTTAAAGTAATAATGATAAAATTGCACTCAGAATAAATTCACAGACATTCAAGTGATAATACAGTTTTATAGAAAATGAATCCATAAAAGACCAGGCCTTTTAATTTACTAAATGCATGATGCATTTAAAACACAAGGGGAAAAATGAAGTGGAATTTCTTCTCTGGCAAGTAAAGGTAGCTCAGAGAGATCCACTGGACGTACAGTACCAGTGTCCTAGCAACAGCGCATTGTTGAATCTGTCTGGAAAAGGGCACAGCGCAACTCCTTCACACATTCCAAACACATTGAGTGATTTCAGCGAGCTGATTTGCATCAAAATGGCAAACCAAAATCTCCTTTTGAAAGGCGGCTTTGGGACTGACAATGACCCCCAGGCCCTCTCCCCCCTCTTAAATCAATTCATTATTTTTTCCTCTTTCTCTCTTTTCAGCCTCGCGCTCCTCTGTTGGTGTTGTGGCACCTCTGTGCTCCCATTCAGCAGCAGAGCTCTTAAATGCGGGGCTGGTGCTCTCCTAAGTTGAGCAGTTTATGTCCTTTAAACTGGACTAGAATTGAAGGGAAAAGGGGAGGGGAAGGGGGCTGATGCAGTGGATGTGTAGCGTAATGTGCACTGCAGATCAGATCACACGCAAACATGCATGCCCAAATGGGCACATAAATCCGCAAATGCCTTTTCCCTCTCCCTCTCCCTCTGTCTCTCTCTCTCTCTCTCTCTCTCTCTCTCTCTCTCTCTCTCTCTATCTCTCTCTCTCTCTTCCTGGCTCCCACCACTTCTTTCTCTGACACACACACACACACACACACACACACACACACAGACACACACATACTTACAAAAACAGGCATGAGCCAAATACAAACACAATTTCACCTTTTTCACATGCACATGCTTACAAATGCACATACCACACACACACACGCACACACACACGCACACACACAGTCACATCACGTCACCTTTTATCCCTGCTGTATGCTCTTTCAGATCTCTTTAGCATTCTGCTGCTGTTCCTCTCTCCTGTGGTGTGCCTTAAAGAACGGCCCGGTGGGGATTGGGGTGTGTGTGTGTGTGTGTGTGTGTGTGTGTGTGTGTGTGTGTGTGTGTGGTGGCGGCACAAGGGAGAGCGAGAGAGGGAGAGAGGGAGAGAGTGGGAGCTTTCATGAATATTACACTGCGGAGTGTTTGAGCGCAGGACAAGGGAGGGACAGCCAGGCAGATCTGCAGAGTCAGGAGAAAAGGCATCCTGCCCACGACGGACGTGCCGTAATGGGCCTCCCTTCTTAGACTCTCCCATGCAGACGCCTCCTCCACATCAAACCACATAACTCTCCTCTTTTGGAAGGCAAATGGTGTGGAAATCTTTGACAGCACACATTTAAGATGATGGATCATATACAGTGCCCAGAGTGCATCTCATGCAGCAGGAGAAGGCAGAGTTCACATAAGCATGTTTCTTTAGTGATGCTTACAAGCGGAACAGGGGGGGAATGTGAGTGTAAGTGGTAACGGCATTCAGTTTTGGCCCAAAGAGAGTGACTAGACAACTGCTGTCTTACCTACTGTAATCTTAAATGCTGAAGTCTGCTAATGATCCTGTCCAGCATCTTTCTTGTTATTGTTAGTGTGCTGTGCTGTGTATGTGTGTGAATGAGGTTAGTCAAGCTTGCTGGGACTACTGTAAGTTATGACTGGAAAACACTCTAAAAGCTCAAGTGTCGAAGTGTGTATGTTGGGGGCATGTTTGCTCATTTGTATGTACATGAATTTGTTTGTGTTGTACTGTTTCGTGTGAGTTTGTGTGTGTGTTTGAGTGTGTGAGTGTATGTATAAGTGTGTGTACGTGTGTGTGTGTGTGTGCACTGATGGAAGAGTAGTCTGATGAAGCTGAGATGTTCGGCCAGGCCAAGCGCTACCCCCCCCCCCCCTCCCCCTCCTGCTGCTGCTGAAGACTAGACTGGAAGCTCACCACCATCCACTGAGCCGTTGAGTCTCCGCAGGCTCCCCAGCCTCCCCCTGTGGCTGGGCAGATTAATAAATCATGACAGGGCCTCCTGCTCTGATAAAGACACAATCTCGTCCAGCGGCGGCACAGCAGGAGCTCCACGCCGATAATGAGCGCAGATTGGAGAGAGGCCATTGTGCCCAAAGGATATTGGAAAGATGCAGGCGGGCATGAAAGAGG
Source organism: Sardinella tawilis (assembly GCA_030264315.1). Classification (NCBI taxonomy): domain Eukaryota; kingdom Metazoa; phylum Chordata; class Actinopteri; order Clupeiformes; family Clupeidae; genus Sardinella; species Sardinella tawilis. The sequence continues at coordinate 1,838,261 of JASCQY010000232.1, forward strand.
TGTGAGGTTTGTGTGTGTGAGGTTTGTGCGTGTGTATGTGTTTGAGTGTGTGTGTGTGTGTGTGTGTGTACTGTGTGTGTGTGAACATGATGCTGCAAGTGTGTGTGTGTGTTATGTATATCCAGTTGTGTGGGTGTTTGTGTGTGTGTGTGTGTGTGTGTGTGTGTGTGTGTTTGTTTGCGTGTGTGTGTGTGTGTGTGTGTGTGTGTCTGCATCCATGTGTGCTTTAGAGTGCACACACCTGTCTCAGGGTGTGCGCTCAGTGAATGTGTGTCCATGTGTGTTACCTCCTTGTAAAAAGTCTCTTGGCTGTGGGCCGATCACCACTCCAGTCAGCCCTGAACAGAGTGGACAGCGGCCATTAGTATTCAGCAGGAGCCTCCCGCACCCCCGGTGTGCCCTACTAGTGATGCCTGAGCTGGGCTGGGCTGTGCATAATGCTGCCCTCACACAAACATGCCTCTCCGCTTAGTTAGCTGCTATAAATATGGCTATTTTTTTTAAAAGCATCTCTTTGCGCTGACCTCATAGGGATTTATAGGAGGAAGACTCAGGTTGCATTCATGTTTACAGCGCACAGTTGCACAGTTCTGTCCCCTGGACAATGCGCTTTCAATGCCCTGTGTGTGTGTGTGTGTGTGTGTGTATGACTTCACTTGCTAATCCTGGACTGTAAAGCCCACCAAGCAACAACATACATTCATTCATTCAACTTAGATTAAAGTGTGTCGTCGCATATATGCACACCGCGTCTACGCTTTTGTTGTTCCAGCGGCTTGTCAGTTAACCGGTACGGATGGCGGGCGTTTTCAATCTGTTTAAGTGAACTGAATGAGCGCAGGCCAGCCAGCACTGAGGCAAGAGAGGCAGACGTCAGAGTTAATATGTGGCTGAATGCGGTGAGGGGGGCCCGCGGTGAGCCGTGGACCCACATACGAGGGATTAACCTGGCCACTCATGCAGAGCTAATGGGGACGAGACTGGTGTGATCAGAATGGGGGTGGGCCGTGGCAGTCTCGCCGCGCAATTCTTAGTCACCAATTAGTGTGGAGAGCGTGAACGCGCGCGTGTGTGTGGACAGGGTACCGATCAAGCAATTAGTATCTGTCCCAAGGCAAAGTGAGGCAGATTTGCATTACAGATATGTGTGTGTGTGTATGTGTGTGTGTGTGTGTGTGTGTGTGTGTGTGTGTGTGTGTGTGTGTGTGTGTGTGCATGGTTTTATGTGGTTTTATGCCATAGTATTGTTGCATCTCAATGTACAGTAAATTTTCATTCAGTAACTAAAGTGTAAGAAATGTAGATTATCAGTGAAATAAGTCGGCAGTGTGATAATTGCGTAGAAAAAATTATTGTTATTGGACTGAAGGGAGTCTGTGTATGTATGTATGTGTGTTTGTATATGTGTTTGTATGTGTTTGTTTGTGTGTGTGTGTGTGTGTTTGTTGGTGTGTTTGTGATCTTTGTGTGTCTTTGCTTTCTTGGGACCGTTACCCCATCTGGTTCTAAGGATGGCTATTTACCTATTGATTTAGGAGGAGGCAGGTGGCTCAGGGAGAGCAAATCAAATCCAGGATGGCTGACTGCTGCCACAGCTCATCACATTTCCAGCGTTAATGGAGTCCATTCATGTTTTATTCACAGATAGTACAGGTTCACTACCGTATCAAACAACACACATATCAATGAAATCTCTTTGATATGTCCTTGTAGTGGCGCCACAAGATTTTTCAAACAACACCTGATCACACCTGAAGCTATACATGGAGTGCTTTATGAAGCACTCTTATCGGTAAACTACATCATTTTAACATGAAATTAGATACTTTTGTATACTGTGTATTTTTGAATGTGGACGCTTAAATCGTAACAACTACAGTTCGAGTGTGGAAATGAGTCAGGCAAAGTGTTGAACTTCCACTCGTAGCGTGACACTGTGCCCGACCGCAGGCTTGGTGAGGCCTCCCTTTGGAAATGTGGTGCTGGTACAGCTGTTCCTGTCTATCACCCTCTCCTTCCTCCCCTCGTTCATTCTGTCTCTCATCATTCCTTTTCTCTCACTCATTCAAACCCTCTTGTGTCCTTGTGTCCTCTCTCTCTCTCTCTCTCTCTCTCTCTCTCTCTCTCTCTCACCCTCCCTCCCGCTTTTTCTGACTGGTTATGTCCAGTCGGGCATTCCGGCGGAGATACGGGATAAAGGGCTAGTTTTGGCTGAGTCACCGTGCAGGCATCTCAGCTGTTGTTTTCTTATCAATAAAGTGGAGAGGCTAATCAGCTGGGAAAACAAGCGCCGTTCAGTAAATTCACTCTTGATTTGGCCCCAGAAGACCTCTGTCCTCTTCCTCAGCCTCCCTCTGTCACCTGTCCGTTCACCTGTCTGTAATTTCTTCTGCCACACACTAGACTCAAGCTGACCTCTCAAACTGCTCGGTGTTCTTTTTAAAGTCATCTCAGCAGCTCATGTCCAGTAGCCTACTGTTATTCCCAACGTCCACCAAGCCCATCCTAACATCTTTAACTCTTTTGTGCACCATCTAGTCCTTTTCTTGAAGTAAAGTAAGAATAGCAATGCCATGTATTGCTTTTAAAGCACCTGGGTGTTTGAATTTCCTGAGGTGATTTATATGTCATATCTGGCTGCCTTTGAAGACTGAGTAGCTGTGTATTCCATTGAATTCCCCCTCAGGAAGAGCGTTGTGCGCTAACCTGTGTAGCTTAGTTTGCCCTGCCCTTCTGTTTGGGGTCTTGTCTGAGTCTTGCCCTGAGGGGGAACGAGGCCAGATCTGAGGACCTTTGGCTTGCCCCTCCTAGACCCTCAGAGACGATGATGGTCTCAAGAGCAACAAATCATTTCCGGGCGGATGGATGGATAGATGGTTTTAGAGAAGCACACTGGGGCTTGACAGAGGGGATGAGGGATGGACAGATGCAGAATGAGCTGAAGAAAGAGGGGAGAGGGAGAGGGCGGTGGAGAGAGGGATAGCCACAGGGGGAGAATTGATTTCCACCAGCTGTGGTCTTATGTAATTGCCTGTAGAAACAGCCTAAAGAGAGGGATTAAGTGACATTGTATGGCTGTGATGGTAGTGGTTCAACTGCACCACTGACAAATAATTCTGACACTCAAAACAATTTTAAGTTATATTAAAATCCTCTTTTAAAGCCACTCTGATGTGATGGTTTTAATGATTTTCTTAAGCTACTAAGGAGGAGTAACTCAACCTGCCCGAACCAAAGCATCTCAACCAGATGAATGATTCACTTTTAAGTCATGAGTCATGCAATGGAGATGGATTCCAAACATAAGTCTGGAATTTTAGTAGGATTAGACTGAAATTATAAAGTTCTTGGAGAGCCAATCTGATCCAGCTATTTGAAGAATGTCTCATCCAGGTTACCTCTGGTTCAGTTCTCCTCTCAATGGGGTCTGCTTTGGGGATCTCTTTTTTTTACCATTGGTGCCCCTTGTGTAAAAACAAAAAAATATCCGTAAGCCCTCTTTCTCACCCCTATTATATCCGCCTAACCTTATCTGCAGCATCTGAGAGTTTTATGGGTTCCTCTGGAGGTTGTTTTGTGCTGAATGTGTTTTCCTCTCCTGATGGCTTTGCTTTGAGCTCCATCTCATGATGGTCTCTTTGACACTAAGCTGATTTGGCTGATTTGATTGGGCTCCTTTCTGCTCAGGGCTTCACACAATAGCCCAGGCCTTCGGTTTTGCTTGAAGGAAATGATGAAGAGGTTTTTTTCTCTCTCTCTCCCTCTCTCTCTCTCTCTCTCTCTCTCTCTGTCTCTTTCCACCTCTCTCTTTCTGTCTCTCTCTGTCTGTCTCTCTCTCTCTCTCTCTCTTTCTCTCTTCCTCTCTCTCTGCGGGGTGAGGCTTTCATCACACCCATGGCGGACACGCTTCACGTAAGAGTGGGGCGATAAACTCCATTAGACGGGCTTCCGCATACAGCTAGTCAGTCATCATAACAAAGGTAGCACGAGATACAAAAGCTGGGGGTCGAGCTGCACCCGGATGCAGGGACCCTCTTACCATGGGAGAGAGGGGCAGTAACCCAGGGAAGCCAAGGACGCTGTGGAGGGTTTGTGTGGGGGAAGGGTGATGGTGGGGGTTGGTGGGGGTTGGGTGGAGGTTTCTGTGGCCCTCCAGAGAGTTAGCATTGGGGTCAATAAGCACCCACCTCTAGCACCATGGGAATCAGGCTAAAAGATACACAAGGCCGTGTGTGTGTGTGTGTGTGTGTGTGTGTGTGTGTGTGTGTGTGTGTGTGTGTGTGTGTGTGTGTGTGAGTGTGTGTGTGAGTGTGTGTGTCTGTGTGTGTGTGTGTCTGTGTGTGCATATGTATGTACAAGCATGCACATGGTATGAATGTATGACAATGCTCTTGTCTCACCAGGCATTTGTGACTGTTTGTGTGTGATAAGGCTGTCTCTGGCTATGATGAGAACGTCTTGTGTTTGTGTGTGTGTGTGTGTGTGTGTGTGTGTGTGTATCTTTGTATGTCTGTAGATACAGAATTGGGAAGAGCAGTAGTCAGTCTGGAGCAGGGGTGTAATGTTCCTGACCTCCTCATGGCCAGGGTGTCAGTGGTGACGGTGTGTCCATTAGCACCGCTGGATCAGTCAGAGGAGCTCACACTCCTTTTGGCTTTTATGGACTGCGGTCTGTCACACCCACCCTGTGACAATACACAACACACAACACACACCACTCTTACAACTTTCCCTTTCTTGTGAGCTTTGCAAAGTCATTGTAAAATGAGTTCTTGGAGGTCATTTTACACTCTATTTAAAACCAGTACATCAGAATGCTCCATTATGGCTAACCACACAGAAACACACACACACACACACACACACACACACACACACACACACACACACACACACACACACACACACAC
>JASCQY010000232.1:1879763-1894709 GCA_030264315.1 Sardinella tawilis
ATATATGATTAAAGTGCTAAAACATGTCAATTAGGAGCATTATTCAGCAATCCTACTGAATAAAGATGCTTTATTTAGCTGTATCTGAAATAGCCAAAGAGGAATGCAGGATGTCTTACTGTATGGTCCTGCCTTGAGATGAAATCTGCACTAATATTATATGTGCTGTTAACTCTTCATGTCACATATACAGTACGTAGACAAGACAGACAAACTATGATAGGAATTTGAAATGATTGCCTAATACCAAAACCCCTCATAACTGTGACTTTATCAGTAGTTGGACTCACCTCTCTTGCTGCTGTAGACAGGTCTTCATTCCTTTTACCTGAGCAAGGTGGCACGACATGTCTGTGGCCAGCACCATCTCTATGACAAGAGCACGGAGCTCTCTGTGAGAAAACACACAGACACACACACACACACACACACACACACACACACACACACACACAGACAGGCCCACAACCCGCACAAACAAGACAAATAAGGAAAAGAGCTATAGGAAAGCACACCAAATGAATGCAGTTAACAATGAACAGAAAAGAGTATTTACAGTATGTTAACATTGTGTCCAATACAACACGCCACTGATACTGACACCACTACAGACTACCAAGCCAACTTACAGTATGTGCCAGACATTGGCCTTTTAGCAGTTTCACATCCATGCAAGTCTCTTTGTCTCACTCTTACAATAGCCATTGCATTCACAAACACACATACTGTGCAGGTTAAGTGCTATTTTGTCAGCTGTACAACACTTACATCCATTCTTCTCTAGACAGGTTGGTGAAAATGTTCATCTGGTCGTCCTGGAGCAGACGGAAGGTGGCACTGAGGTGATGGCTCTCCTGGACAGAGCGATCGTTGTAGATCATGGCTAACTCCGACCTGCCCAGGGCAGAGGAGCACAGGTAAGATGGTTTAGAGTCCATTATTGCTCTCCCTGTGCACTTGCCTCAATACTGTATACAGATGCAACTATTGGGAATGTTGTCACTTCAGAATACTTCAGCAAAAGTGTAATTAATGTTGCACTTGAAAAAGGCGAAACAAATTAGGCCTAACATGTGAAATTGAGACTTCATCCAAGTGATTGTGAATAATTTATTTTTTGTGATGAATGTGTACAACTGTCACTTTTCTCCTATCGCCAAGACAAGCTATCATGACAGTGTAAAAAATATGGAAGATGAACCCATTAAAATGTGATATTTCCATCCCTAAGCTATTTAAACTGCTTATATGAATAATATTTTTTGACAATAATGGATATCTGTAGCACTGGTGTACACACTGTAGATAAGAACTTAATTTCAGCCACAGGCATTTGATCTGTAATTATTTGCTAATATCTGTAATTATCAGCGGTCTTGGTAGAAACACGGTATAGTCATTACAGAGTATTTTGCACAAGGAGAAATGGCATGTAATATCTGCTGGTGTGAATCACATCCCCGAGGACATTTCTGATATCCAAATATAACTGCTTAAGTGCTCTTCATGACCTCAAATATGGATAGCTGCTATTCCCCTTGGCCCTAACCTCCTCTGTGTTACTGTCTCCCTTGCTTGATAAATATTTATTTATTTACTGTATGGAAATTCCCTCTTTATTCACTTATTCAAATATGTTGCTGATAGTTGCCAAAACCTGTTCAACTGATACAAAAATACAATGCATTGCAATGCTGATTGTGACCAGGTTGTCAATAGCTGTGTTTCCATCCAGTTTATAATGTGCATTTATTTTATGCAAATAACAAATCTTCTGTACAGTAGCTGTGAACTCTACCTTCCACGGTTTCTTAATTATCTGGTTCTCATAGGCATAAAACCTTACAGTACAACCCTTTATTCATGTTCTCGTCGCTGTACTGTACATTGCCATTACGCTGCAGCATATTGCAGAATATTGATTGGCATGTAAACTGGAATATTCCCGTATCAATCCCCCTTTATTGGGATCTTGTCCTAGAGTATTGACTGTAATTGCAGATATGCTGTGCATGTACAGTAATGTAAGCATAGTCATCCATAATCTTCCTCTCATGTGGGATTCTCTGCTGGTATTAGGCTATCTGATGAATTCCACCCAGAGATACTTTTAGCATCAATGTTATGGGAAACTAGAGCGCTAGCCACTGAGCCTTGACACAAGTTGGAACATTACAAGGAATTTTATCGTTCTTTATTCTCCTCTCACACAGGTTTATTTATCTAAATGGTGGGCAACTGACAGAGAATTTCAGTGGAAGAGCATGCCCTATTAAACATACACTCTCCAAGCAGGCAGTTATGCTCCTCTCCACTGGCTAAAAGAGGACAAATAAAGGGATCAGCAGGGAGGACAAAATGGGCAAAGCGCCAACAAGTTTTACAGCAGAATTTCTAAAGCATATATGACAAAAAAAACAACCTAGCCGTATCAACTTTGCCACTGTGCAGGGTTTTGTTTATGAATGTCTCATTCACACGGTGTCAAGACATGGCATGGGAATATTTTTTTCACACTTGCACGTCAGATTTTTTGGAGAGTTCTGTGTTAATGAAACCTGAGACCTCTCTCACCTTGAGTCCCTTGGAGAGATGGCCCCTGCCGTCTCGTTCCCAAAATTAGCGTGAAGAGTGAAAAACCATGCCAAAAAAGCAACTCTCTGTAGTGCCTGTGTGGAAAGTCTCCATCTAAAAATACTGCCGACGCTCCAGGAGTGGTGTTTGCTTAAGCAGCGTCAAACCCCAAAAGTATTTGGGTCTCTTGACGTTACCACTAATTTGAGATTACTGACATACTAAAGTTTACCACTGAACCTTTATAGCTGCTGAGGACCTTTTAAGGCTTACCAGCTGGCCCTCTTTGAAAGTCATTGAGTGTTTTGTGGGTATTTGATGGCGTTTTTACAGAGGTCGATCTTGACCACAAGCTGCAGGGCAAGTAGTGAACGGGGAAAAGCTCACCAGTGCGAAGGAAGTGGGTTTGCAGCGAAGACTTGACGTCTAGTCATTGTTCATTCAGACCTAATTCGTTTCTCTGGACAATTAAAGCACCCTGCTGTGAGAGCGCCCAGGCTTTGGTGACTGGCATGGATGTTATTGAAATTTAAATCAGTCTCCTTTATTGCAGATCGATAAAATATTAGATTTTAGCTTCTTTCGTTCGGCTATTTTCAGCATTGTGTAATACGTTCCTGTGTCTTATCTTGCGCGACCTTACACAGATAACCAACCACAGTGTGTTGCATCTATGCACTGTCTGTGGGTGTGTATGGTTAACAGGCCAGCTCTGAGGTCAAACGCTGACACAGTCCTGCATGTATGTATGACTGCTGTTGTCTTACCCACCTGGTGTGTATGTGGAAATTGTTGGTGGTTCCTGTGTGCTCGTAGTCATGGATGGCCGCAGCAAATAGACAGGCCAGGACTTCCAGCTCACTGAGCCAGTGCTGAAATGATAAAAGGCAGAGCAATAGTCCACGACTGGAAGAGACTGCAGAAGGATCGCAAAATAACCTGTTGGGTATTTGGGTAAAAGTGACTTTCTCATTTTGGTTTATTATGATTCAGATTGATGTCTTAATGCAGCCGTCTAAGTTGTGACTTGCAAAAAGAAAGTTATCACAGATGGTGGAGTTAGAATGTGAAACGTCATGTTGGTCCATACCACAAGCCCAGTGCGTAGGAGGAGACAGTGCACCGTCTGGGTGACATCAGCTGCGTGTGTGTGGCCGTGGTAAGGGTTGCTGTGCTTGCCGTAGCCTCTTTCTAGTGCAGGCAGGAAGGACATCAAACAGGAAATCGGTATCTGAGAAAAGAAATGGGGCAGAGGCTCAAAGCTGACGTAAATCATCGTTTACCTCACCTCAAAGAGTTATGAGAGTGCAGCAGGACAAACTATTATTAATATTTGCTACTATTTTTCAAGTGTGCAGTGTGCAGACAGTCAGACAGGCTTTTACTGGACAGTGATTAGAAAATCGCATTGTTTCCTCTAGCACACTCCGTACCTTAAATCGACTGTTGAGCTCATATCTGATGATGAGCTCGACAAACAGGGTTTGTAACGCGTGTCCCGAGCTTGCGGAGTCCAGAGCAAAGACATCAAAGTTCCAGCGGTCCACGTCCTGAGAGGAGGAGAGGAGATGAGTTACTTTTTCAACATACCGGTACTTTCTGAAAAGTTCTCCTCTTTCTTGACTGAGAGGGACTTGGCTTTAGCCGTCTAAAGTTGTGTCAGGCCTAACTTGAAACAAAAAGGCAAAAAGAGGAAAGACTAGAAACAAGTAAAAGACAGTCGCAAAATAAGAATATGCAGCATTATAAATATATTACTGACTTGAAGCTTAGCCATTGATAGCCGTGGAAGCATAGCCATGGAAAGATGAGTCATTTTATGTGACTGAAATGTGGGTCACTGTAACTAAGTGAATGTGTAGACATGTGTGAAAAGGATAGAGGCATTTCTCTTAACCCACCCTGAGACAGTGGGTAACCTCAGCTGGCTGGTCTGGCATAGACACCGTGTAGGCCTTGCGAAACATCCTGGAACAGATAAGACACCCACATTTCACACAGATAACGCATGCATACACACACGCACACACACACACACAAACACACACACACAGAGTGTGTGCGCATACAAGTATGTCAATCTAAGGGCTGGGAAGTGCACAGCTGTGTGAAACAGCTGCATTAAGCGCACAGATCCCCTGTTTACAGTTGGGGTAGTGAGCCACTGAATGCACAAATCCACTGATATAACTTACTGTAAACACTAACCCTAAGTCATGTCATTCTCACTTCCTAATTCATTCACTTTGGCGATGTGTTGCCAAAACATTCACATTCCACGTGATGTGACTAGCTCTGTCACCAAGCCCTCTTTTTATTTATTTATTTTTGCGAAGTCTGGTTGACTGACCTCTCCACAAATATTCCAGCCTGCACGGCATGGACGATGCTGCGGAACTTGGGCTTCTCGTCAGGCCGTCGGCTCAGCCGCCGGGGTCGTTGGGTAAAGGTGGAGGCCAGCCAATCACGGACCTCCGAGGGCACGCCATCTGAGCGGAGCTGCTGGAGGTCATCTTCTGTCTCGAGCGTCTGTCTGTGTATTTGATCGTGTGTATTTGTGCGTGCATGTGTGTGTGTGTGTGTGTGTGTATTGGATGAGAAAGACAAAGCAAAAGATCACTGATTAGAAGTTATGAAGCAGAATCATCACTAAATCACATAAAGGACTAGAACAGAGGGGACTTCACAATATACCATCCTAATTATGACTTAACGACACACCACACCTATAGACCATTTCAGGTTCTAGTTCCAAAGCTAGTTCCAGCTTTGGAACTAGAACCTGAAATGGTCTGTATACATCAGTGTTGCAGAGTTACATACTGTACTGTTGGGGCATAGGGACTCATTGGTAGTATAATGGTAGTGATATAGTGGCATATACGTTATACAGTATGCCCCCAAAAGAAAAAAAAAAACTAGTTCATTTGAGATGAATTTTGATAGGACATGGATGACCTCCTGTGGGGTTTGTTGTGGAAGCCTACATTTTTGCAAGTGAGCATATTGTTCCTGTTCTCAAGGGCACATTGTACCTGTACTGCTTCACCAGCCACTGCCAAAAATGCCCTCTAGGATCTTTTTTTTTCTTTCTGTGGAGCCAATTACCTCTGAACAATATTTCTGTCGTGTGTGTACTGAAGTGAGTGACAGGCAGAATGACCGTACCTTGTCCCATCGATATACACAGCCTCCAGTAAGGATGCTGTGTACTCCAGGTTCTTTTTCAGTTCCTCCAGATCCACATCCTTCTCCTCTAGCTGCCTGACCATACACCTGAGCCTGGGGAAAAATTCTAGGTATTAGGCCTTTACGTAGAATAAGGTTGGTTGTGTGTGTGTGTGTGTGTGTGTGTGTGTGTGTGTTTGTATGCAATTGCATGGTTTCTGCACATGCAGTCATCATCACAAGACTTTGCCTTTGCTTTGGTCGCGTTTGATATTGAGTGTGTGTGGGTGGGTGTATGTTGAACATGCACTCTATTTTTGCAGATACCTGTGGTATCTGTCCAAATACTCAAGTTTTACTCAAACAGAGGACGCTTTGTACTGGTGATTATTCGCAAAGCATATGCTCCAAAAGTAGTGGTGTTTACGGCTGCCTAGCGTCCCTGTAGGTCAGCGTTCAGGAAGACAGAAATAGCCCACCATCAGAGACACACAGAAGAAAAAAAAAATCAAAGCATTCCATTTTGCATCATAGCTTGTGTCAGCCAAACACAAACACTGAGCTGATGATGCATAGGTTCCAGCGTAAGATAGGATGAAAACTCAGAGGAAGTAGGAGGCACTTAGAGAAAGAGGTGGGGGATCATTTGGAGTTGTTTAGCTAATGCATTCTAATGTGTTTATACATAGGAAGAAGGCTAATCAACATCATGCTGGCCAGTTGTATATCGTCTTCTCGTAAGCCACCTCTACTACACTGGAAACCCAAGATATAAAAGCAATGAATGCTTCATATTTTCTGTCTACCAATTAAAGTTGCAATTAATGATGCTAAGTGGTTTGTGGCACTTTGAACTTAAAACCTATTGCTTCTGCCTTCAATTTCTTTGATTGTTCCATATAAAATCTAGTCAGGAACCAAATCCTTAGGAGAGTATCTTGATATAGCACTGTAGGGAAATACAGTATTCAATGCAGAAGGATCTGCAAAGAAATATAAATATGTAATCAAACACAGTGTTATCCAGTATTCTTGACTGCACTTTTAAGCTAAGAAGTGTTGCCCCAGAAGTCATTTCAGCAGCTTAGTTCAGATGCATTGTTTTTGTCATATCTGTCTTACAGTATATAAAATGTGGGCTTACAGAGAAATACAAGCTCTGTGGGTAATATTCCACACTACACTGTGGGCCATGTGGATCCGACAAATACAGAATCAAGCATTAGCAATGAATATAGCACTGGCCTCCAGCAGGCAAACCTCAGTTACTGCCTGTCTTTACCACAACAGCCATCCAAATAAGCTCAGACAGAAAGCTGACACTGAGTGTCCACACACCACATGCAGTTCAATTCTATTGAATTTATAGAACCACAACAAAGAGTCCATCCCTTTACTGAGTTTAGCTTCTTGACCGTGCTAGTTTCAGACTGCTTTGAAACTTGTCAGCTTGTCAGCTTGCCTGTAAAAGGCCCCCAAATAAAAACAATAACCATGATGTTTTTCCTACCGTTCTCTTGAAGGGAAGGCCACTTCATTGTAATGTTTTTTTGACCACTTACAGTTTTTATCTGTGTGTACACATGTACTGTATCTTAGCTGACTAAAATGGAACCAAATATCATTTCATTAGTTATGTTTGGCGTGGACCGTTGGACTACAATCAGTTGTATTTTGGGAAGCAATCTGTTTTGAGAACGATCCAGCCCTTCATGTCTGTGATCAAATGAATCAGATAAGCATAACTACCTCCACTTTCTGACCATATGTCACACATTCCTGACAGAGACGAGCCTTTTGTCATGCGATTGGATCCAGTTATGCTTAAATGGTTCTGTTTATGTACCCAATTCCCGATAAGATGGAGGTGCTTGATGTCGCTCTTTGAAGGGGACCAGAAAAAAAAAAGTCTGTGAAGCCTTGGCAACAGGTTGGAGCCATTTGTTGCGTGAGAGCGCTCAGTGTGTTTGAAGCGAACTGCTGCTGGGTAATCACTGAGGTGGAAGCTCCTCTCTGCAGTAAATATTAAGCAGGGTAGGCAAGCAAGGTGAGGAGTGTAAGTATCCAGTGTGTGTAATTAGCACCAAAATTCCTTTGACAAAAGGGGGGAAAAAAACTCTCGTCACTCTGTTTTGTCATCCCATGATTGCTGCAAGTGTTGCCGTGGAGACAGAGGAGCTATCTCGCTTTCAGTGTACAGCTGGTACCATGCAACGCGGCTCTCGGCCTGCTCCGTCTCACAGATACACCCCGTCACCACCACATCAACACTGCTTGGACACTCAGGCATCAGCCATGCTCCAGGCTTTTGTTTACTGGTTTGTGATGGACGGGCAGCAAATATTTAGTCTGCTGAATGTCATCTCTTCCTGCGCCAGTCAACCACCAACCTCAGTGTGGCTATTGACCTTTTCATCTCAGTCCTCGCTTGAAGTGAGTTTCCAGGTACTCTTTATTTTGAAGCCCTGGACACCAAGGCCTCTTAGTCACACATTTCAAACCAACCAAGTGCTTTCACTTACGTTGTCCCTCATAATGCTGTATAGTTGAATATTTCTCCATTATTGACATATTGAAAGATACAGTTGGATACATACTTCTTCCTTTCTCTTGATGTAAGAAACAGATGTGGACTAATAAATGGCACATTCGTCATCAATCTAGTTTTAATGTGTGATCAAAGCTAACTGTGGTTGTGCCTCTGCTACTCTGCTCAGTAGTTGTGGAACGGCACATGGTCACACAGACGATTCGAATTGAGGGGCCTGTTTGGGATCCAAGCTCCCAGCAGATTGCTAATCAGCAACGGTCTTGGCAGCGTCACCGAGCCGAGGGCCGCAGCCAAACTTGCTGCAAGTGCACTCAGACTGGCACTCTTTTTTCAAGTGTCTATCACCCCCACACCCACCAGCTAGTATGGAGTTGTTGACTCACAAGAATAGAATGGTCTGGAGGGTCGCTACTTGCTGCTGACCCTAATGAAGCTCCCTGTTTGAATTTAGGAAGCCCCCTCCTCCAAGCCAACGTCTTTTAGCCAGCGGAATCAAAACTGTCAGTTGGTATACATAAATATATTATAATATATAATATAATAATATTATATTATATTAGTATAATATATCATACTAAATTATATGCTACACTACTCACATGTAATATACAGTGTACAGTATATTCATGTAATAACATGTTACAGTTTTTTCAAAAGCTGATGAGAGTTTTCATGAACGCTGTGTAATCACACACAATCATGTGGCTTTAACAGGTACTGTTTTTCGTCAGAGCAGAGAGGAGCTGATAAGCAGCCAGTTTACACTAAACAAAGTCACATGATACTGCAGTCATGCCGTGCCTCCTCTCTGAGTGAGAGTGGTGGGCTTGTGCTTTTATATTGCTATGCAATGTTTGGGCTTTTGCTTTGCTTCGAAACCAACATACTGTATACAAACACAAACACTCTCAGGTCATTACTTAATAAATGCTCTCAGGTCATTACTTAATAAATCAGTTTACGTAAATAAATGTTGTGCAGCAGGGGATAGAGGGGAAAATAATAATAATAATAATAAATAATAAAATTGGAAATGTTGTACATAGTGAAAAGTTTCAGCTTTCCTGCTCATGTACATGTACAATCTTTTTAAAAGAAACTCTTTATAAACAAACAGAGATCCCTTAACACAAACAGCAATGAAACATTCACCCCTTACCTTGAGATTGGTGCCTGGAGGTGTTTCTTGCGAACTTTCACCAACTCTGCCATCCAGTCCTGAGTCAAACAATGTGCTTATAACCCAAGAAATGCTATGGTAACCGAGAGATGGATTGGAGGGAGCCAAGGAATGAGCACTAGCGCACACGTGCACATGCACATACACACACATGCAAACACATACTGCAACACAACATCCCAGTACACACATGCACACACTTACGCAGACCTATACCCACGCACACTCACTCACTCGCTCACTCACACATACACAGACGCAAGCAGGAACCGAGAGAGAGAGAGAGAGAGAGAGAGAGTCTTTGGAGAGAGCAGAGTGAGTGAAAGAGAGCTCTCACAGCTTCTGCCAAAAGTTTGTCTGTCCTGAGACACACTTCCCTCTCAGAGCCACCACCCACTCTTTGGGAGACTTTCTGTGCAACGATTGGCCAGGCCAAATTGTGTCAGCGCTCTGTGGTGAGAGACTGTGTGGTGTGTGTGCGTGTGTTTGTGTGTGTATGTATATATGTGTGTGTGTGTGTGTGTGTTAGAGAGAGAGCATGTGTGAGTAAGTGTTTGTCAGTGTATCTGTATGTGTGTGTTAGAGAGAGAGAGAGAGTATGTGTGCGTGAGTGTTTGTCAGTGTGAGTGTGTGTGTGAGAGAAAGAGCATAGAAGTGTTCGTAGTGTTTGTGCATATGTGTTTTCTGTGTGTAGGTGCGAGAGATAAAGTAAGGGTTTGCCTGTGTGTGTGAGTGTGTGTGTGTCTGTGTGTGTGTGTATGTGTGTGTGAGGTGAGTGTTTGTGAGGTGAATGTCAGTGTGTGTGTGTATGTGTGAGAGAGAGAGGTGTGTGTGTGTGTGTGTGAGAGAGAGAGAGAGAGAGAGAGAGAGAGAGAGCAAGAAAGAAAGAGGTAAGTGAGTGAGTGAGAGGGAAGGTGTTAGTGATGGAGTGTTGATTACAATGCTTTTAGGCAGCGTGTGCGCTCTACTTCAGAACCCAAATGCACATTTTCCACAGGAGATGTCATATTAAAGATAAAAGGCCCCATGGCTGGTGTAGCACACAGAGAGCAAACCAAAATAAACACACCAGGCTGTCATCAAAACATTCCCATAGCCATCCTCAAGGTTAAGTGCCACTTGGTAAGCAGCCTGATGATTAAAAGGAGAGGTCTAGGGGAAAGAAAGGAAGAAAGAATAAAAGAAAGAGGCTATGATCTCAAATGGATTCTTTGCATCAAACCTTTAACTTATTCCCAACTCATGATGGACCCACTGCAAAAGCCTTATATGCTTCACAACCCACTGTGACACACTCTCTGAAATAAATTAGCGTGCATGTTCTTCGTTTTGGTGCTTTCAATGGCTATGATGAGGTCTACATTCTGTTTGAACTCTATATTCTGTCGTCTTTATTTCACTCAAATTCACAACTTTCACAGACTTCTGTGTGTGTGTGTGTGTGTGTGTGTGTGTGTGTCCTGGACATATTATCGCACAGTATAACAGTTCTGGAGAAACAGCATGGACTTAGAGAGCAGTTGTCTTCTACTCTCTGGAAGTGCTCCACATGACGCAGTATTATTGTTATTACTGTATGTGCATCATGGGTAAAAAGATGTTGCTGACAGCGTGTGGAGTCCAGAGAGGGCCGGGCCAGATGGGTCAGGCGTTTAGCCATTGTCATTTATCTCAGCTTCATTAAAAGGGCTTTTTATAGCCAGAGCCTGAGAGAAAGAGAGAGAGAGAGAGAGAGAGAGAGAGAGTGAGGAAGGGGGTAGAAGAGAGATAGGAACGAGAGAGTGAGAGGAGAGAGAGAAAGAGAGGGGGAGAGAGTGTGTGTGTCTGAATGAGAAGATGTGCTGTAGTTAGAGGGGCTAGGAGAGGAAAGACCAAAAGTGAGAGAGAGAGAGAGAGAGAACAAATAGAAAAAGAGAGAGGAGGAATACAGAACAGAGAGAGCAAGTAGAAACCGAGAAAAGAGAAAGAGGGAGACAAGTGAGAGAGAATGAGTGACTGCTGTTCTGGTGGGAAATACCCGCTTGGGTCTGGTCTTGGGTCTCCAGCTCCCTCTTCACCCGCCCCGACTGTCCCGGTGGCTGGGGGCACACTTTCTCCCATGCTCCCTGACACGCACGCCCCGAGATCAAGAGGCCGCGGGTGGGACCGGCCCTTACGCAGGCAATTTCCTGAAGCGGCTTTAAAAGGGAAAGCAAAAAAATAAAAGTGGAGGATGACCTCTCCATGCCTCAGTGTGGCCTCGCAGGATGAGGAGAGAGAGAGAGAGAGAGTGAGAGAGAGAGAGAGAGAGAGAGAGAGAGAGAGAAAGAACTACAGAGTGTTGAACCCTCATCTCTGCAGTTGATAGTTGTGTTTGCGTCTTTTTAAAGCACATTTCAGTTGTGATCTTATTGAAATTCTCTTTTAGTGTAGGATGAGACGTAATTCATGTCTGAGAAACTTATTATTGTACTTTAATAATTCTTATTACTTACATTCTGTGTGAATTTGGACTTCTATGTGAGTTAGGCTAGTTCTTGTTGAAGATTCAGTGCCTATTTTGACTGCTTCCGGATTATGGGTTTTTACACTTTTACAGCTGGTCTTAGTAAATCTCACTTCCTCTTGTGGCCTTGCTCTTGTGCTTGGTCAAGTTGTCTCTCGTTGTGGTAGGTGACATTTTTATCAGTGATGCTGCTGTGTGAGGTGGATGAGTGTTTCTCGTTTTGAAGTTACAGAATAAAAATATCTCTGGTTGTCTCTGAGATGATCCAAAGCATCAATTCCACATTTTTTTTACCCCAGTAATATTTGCAATATGGTAACTGTTGCACAACATAGCATTGGAATTACGGCACAAAATCTTGAAATAAAAAAAAACTTTCTAATGAGCTAGTGAACATATCTACATAGATGAGCTTTCTTAAATTGCCCAGACTTTAGTGCGTCAGCACCTCTCCCTTCAGAGCTCAGCTCTGGCAGTAATCGAGGGACTAGCCCAATATAGCAACGTCCCAGTGCGCAGCTGTGAGGTAAGCACTTTGCCATTAGATATACATGCACAAGGATCTGGCCATACGCCAACCTTTGGAATGATCTGGATGATGTCACTCATTTCAATGCTTTAGCGTCATAGTGCACATACACGCAAGTTACATACGCAGGCATGTATGAAGACACACTCTCTCTCTCTCTCTCTCTCTCACACACACACACACACACACACACACACACACGCATGCATAGCCCTGATGAACAGTTTCTGTCACCAATTCCTCTTCCTGTGCAGTCCAGTAACCTCTGACAGACGTGACTTCTGCTCTTTCTCATACACAGCCCCTGACCTCGGAACAGTCATCATTCACTGTTTATTTTCTCTCATTCAACACATCCAACCTTTGCCTCTGTAAATCAGTGGGCTTTTCTACAAGAGCATAAACTCAAGGGACAGAAATATCCACAGCATTGCATGCAAACTCCCTCTTGGAACACACAGTAGTACCTGCTTGTGAGATTAGTTTACCTCTACAGTCCTTTTAATAGTTTTAAGGCCTGTCCGCACTGTAAATTATTTTTGGTTAAAGCAACTTAGAGCTGAAATGTTATGAATAACCACACTGGCTGACGATGGTGAAAGCATCACATACTATAGTAGACATAGTATCCTTAATGTTATGCGATGCAGTAGTGCACATTTGATAGATCTGATCTCATGCTAGTGTTACAAAATTGAAAAACAGAAAAAAAGCCGCACTATGCATAATCAGTCACCATTTATTACACAGACGCGTTTCGGCGCTCTGCCTTCCTCAGTGTGTGGCCTGCTCCAACTCTTCTGAACTTTTATGCTAGTGTTACAGTAATATTTTTCACAGAATCACTCGCAGTTAATGCAGACATTGTTATTGGGTACTGATTAGGTGGAGTGATTTTTAAAACTGTTGCTTTTTCATCTGTAGTTATTGCTGGCAGAGAGTAGTCTTGAAATTCCTTCTTCCTCACTTTTATCTTCATTTAATATTTTTTTAAGATGAGTTTTCTTCCTTTGTGAAGCGATGTTTGTGTTGGCTCTGGTACAATAGTAATCAACTGTAGTCAGTAAAGAGAACAAGAAGTCTCTCCAGTTGCAAGATGTACTCAAGCCAAACACTGAACCACTCAGTGGGATTAGGACTGGCCTAGTACGCGAAAATATTGAAGCCAAGTGTCAAAGATTTTTTCTTTCTGTCCTGTCTCCCCTTTAAGCAAAGCCATCCACATTACTCAGTGACACTCAGAACCACAATATAATAAGCATCAATCCATGCCAGTCAGAATCATAGGTCATGAACCCTCTCTGCCTGTTCTATGATCCAAGTCCTATGAGAAAATATATCATGTTTGGATTAAACACCCAGTAGGCCTATTATCATAGATCAAAAATCTACAAGAATTGCTAGTGTGTGCACAACAGCCTTGGGGTCATCATAATCCATTCTGCCTCTTCCCAAGCACTTTGATAATTTTTGTATGACTAAACATTTGGAGTTAAACTGACAATACTGTACGGTATATATATTTTTACAAGATCACCAAGCTACAAAAAAGACTAGAAGTCAGCACAGCTAACAAATGCATATCCACAGCCTGCCATTCTCTGGCCTGGTTGCTGGAATTGTGTCACCCTGCATTGCCAACAGAGCCTACAGTACAGTGCAGTATGATGTGGAATGTGATGTGTGGCACAGTGTGGCCTTACAGCTCGCAGACGGAGCTCCACGAGTCCTCACTCAGCTTCACGGTGGGCGTGCTGCAATGGACGGGAGTCATCATCCTGCTTCCTGATGTTCCCCCTGGATGACGGTGTGTAGACGATGAGCTTGTATTGGTCCTGCTGTTTAGGATGCGGCTAGTGTCTAATAGTGTGGATGGTTTTGATTCAGTCTCGTTGTCTCAGGGCAGCAGATAATCTTAACCTCTGACGCGGTCCTGGATGATGCTCTGGGATTATAATATACCAGCACTCCTGCTGCGGCTGATGTTCTTGCTGCTGCTGTACCTGCTGCCGATGCGGATGCTGATTCAGTTGTGCCTGTGTAGAGGCAGCCTTCAGATGCTGTCCCTTATGATGCTGAGTTTACTGCCGTGTCTGCCTCTCTTGTTGCTTGTGCTTATGCTGCCTCTGTTGCCTTTGCCTCTGCCTCTGCTGCTGCGGCTGCTGTGGCTGGTGCTGGTGCTGGAGCTTCTCTTGCTGCAGTAGTAGCTCCTGTGGATGACGGGGCTGATTTAAGTCACACCTGTCTTTGGGGGGGGACAACAGTTATTCTCTCCTTTTATTTTCCATCCCTGCTTTCTCCACTTCGTCATCACCTCCTCTGGAGAGGAAGCGCTCACTGTGGGCCAGTGCAAATGAGCTAGGGACACTCAGTAGAACCTCCAGTGTGTTTCTGTGTGTGTGTGTGTGTGTGTGTGTGTGTGTGTGTGTGTGTGTGTGTGTGTGTGTGTGTGTGTGTGT
>JASCQY010000232.1:1905854-1920854 GCA_030264315.1 Sardinella tawilis
TGTGTGTGTGTGTGTGTGTGTGTGTGTGTGTGTGTGTGTGTGTGAGAGAGAGAGAGAGAGAGAGAGAGAGAGAGAGTAAAGTGTCCATATTTACATATACAGTATGCTGCTGCTGTGGCTTACTTGGTCATTATGACCCTTGGAGTTATGAGAGAGACAGAGAGAGAGAGACAGAGAGAGAGAGAGAGAGAGAGAGAGAGAGAGAGAGAGAGAGTAAAGTAAAGTGACCATTTGCATAATAAAGTGTGGTGCTGCTGTGGCTTACTTGGTAACGATGCCCCTGTCCTTCCTCTGGCTCTCCTTCCCGGGCTTGTCTTTCTGCACTTCGCCCTTCTTGGGCACAGGCCTCTTCAGCTTCTTATTACGGGCAGTACTAATGGTCTCAGCGCAGTGCTTTGGCAAAAGCTGGTGGAGGGGGAAAACGTAAGAGGATAATTGTCACAGTCTGGCTTGGCACTGACAGACTGTGAAATTGATTGCGTTGCATTGAGTTTTTAGAGGACGGGGGTTTGCATATGTGCAGGATTTCTGTCAAGAGACTTTATTTTTGTTGTGATGCCAAGGTATTCTATAATTAACAGTGCTGTCATAAAGCTGAACATAAATATTACTCTGCTTTCATTTATTTCATTTCATATACTGTACAGTAGACCTCGTACCTACAGAGCGTTCCGTAGAATAGTGTACAGAATTCCATAGAATTCACTCTACCATTAAGGCAGATGCACTTTTTGTCCTTTGATGCTTTCATTAGGCCGGTGCTCTCGATTCCTATCACACCCATCATATTTTCCATTTCATTTCTAATTTTAATGCCGCTTTGTTTTAATGAATAGAAATGGATTTCCGTGGCTTAGTCCTTAGGCCAGAGCAAATTGGTTTCCTAATTCCCCTTGGGAGGCTGGAGAGACTAATTCACCTGGTCACTGAGGTTGCACTGCTCGGCACAGATCTCTAGGACGACCGCGCAGGTCTGCTTGGCAATCTCCTCCAGGAAGGTCACGCACAGTTTCAGGCTCCTCTTCTCCGTCGCCTCCGTCTAGACGCCGGGCACGGGAAGAAGAAGGGCAAAAAAGGAAAATGGGGAAGGAACTTATTTCACCCCCACTGGTGCTGCGCAACCATGTTGTTCCAATTAGAGCTCTGGTTCAAACGCAGGTCACGTGTAATCTTAGTCTGGAGCCATACATTTTCTGCGAGGACGAGGAGTCTGCCTCGATACAGTGCTGTTGGAGTGCAGCTGTCGCAGCTTCAGTCATTTTGTTTTTGTGCCTGTTTTGCATTTTGTGGCATTTTGAGACAGAAATCAAAGATAAATCAAGGCCAGATGGTGCTTGTGTGTGTTTGTGTGTGTGTGTGTGTGTGTGTGAGTATGTGTGCATATGTGTACTGTATGTGTATGTTGTGTATATGCTGTATATGTGTTATGTACATGTTTGTACATCTACATTAGGATTGTATGAAGTACTGTATGTCTGTGTGTGTGTGTGTGTGTGTGTGTGTGTGTGTGCGTGTCTGTGTGCGTGTGCGTTTGCGTGTGTACACAAGTACACAAGTACACAAGTTTGTGTGCACATACTGTATGTGTATATGTGTATGCACATGCACATGTGCACATACATACAGAATGCTATCTATGCACAGCAATGGTGCTGCTGCTCTCCACTGACCTCCTCTGGGCACATGGGGTGTGCACTCTTGCAGAAGTGCGAGCAGAGCGCAGGGAAGGCCATGAGGTATCTCTGCATGGACACATCCTCGCTGCTCCTGAAGAACATCTTCTCAAACACCTGTGGGTAGAAGCTGCAGGCAGAGAAGACACAGGCACAGGGCAGGTTGTTATTACCAAGCTGCTGCGGACATAAAGTAATGGACTGTAAAAATGATGAGCAGCCAAAAGAGCTGTCCAATTTTATAGATCTCTTTGGTGGTAATCTCAGACAAATCAGCACAGTGACATGCTGTGTGGAAACACAAAATGAACAAAAGCGTTTTTGTGTGACGGCAGCACTTGGATTTGATTGGTCTCATGTGTTTGCGGCAGCGGTTCGTCCACGTTGGCCAAACCAGGGAAGAAGAGAACCCTCGATAAATATTCCCAGCTGCCATAGCGACCCACCAGAGGATGGAGAGCTCGGCCGTCTCCTGCAGGAGGCCGTCCATGTCGTCAATCACTCTGGTGTGGAACTGCGTCATGTTCATGATCTTGGCCAGGTCTGGGTATTCTTTCAGAGACAGCGGGGCCTTGACCACACTGGTGTACGCCTGCACACATTATCTCAGCATGACCAGGGGCAATTCTCATGGGTAATGACATTGAGACAAACAGTACATAACTTTTAATGTAATTTCCTTTAAAAGAAAAACATCATTCTATTTTATTTTGTGAAATATAGTTCTCCCAATTAAATAATGTAATGTTTACAATGATTTTTATAGATACTGTAGATACAGTATATCTACCAATCTTAGCAATTCATCTATACTTGAAATTGCATTGTAAAGAAGTGCATACCAATTCTCATTTCAATAACAGCTATAAAAAGATATCAGTGCTTCAATCTGATCTTATAAACTGTCCGTCTCTGAGCAAATAGAGCTCTAAATTATAAACACCTGCAAGCGCAGCCAATCCAGTCTGAGGGCTCTGAAATCAAACTCCTCTCCATTCTCCACTGTTGAGACAGAAGATGGCAGTTTGCAGTGTTTGTGTGACTCAGCATTTTATTTGTTTTGGTGTGGATGAGTCATGCTGCAGGTGTGAGAGGACTAGCCTGCCTCTGTGATATACAGACACTCAGAACAGAGCTCACCTTGCTTGACACTGAGGGCTGACAAGGCAGACACAAATGATGACATCAGCACGGACTCCTCTTCTGGACAAACATAAAGACTCTAGAGCAAGATTCAGTCAGTCAGTATTAATCAAATCAATATTATTAATAAATAATCATCAGCATATAGGTACAGTATATTTCACTAGTGTTCAAATATAGTATTTTTGCTGTTTTGGATCTGCTTTGCCCTCATGATTAATAGCAACATATTTTTAAAGTAAGCTGTGTAGCCAACAGTGAGACAACATGTAGAGTGGCCTCATTGTAACCTTTTGCAACCAAGCGTCCATAGCTAATGGTCTGCATCCAGTGAGAGCAGAAAAAAAGCCAAACAAAAAGGGAAATAAATAATGAAATAACAACAGTAACAGATGAGGCTCAGCTCATGACAACTTGGGCACAGATGAGGGCGAGGCTGCCCACATCATTATAATCCGCTGAGAGTTATTTGTTGAACTGTTTCGGGGAAAAAAAACAATAACAACAACAACAAAAAAAAACATCTACACTGTTGTGATGTTCCAAATCCACAATGTGCAGCAAACGTGGGTTGTCTGAATATGTGAGGTACAAGGAAATGGGCACTTTTTTTGTTTTTAGAACGTTGCATAACTGCTGCATTTGTATTAAGAGTCTGTAGCCTTTATTATCACATCTCTGTATGGGATGTTGAAGAGTAGGTGGGTTGTTAAATCATGATACCAAGCTTTTTTTATCTGGCTAAATATTTTGAGCTGAAATATTTAAGCCTTGGGAAAGCTAAACAGTGAAGCCTAGTGCTGGATTGAAGTTGTGCTGAGTAGTTTTCGTCCAGTTTTTTTTTTTTTTTTTACCTTACCTGAATGGTGTCGTTGATCACTAGTGCGTCAAACTGGGACAGATAGAGGAGATGGTAACGATCGATGATCGCCTTATGCTGATAGAGGAGCGTTTGTAGTTTCTCCATGTAGAACAGGAGCTCAGCCATTTGCCTGATAAACACACACACACACACACACACACAAACAGATATTCTAGCAGTGTTTTGATTCAGCTCTCACTCAGTAAATGAATATCAAAGTAGAGCAACCAGGCAGTTTTGTTACAGTTGATCCATGAGTATGAGTGCCAGAGGGGCCTGTGATCTCAGGCATCAAAGGCAACTCCATTGCGGATTTATGCACTACAAAAACAGTTTATCAGTGGGCAGCCAGTTTCATGAGGCAAACTGGGGCATATCCACTGATGGAGGCACTCATATTATGCAACACACATGCTTCTACGTTGAAATATCTTACATCAACATGTTTTTGTGACCAGATTTTTCAACAAAGTTTTAACATGGCTTCATAATGTTCATGCATGTACTGTAACAGCCATGTCGTGTTGACTTGATGAGAAGTTGTGGTGGATAAGAAATATGTATTAGTCACAAACTGATGCAAAATGTATTAGGCTCAAACTAATAACAGTGTTACAAAAACAAGCAAGTCTTTCATCTTCTATTTCCAAGGCATAAAATTAATGAGCGCATACAGTCTAGCAGACCATTAAATAGAAGGAATGTTTTGGCCCTTAACATGTTGATAGCAAAATGAGCAAAATAGCAAAAAGTAAAATGAATAGTCTGCCGTGTAAAAGCGGGTGAAGTGTCAGTAACACCCAGCTGCAAAACAGAACCAGGTTGGGCCACAGTATTCTCATTCTACTTGGTAATTGGAATTGACTGTTGCCACAGAACAACAAAATGAAAACACCACCATCTCTTTCCCTCTCATTCTTGTGTGCGTGATTGGCTTCAGATTGCATTCCTGCCTGTCACTAATGTGGGAAATGTGGAAACAGCATGGCACTCAGGTTCATGGTGCATCTATTTTAAAACTCACGAGTCCACGTAGTCTTCGGGGGTCTTGGTTTTCGGGACATTCTCGCTGTGCCTAACCAGCCAGAGGACTTCGTCACGGGAGAATGACAAGCCCATGAATACAAACAGTGCCTGCGGGAGAGATAGGAGGGAGCGCATTTGACGGACGAATGAGCATTGCCATGGATACAGACAAGTGTTTTGAAATCGAGCATCATCAAAGTAGTTTTTAAATAAGGCCGGACAGCTTTATGGTCACTTTAAAAAGCTTTTGTTGCGTATGAAGATGAAAAACGTTATTGGTCATTATCATTGTCATTCCTAAATATCTCTCTGAGGGGTATAATTCCTCTTTGGTGATCATCTTAACCTCTGCCCCGTCAGCCCCGTCATCCATTTACAGCATCTTCCTCTTCAGAAAAAATCCAGTGTGGCTGTGGCCAACAAGCAGAAAGAGGAACTATATGCCAAATGGAAGCACCAGAAGGAGAAGACCAGAGAGAGACGTACCTTTGGGCCCAGAAGTCTGGGCTCATCTTCCAAGACTTTGCACAATTCTTGAAGTGCACCCCTCAGAAAGTTTCTCTTCCCCCGGTGTATAGCCCCACTGCAAGAGAATCACAAAATACATTTAGTCCAGGACACTTTCATGAATTATTCAAGGAAA
This sequence comes from Sardinella tawilis, assembly GCA_030264315.1. NCBI lineage: Eukaryota > Metazoa > Chordata > Actinopteri > Clupeiformes > Clupeidae > Sardinella > Sardinella tawilis. The sequence continues at coordinate 1,911,202 of JASCQY010000232.1, forward strand.
AGCAAAGCAGTCATTCACTGCACGCACTGATCTATGATTTTCAGATATTCAAAGAAACTGCCAGTGGCCACTCGATGGTGTTTTTTGCCCTCAACGGAACCTTCCAGGCAGCGTTGCCTGAAAGGCGCTTCCCTGACCCTAACTCTAACCTTAACCCTCACCCACCTAGATTATGGAGCAGCTGCCTTTCAGGCAGCGCTGCCTGGAAGGCACCGTTGAGGGCAAAAAAAGACCAATGAGCACTGGAGCTGCTGCTCTACATGAAGAAGCTGGCTGCCACATTGGGGTTCACATGGGTGTCCTTACCAGTTGGCTATTGCATTCTCCCGGCACTCTTTGATATCTGCCACCCTCTTGCTGTATCTGAGTAGGAGATAAAATAGATCCATTCTCAGTGAGATCAAACTAGGCTATCCAGTTTCCAAACAGATCCACTCAAGTCACCTGGTGGTTTGTGTGTATATATATATATATATTTAAATATATAAACCTTAGGGGAACAAAACATACCGGTATTCGTTTTTTAAGGGGCGTAAATAAAAAAGTGAAAAATGTTGTCTTACCCTTTCAGGCCATCAAGGTAGTCCTCAGAGAACTTGTGGATGTTGATGGTCTCATCCCTGATGAGAGTGAGGTAGAGGCCGCTGCGCAGGCCCATCTTCCACAGCTCCTGGGAAGCCTGGTTGGTATTCAGACTGCTGTGGCACAGCAGAAAGCCCACTGCCAGTGGAAGGATGAAATTAGACATGAGGCTAGGCTTTTCACTAAATTACATAGTGGGCTAGATTTATATAGTAATTTAGACTTTTTACTCAAAGCTTTCACTTTCTCTCTTTCAGTGTTTTTGTCAAAATTGTATATTTACTTGCAATACGTACAGTACGTTGTAGGAAGCCTGATGTATATTAGTTCATGGTTCAATTGTCCCAGGCTACTTAATACAGTACTATTATAGTCATGATGACAATTCTTCCATTAGATTATACCAGAGACGGTTGATGAAAAAGTATCTTTAATTATGCTAATTTATACTCACAGATGATCCAGCGCTCCATTACTTCTAAGGATAGATACTCACAAGCCATCTGTGGAGAACACAAACCAAGTTGTACATGTGGATGGGCAAAATAGATTTGTGTGCATGAATACTGTAGATTGCAAAATATAGCATATAGTATGTAACATTCAAACGTGCCACGAATGAGCGTTTCTTGAAATACGTTTTCACTTGAATGTATGGGGTTGCTAGCCTGGCTTGCGCCGCCTAATGTTTCCAGCCAATTTCATTTGCCTCCACCATATAGTCAGGAAACTAATGATTCACTTCTGTTTGCTTTGTCTCAAAATCGTGACAGTCCAATTAGCGAACAGAGAATTCAAACAATGCATTCCAGCGCGTAACATACGTCACGGCAAAACAGTAGTGATTGGTTGAAGTCAAGACCAAACAGCAGCGATTGGTTTTAAGCAAAAAGTATCTTCCCACCACTAAGCAAACAAATCTAAAACGATGAGGATCGGACGCTATGAACGGATAGAAACAAAGTGAAACAATCGGCTGACGCATCAGGCTATGGGGTTGCAGCGGTTAAGCCTACTCTACCGTGCTACCAGTTCTCTAGATAGTTTATGCAAATGAAATGTGAGGTGATTTGGAGGAGCATCTGGTTGGAGCCTCCTCGCTGTGGGCAGTTCATCTTGTCAGGGTCTGCTGGTGTGTGATGAGGCTGCCCAAGAGGGCTCTGGGAGAGACGTCTTCATCTCATCACCAGCAAAGGTCAATGTCAGTCACTTTCTAAATGTCTGTCTGTGTTTGATGGCTGTCATAAGCGGTGTCATGGTGAGGTGTCAGACTGACAGCGTGCCCAGCCGTACTGCTCCCATGGAGAGCTTGTTGATGTGAAGCACAGATGCCATCCGCTCTGCTGAGCAGCGTGCACCAGCATGTACTGTGTAGATGTTCCACTACAAAAACCATTTCAGAGTTAAAGAATTAATGAATGAATTAATTAAAAAGTTAACTTTGGAAATGATTTTAAAGAGCATTTTGAAGGCACAGTCTGCGGTAAATCAACCCATTAACCCTGTTGTTCGAGTGCTGTCGGTAGGATTGAAATTGAGATATTTTTGTGCAACATACAGTAGATCGAATTTGCAAACGGACAGCAAACTTTGCAATTTGCAAACTGACAGCTAACACTGACAGAATGGGGCAAAAGGAACTGAAACTAAAATGACGTTTGCTTGCCCTCATCAGTTAGTCTTAGCCGCAGTATCGCTATTCAGTCTACGTTTATCAAATTTTCCTCATTCTTCCTCATACTGACAGCACTGGGCCACCGCAAAACAACAGGGTTAGGGGTTTTATGGGATTCACTTTGGACTATCCCTTTTAATTTGATTGTTTGCTAAAGTTTATTTTATTGTACAGCTCATTAGAATGGTGTGGAATATTCCATTGACTTGGAAAGTGCAGTATTTCTCATATCAGACTGCTGCTTATGTTACGCTGCTAATGGCAACAGGTTTTGTGCTTCTAATCCTCATATTTAATGTCACTTCACTAGTGCAGTAAGTAATCCATTCACTTATTGTAGCCGAACTTCACTGATAGCGAAAAAGTAGAGATGATTTATGAGCGCCATTCTAACAAATGTTTCAAGTACAATTTATCTGGAAAACGATTTGTTTATCTGCGTAAGTCAAGACACTCTAAACATTTAAAATGACGTTTTGGCATAATAAACTGGATAATCACAGAGGGGTCTTGCTTTGTCCTAAAGGGACTTATTTTCCAATATTAACCATTGGCCAATATATTATTCCACACTAATTGGTCTGGCATTTAAAACTCATAACTGCAGTTTATGACTGATGCTCGCTTAGATTCTCTGTGTGACTGTAAAAAGGGCATGGCATGTGTGTGTGGTGTGTGTCTGTCTGTCTGTCTGTCTGTCTGTGTACATGCCGCTAAATAAACACAGGTGGGTATTGAATACAGAGGATGTGTGTGCACTGAATTCTTTTGCATGTCTTGTTTGCTGTGCCTCATTATTTGCTCTCATCACCACCGCCGACCCCTCCCTTGCTCCTCTCTACTCCCGCTCCAGTCTGGAGAGAGCCAGAGGGCACGAAGGGAAAGACAATAGGCACTTCAAAGCGTTTAGACAATGCCTTTGAAGCAAGCTGCCACTATTGGCGCAGTGTGGCGAGAGGGCTGTCTGTGTGTTAGGGGGGAGTCAGAGGCTGGTGGTTAAGGCATGGGGTGGCACAGGAGGCAAGGGTGAGAATAGCAATGTGGCAAAGTGTGTTTGTGGTTATTTGGAGTGTCAGGGGAGGTTGGTGTGCGAGCGTAGTGACGAGATGGATGTGTGTGGGTGTGTGTTTGTGTCTGCGTCTGTGCCTGTGTGTGTGTTTGTGTATGTAACGGGGGGCTGGTTGTGAAATAATGTAACCTGGGGTTGGATGTGGTGTCAAAAGAGGTCAGAGCTAAGCGAGAGGAGAGTGTGTGTGTGTGCGTGTTTGTACTATTAGGAAGAAGTGGTGGTGTGGTACTGACTATGTTGTTAGAGGCCACAGCATAGATAAATAACTTCTTTACGTCGGGAAAATGTGTGTTTTTGTGTTTGGGAGTGGATAGCAGTACCCACTAGGTTGCAGGATGTTGGGATAAGGTGTGTTTGTGTATGTGTGTGTGTGTGTGTGTGTGTGTGTGAGTCTTTGGTTGGTTACATGGAGGCACTCACCGTGTCACAGGTGGCCGGGGCGAGCATGGTGGCGGGGGCACTGAGAAGGCTGAGGAGTTGAGCTCCACGCCACTGCTCTGCCTGCAGGTTCCTGCGCGGATACACCAGCTGCAGGGAGAGCAGTGCCTCCGTCACCGCCTGTCCAAACACACAAACACATAGACACATATAAGTATACTGTACATACAAATGCATAGACACACACACACACACACACACATACATGCAAGCATGCACACAAAGCCACATGACTTTTCATGTATATCCATGAAAACACACAGACACACACAAACACACACATTTAGTACACAGGTTTCTAAATGAATTTACATTTGAATTTCTATGTGAGCATGTTTGAATAGCACTCTTGCTAGCTAGCATGCTAGTTGGCTCCCTTGGTTTACAGCATCTGCGCATAAAGCCAAAAACGCTGCTCCCAAAGCAGGACAACGCCTGGACAGATTTTAACCAGGTTTTTTTCACTGTTTTAAGTTTGGGGGTGACCGAGACTGACTTACAGTAATTTCATGTTTGGGTGACATATTCCTTTAAGTTGTCAATTAGTACCAAGTATCAAGTGCCTTACATTACATTTGCAAGTCTGTGATGCTTTGGCATGATTTTATACCCCTCATATGGTCCATTTCATGCCACTTAGATGTCAGTAGCACCACTGAATTCAAATAATCAGCACAGTTTAGGATGTGCGAGCGTTTACTTCCCAAATGCCTGACGCACAGATGGGGCATGGTATTCATTAAGTTTAATATCAGATAATGCTATCTTAATCTCAACTAATGCTAGGGAAATGTCACCGATTCACAACTCACAATACAGACTGAACTCATTGAACCCAGGTATGAGGTGATGAGAGACTGTATTGCTTGTATTACTTCACCCCTCTACTGGGAGCCTCATCAGTGTGAGGTGGTCCCAGCATCTTTTTCATCCATTTTATTTCCCTGTGGAAGACAATAGTCTTGGAGCCTACATTACTGTCCATCCATCTTATAAAGTTGCTCAAGCCATGCAGAATTTTGAAGAATCGAATCAAAGTAGAAATTGTTCAATTCATGTTGATTGACGTAGGTTCTTGTAAGATGTTGCTTTAAACTGAAGAGAATCACTTCTTTGTCTGTGCTTAGTTAGTGCCTCACCTTAGTATGAGGGCCAAACTCCTCAGTGAGTTTTTTCATCGGGTGATCGTACTCCACAAGCATCTGTCCGAGGCGTGGGTAGGAAGGATCACTGCAACACAGGTCAGTCAGTGCCATTATTGTACCACGACATGGCAAGTAAAACATCCCATAATTGCATTCACACTAGCAACGCACAAACACCAACAGTTAAGGACACAAATCTACAAAGAGGAGAAGGGTTGTTTTGTGTTTTATTTTATTTTATTTGTTAAGTGGCACTTCAGCGGAAATGGCTCTGACAGTAACCTTGTGCTTTAGATTATGCCAGTCTTTCAGATTATTAAATCAGATATGTTTCGCTGCTTTGTGGCACCTGCGCAACGGGTGGCCTAGATATGCCAAAGGGACACCCCGGAGTTTTGTTTGAAAAGGTTAACTGGAAACTGCTGACGTCCCAACCAATTAGACCTCAATTAGTTTTGTTTTGGGGGGAAGAGGCGGGTAGGGTGCTATGTGCAATCATGGGTAATTATGGGTAATGACTGAGGAGAGGCGCTGCCATTTTGACTCGTTCTCGGAATGGATTGGCTCTTATCACGGTACATCAGTTGCTAGGCAGCCACCGTCATCAATGTCAGTGCTGACATGGTGGATCAGTAACTAGCACTGCCAAAGTTCTGCCATTCTGATTGCAGACAGATTGTATCATTCATTTAGGCATGTGTGTGTGTGTGTGTGTGTGTGTGTGTCTGTGGGCTTAAAAAGCAGCATATATATTTAAAAAAATAAGTGTTAGATATGAGTTTGCGGTACTCATGCAAAAACTAATTTTAGAGAAAATTGTGGATGTGGCAACATAAATAAATAGCCAAGAGAGAAATTGCATGCATGCGAGAGAGAGAGAGAGAGAGAGAGGGAGGGAGATGTAGGAGAGCGATATACTGCAGGAGGTAATAGAGCTCATTTCTCTTAATGCTTGATAGGGATAGACAGGGCATGACATGGTATGCCACGTGTGATTACCTGGATCCATTTGACATCTCATGAGCGCAGTTATACATGCCCACTAGGGCCTTCTTGTCATCAATGCGAGAAAGCATGATGATGACTGAGGCGTAGGTCACTACCAGGTCCATGTACTTCTTTGTGAAGTCAAAGTTTACGGCCTGAAGCATGGAAGAAAACAAATGCACTGTACTGTATCACAAACCCACTTGTCCTACAAAAATCAAATGTGCACACATTGTTTTTCTTTACTCCTGGCTACTTTTGGGATGTTAGGGTGCAGACAAGCACAGAGATTCTGTTTTGTCGCCCATATTGTTTTTGAAGTTTTTACTATTATTATTCTCTGTCTTTTATAGACTAGTGTTTTCCCAGATCAGTTTTTGCCATACAGTACATCAGTCAGAGGATATGCTGTATGCTGCAGAATTATTAAGAAAATGTTATGAAAATGATTTTGTTCAACAGACATTTTGTTCATAAGGGAACTAGGTTGTGATTGGCAAGACCCAGATGGCCAAAGTTCAGTTTGAATCCTGTGGGAAAGAGAGCACAGTGGCTTTGAAGAATGTGGATTTGGCAGACCCTGGCTGTAACACTTGCTCAAGATTTTTCTAGACAAGTTGTTGGCCACTTTCAACTTTTCATACTATTATCTGGGCTAAAATGCAGCCAAGACTTTGGTTGACAGAATAGAAAATAAACACCCAGAAAGCAAAAACTCAAATCTTGAATACAACTCTTTAATCTATATATCATAGCTCTACACATTTACTCAACAATTTTAAATGTATACTTACAATATTAAAGAAGCACTGGCAGGCGTCTATGGTGTTGAGCAATTCATACACATGGTCCTAAAGCAGGAATCAGAAATATATTAATACAGTATCACAAAGAATGGTCCATGCAAAATGGACATCAACAGTACACTACTTATGAGTCATTACATGAAAGGAAGCCAACAACTGTAATTATTGTTTCACAGTATGAGTCACTTTTAGTCTTTCAAAATGACCAGCAACCAGTTATACTGTATGGGGGAAAAAGCAAGAGGAATCCAAGACAAACAACAATGACAACTGCGTCCTTTTGCTCTTCCTCATTAGGAGCATCATTACAGTTTGACAGCTTACAATTCCTCATTTTACCCTGGCCCTCCATAACAAAATCTGGAGGGCCAGGGAGAGAGAGACAGAGATAGAGGGAGCGAGCGAGAGAAAGATTGGCCCTTGTTGAAATGTAATGACCCCATTCTTTTCATTGAAAGTGACAGTGCCCTTTGGTGCTAAATTAATCTTCAGGCAGACACTGACAAAGATGACCGGCATACGGATTTGATGAATGGTCGTGTGAAAAGATCGGGTTGTTGGCGACAATGATTAAAGACCCTCACCCTGAACTCCATGACGTCGATGAAGGACTCATAGTAGCTGCTCAACCCGTCCAGCACGGCCGACTTCTGCTTCTGAATGCTGCTCAGCTGTTGCTGTGAACATCATAATCAGACACCACTTTTCTCAGTATTAAAATACATACATTCATCAGTTATGTATCACTATTAACCATGGGTAGCCCATAATGGTCACAACCCTAAACAGTATATACTTTCTAAATATATAGGCTAAAGTATAATATAGTATAGACTTTATAATAGGCCTATATAAGACTGATCTACAGTGGTGCTATTCTCCAAGAGAACAGATCAGAAACCCATGCTCTATTAAGCTCTATTATTTACAGTCATTTCCAAAATATTTTTGGTTAATTAAGTACAACCAATGTATTGATTGACCTTAGTTAATACAGTAATTACGGAACATGAAATTATTGTATGTGAGAGTTCAAACTGCCTGATCATCATTAATAAGTTGTGGTGGTGCACAAGTAGGGATGCCTCAGTAAACTGGTTTGATATGCGCTTAATATAAGGGGCCGCCATTGTTGTGCCTCTAAGTGCGGCTGTCGCTGTAATTAGTTCCTGAATCCGCTCTAGGCAAGGGCATCATCTAAATTTTTAAATAAATAATAAAAGAAAAAGGTGATGTGCTTGCTTGTGCAGTGGTGACGTTTGGCTGTTTAGAAAGTGGAAGAGTGGAAGTTATTTATAGTCTTCTTGAATTATGCATTTTCCAAAGGCATGCACGTATGCGCTAGTGAACTCCCCTTGGAATCGTTCTCTTTTTTTACCTCAGTCACTCACAAAGCTTGCACTTTGTTGAATAGTCTAGCTTGTCAATTCCCATAGTCACGCGCACACATACAGCACACACACACACACACACACACAACAACTACCGCCACCACTACCATCTACCCCACGCCACCTCATATGCATGTAGACAGTGTGCAACAAGAACCAGTGTCAGTGTACAGCAAAACTGACTTGAATGACGTTTGTAGACAGCATCCTGCGAACCGAACATAGCATTTGGAACAAGACCTTTCAAAACAGCCACACTTCAAAGGAGCTCGGGCCCTCAGGACTGGAGGCTGTATGACATGCATGACAAGTGCAGTACAAGGGCATGACTGCACATCCCTAGCAGTACTCACGCTGGACCCCCTGAAGTCAATGTTGGGGAATTTTTTGTTGATGTACTTTATGGCAGGCTCCATGGCCTTGTCTGCCAGAAAGGAAGGCCTGAGTTTGGGATCCGTGCATGTCTGAGGAGAAGAGGAACAGGAACAATCAAACCGAGGGGGAGTGACACATGCTACTAGCAAGCGTGGAGCATAAGTAGCTTCCATGTCATATTGTGGTGCCAGTTGACTGTGGTATGTTTTGATATGTTATGCATGCAGCCCATGACATTTGTGCTTAGTATGGTAATTGTGGAATGTAATTTAAATGTTTTACCATTTAAATTCCATTTGAGTCTACCTCTCAAAATCTAATTTCAGTCACTCTGCCACACACACACATACTGTACACACACACTTACACACACACACACACACACACACACGCACACACACACACACACACACACACACACACACACACGCTCACACATTCAGGTACACTCAGGTCATACTGTACGTAGCATTTAAACCCAGCCCCAGACAGATCTCGCATTCGCCTCATGTAGCAGAAGCTATTCATGTGTCTGGCTGACGGAACAGCCTTGCTTCCTGTGTGTACTTCCTCTTTCACTTGCTCTGTGGCTTCAGAGAGCTAAAACAGACTTAGCATGATGGGCTTATCAAAACAGCACTCACAAACACAGAAAGGAACTACAACACAAATGTCAGTTACCTACAACAATACACTTCCCAGGACACTGATTCTATCTTATAAACAGTTGTTGTTGTTTTTCATTTGAAAACACAAATAGCTCAGACAGAGATACACACAGTCTGTCTTTGTACAATACTTTGTACATACTTAATTACTTGTTTACCTAATTAATCTTTGACACCTGTGTGAGTTTTCTTGTCATTTAACAATTAACTAAACTTTAAAATGTTTTTGCACTGGTCTACATGGCCGTTTTTGCTAATGGAAGCAGCCAACACTAGAGAACAGTTTCCACTCACATGAAGTCCCTCAAAAGCTCTGTTAAGCGTACCCAATACTCTACTTATTTCATGTTTTGCCAGGGTTTGCCTCATGAGGAAAATCCCAGAATATTATTGCTATTATTTTGGCCCCTCATTAGAAATGCTCCTACTCAAAAACGACTTAACAGACTCGTATCTCGGGCCCAGCATACAGAGGGATCGGTAGGTTCCTGATTTTCTGAGTGTTTAGAGAAAAGAA
>JASCQY010000232.1:1923326-1936444 GCA_030264315.1 Sardinella tawilis
TGTGTGTGTGTGTGTGTGTGTGTGTGTGTGTGTGTGTGTGTGTGTGTGTGTGTGTGTGTGTGTGTGTGTGTTAGTTAATAGACAGGCATGCTACGTCAGGGGAAGTGGAGAGTAGAGTATGGGTGGGGCCCCTGCTTCTGTCTGTGGCCCAGATGGCAGAACTCAGGAATGGGGTGATGGGGGGAGGTAGAGGAGTGGGGTTGGCACAGTCAGGCTGGGTGGAGAGACAGAGAGAGAGAGAGAGAGAGAGAGAGAGAGAGAGGGATATAGAAAGAGAGAGTGAAAGACATGTGGCCTCAGCCTCTTTCACATGTGCGCAGTAATATCCTCTATTCTCCCTCTCAGCCTGCGTTCCTAGCGCTGCTCCACAGTCAGTAGCCCACTGCCCCATCCTCCTCCTCCTCCTCCTCCTCCTCCTCCTCTTCTTCTGCCATTTGTTTTTGCAGCGGCAAGTTCTGAGGCCCATGCTGAATGCATCTGAGTCCTGCCAGTCAGAGCAGCCTGATCTCTAAACCAGATTCTCTCAGGACTGAGTGAGATCACCCAGTCAGGGCGAGCGCCAGTGGTATTTGTGTGGTATTTAATGAGTTTGAAGGGAAGAAAATAAATATCCAGTGTAGCTTTATAGGCTACAGATCTATCTAAATAAGTCTCTGACTTGCTTGGGCCTAGCTAATTTGTATCAGTGGTGTCTTTGTTCATCCGAGTGAGAAAATATTATAGAGAGAAACCCCTAGTCTAAAGGTTCTGCTAACAATGTTAGCAATGTTAGATTCAGTGCAGTGCTAATATTTACCATATTCCACAGGCTTGAGGAAGCAGTCTTACTGTCATCTGAGAACACATACCGCAGCTCTGATGAAGATGTGTCACATGACCCATCAAGCTGTAATCTGCTGGAGATGCCTGGCGTGTCTGTCGGCGGGGTCTCCACAGGCTAAGAGCACACCTGGAAACCCAGCCCTGTGCGGGGTGACATTCAGCCCTTTTGTCAGATGTATTAGTGGCAGCGTTTAATTGATGTTGATGGTTATCGGAGCAGTGGGGTGTGGGACGTGGGTGAATGCTAAGTCAGACGTCTGTGAAAACACAGCTAGTGTGGTGATGAAAAGAGAGAGGCTCGCCTGTGCTAAGAGCTCTGATAATGGTTATGTCTACACATAGGCCTATGGGTTGTATATGTGTGGACAGCGGAGAAAGTATTTGTGTGTGCAATTGTGCATGCAGTTTTTGTCATGCTAGTGTCAACACATTACATGAGTAAGTGTGTGTGTGTGTGTGTGTGTGTGTGTGTCTGCATGTGTGTGTGTGCGTTTGTGTGTTTAAGGTATATGACCTTCAACGGAAGTCTGAATAAGCTTAGCCCCAGGCACTGACATGGTGTTGTGTTTGTAATTTGAGCAGTAAATTTTTATTTCTTTCGAAGGTGCACAGAGAAACAGAACGAGAAAGAAAGAAAGAGGGAGGGAGTGAGGGGAGAGAAAGAGAGAGAGAGAGAGAGGGGAAGCTCATACATTCCCTACTGCGTGTTCAGACTCGAACAGGAACGACATGAAGATGATAAAGACCTGGTGGTTAAGCATGAAGCTCAATCTCTCTCAGAAATGCCATTAACACTTTTCTGTCTGCTGATAACACTGCAGACAATGTCTCTATTCGGGTCATCTTACCTGATGCCAAAGCACGTCCAACACCCTCAGAATCTGTCAATATTTGCCAGCCAATCCATACTCCATGATCAGAGGCACGGCGGGGGGGGGGGGGGGGTCTGACTTGGTGCTGGCTCTATCCTTGGGGAAAGAAAGTTGGGTGAACACCGGAATGCTGTAACGTTTGCTAAGGAAGGGCCTGAAATTCCCCCCTCGGCCAATTAACTTGCCCCCCTCCCAACCCCCAACTTCCCCATAACTTAGCGCACTCAGCTGCAGGAATCCGGACCTTTTGCACTCTTTCTGTCTCTCGGTCTTTCTCTCAGTGTGTGCTAATTAGTCAGAGACAGAGAAATGCACCAGTTTAGGACAGCAGTAAATTTGTTTAGAGTGCCAGAACATTTTCTGCCAGCGGGCAGCCCAAGTGGCACAGAACTTATAAATCCGTCCACATGGCAGAGGATCAGAGAGGCAGTGGGCAGTCACAGGGAGACATTAATCCTTACCCACTGGGCCAGGGGGCACTGCCCTCTGTCTGGGACACAGGGCCACGAAGCACACAGCACAGGAAAGAGAGGCACTCCGTCCAGTTTGAGCTTCAAAGCTGCAGGAGGGAATTTTGGTCTGAAATTAAAGAGCCAACCGTCTAAAATGTCACCGAGGCAAAAAGCTTGCAAACATGAAAAACTACACAACAGCCGCTTATGAAAATGCCTCTGGAAACACAGTGACGATGATATAAATCTGCAGGCACGATAAATAAATAGTGTCTCCCAATTTTTAGACCTCACCCAAGTCCCCTTTAAATCCTTCAGTCTGACTCCAGTTGGTTAACTTCCATCTGTAATTGTACTGAATGAGATTGGACTTGTAGCCCACATCAGAAACATCTCATAATATGCAGAAACTGGACTGGAATATGCCTTGGAAAGGCTTTTGAAATGCCTAGAGTTCAAATGAGTTCCGACCTTTTCCCATGACAGCTGACAGAAGTATCTTCCATGACGTTCTACATCATTACCATCTTGAACAACATACACATCTTATTACCTCCTTGATAAGCAGTTATTAGATTTTAAATTAATTTGCCTCAATCAACCTCGATACCACTGGCTATCCAAATATCAGAGCCATCTTCTGGAATACTTAAACGCCCTGCAAAAAGTCTGCTGAAACTTAGTTTTGCACTAAGGCTTAAGCCAATTACTCATCCCAGCCGTCGTTCCAAACATAATTCGCCAGACGCCTCATATGATCAGAACGGAATTCCCCACTGAGCCATGCAATAACTGGCAGTACGCAAATGCATTGTTTTGTTTCTTCCAGATATTTGAATGATTAGGCATGTCAATAAACATAGTGTCACTACTGTGAACATATGTCAATAGTTGTCCTCAAGGGCCCTCTCTTTGCGCTGTTTGTCCCTCATAAGCACCCTTAAATTGGGTGTTCTGTCCTCTCCCACAGCACCCTCCATCCACTGGTCACCCAGAGGGGTTGTGTAAACACATTGAGGTGATTTTCTTCTCAGGCATTTATCTCTCTCTCCATCTATCATAATGCTCTGGTCCAGCCTTTTGTTTACTTCTTAATCGTAAACCATCATGAGGCTGTTTTGTAATTGAAAAATGTCCTAATTGCGAGCTTCATCACAAGAGTGACCAAGCAGAAACGTCTGCGGAGGAGGAGGGGAGGGGAGGAGGGGGAGGAACACAGACAGCGAGCGCTGTTGGTGCCAGAGTGCCTTTGAAGCTGATGGTTTTTTGTATGATTTTATTAACGAGGTCACTGCGCCGGAGCCAAACCTGAGGAACAGAAGAATGAAAATTGGTAACAGACAGTTTTCAGCCTGGCGCAGTTTTACGCCAAACTCTCAGCTGGTAGTTAAGATTAGCAGACAGGTGGTCCAATTTACAGGTAACACCCCCCCTCCACACACACACACACACACACACACATACTTCTCCACACGCACCTTCACCCCCCCCCCCCCCCTTCACATTCTCACAGCCTCACACACTGCCCTCTCCAGACCCTTGGAGCCGTCATCCTCAGCCCTGTGATGAGGGCTCCACCCCTGCTGGATCCATCTCACACCACTGGGCTGATGTGGTGTGGACGGGAAGAGTGCAGAGTCTGGGTCAGAGCCGTTTCACTTCCACTTAGAGTCAGAGTTAGAGTCAGCTGCTGCTGCTGCTGAATGTGAAGGGGTGGAACTGTGGAGACTAACCTTTCGATAGGAAGCTGAAGTGGCTCTTTTTCCGAGTCGACTGACATGTTGTGGTATGTGTGTTATGTGCTGAGGGAGGAAGAGGAAAAGTGTGTGTGTGTGTGTTGGGAGGGGGTCTCTGATGAGCGAGGCTTGTGCTGGTGAGATTACTGGCTTTATGGACCATGCTTACTCATGGTCATTCACCCCCACTCCGAGCCAACCAGATGGCTGGCCAAATATATATAAATATATCTGCAAGAACCCACCATCACTGACCACACTTACCATAATTTGTGTGTGTGTGTGTGTGTGTGTGTGAGCTCGCGCATGTGTGTTTATGTGGCTCTTGTGGCAGTGTTGAATCATTGTTTTTATTACCATATAAACGGCGTAAGATTTATCTGGAGCATTAAGCAACAAGAAAGCTCATGCAAAACAGAAGACGCTTGCTTGGCCGAATGCCTAACAGAGCAAGTTGTAAAACTCAGCAGTATTTCTGCCGCCACTTTTTAGATATCAGTGAGATGTCCATTATATGGTTTAGACATGCCATTCACTACGCTAACATTATTTGATAAACACATGTTTGTATACACTTGCTGGGTTGAATGTTATGTTTTAGGCAGATACTTTTTCTGCATCTCCATTTTGTCTCAGTAGTTTATGGCTGATTCTTTCACAGTCACCCTACAGCAGTATAACATTTGTCTTTGAAGAGAAGTGCTTTGAAAACATCAGTAATGTCTATGATCTACAACTATCTTTTTTTTGCCTGAGAGAAACCCGGAGAGGCTTAGGAAGAGAGAGAGGGAGAGAGAGAGGGAAAGGGAGAGGGAGGGGTGGGAAAGACAGCGAGCGACACAGAGGGAGACTGCGAGAGAAGGGTAGAGAAAGATTCTTTCACTGCTCTGAGTTTCCACACTCTTTTCTTGACGGAACACAATGGGACCTGCTCCGGACTTGGAATGCATTGTAGTGCCATGGGAACTGTTACAATAATGGCCCTCACAGAGTTTCAGACAGGGAAACTCCTGCATCTAATCACCATTGACTGATTGGTTGCATTTTCTTTTCTTCTCTCAGTCTGGTCTGTCCGTCTCTCTGTCTTTCTGTTGTTCTTTCTTTCGTTCCTTTTTCGTCCAGTCTTACTTCTCTCTACCTTTCCTTACTTCCCTTTTGCCTTTCTTTCTTGTCATTTTTAGCAAGGGGCACTCACCAAAGGAAATAAAAATGGCAGTGCGTTGTCCAGACCACAAAGACGCCTGAGGGGTGTACACATCAGAACACATGATGGAAAATGACTGTGCAAAGGATTAGGGGTGCCTTCTCATGCCAAAGCCTCATTGTTTGTATATGTGCGTCTGTGTATCTGATTGTGTGATTCATTGGCGTCTTGTATACATGCGGTAGGCCTGTGTTGTTTGATTAATGTGTCGTAAATAGCAATTATTGTGTGTACGTACGTATGTACACTACAAAGTCCCTCTATATATCATTCCCTCAGACACGCCTCTGTGGAAAAGAAAAAAAAAAACACCCTGAAGTCCTATTGAACAGGTGCCACTGCTAACCCTCAGCAGTAGGTGGCGCACTTCTCCTGACTCAGCCATCCATGCATGCATGCCTGTGGCCGAGGGGGCCGTGTCTATGAAGCCATTGTGCCAGGAGGGGTAAAGATAGCGTCTCCCAGCGGCAGTCACCTCCATACACACAGAGAGCCAGTGTTCTCAGCCACCAAACCTCAGCACCCACCCACAGACGAGTCAAACCCATTGCTCTGGACAGAGCTGCTCTGCTCTGCTCTCACCTCACCCCAGACCATCCCATCCCATCCCATTCCACCCCAGTGCAGTGATGTCCAGTTCAGCTCTAACTGTCTAACTGGTCTGGTGTACTAACAGCACAATAAGCACAGCACCAGTCTTATCCCCCCCCCCCCCCTCTCTCTCTCTCTCTCTCTCTCTCTCTCTCTTCTTCACTGTCTCACCATCTCTGTAGTCAGTCACTGACATTCACATTCATGAATTTTAGAAGGATAGACAGTTGAAGAACACTAAACTGTGTTTTTTTTTTCCAGTGTGTGCGGGTGGGGGGGGGCAACAAAAGTGCTTACATTCACTAACTTCTTATTTTGGCGTATTCTTTTATATCTTTTTTTCTTTTTCTCATCTTGTCTCTTTTTTGCCATGAGTGTGTGGCCAAGGCCTTTTTTTTCCTTTTCCTTTGTCCCACTGTGGCCTAGCAAGTCACCCTGTTTTCATCACCTCGTCACATCTGTGAGCATGTGACCCTCGGTGCTTATTTTGGGGCGAAGGTGATGACTGAGGGTTAGTATTTTGCCCCCCAGGCTGAGAGGAGGGGGCAGAGGCAGAGGTATCCATTAGGCCTAACTGACAGACTTCTGACAGAGTCTCATCCCATGTACACACCACTTAGAGCACACTCTGTTATTGGCCATGCCATGCCATGTCAGAACTATCCACACACACACACACACACACACACACACACACACACACACACAAACACCTCCCAAGTAATTGCTAATGTGACCCTAATTCCTGCTGTTCGGTTGTTAAGTGCCTATTTAGGGGCGGCACGGTGAGTGAGTGAGAGTGTGGCTGGAGTGGAGATGGCTCCATGCTGGTGTTAGCCAGGTCTTGACCAGCCCCTCGTTTTACACTATCGTTTTGTACAAGGGGTCTGGACTTTCACTTATTGACAAACAGTTTCTTGCTGGAGGTGTTTACATTCAAAAAGATTGGATCATCCCTTGACTGATAGCCTGTAGTATTCTTGCGCTGCCACACTCTGATAGCTAATTGGCCAGGAGATGAATTCTCCTGGAGGAATCTACCTTAAAGGAGTTTTCCGGAGTGAATAAAACCGAAGCCCTGTTGTCTGAGGCTGCCAAGTGCTGTCGATAGGTATCAGAACGACAGCAGTAGGCTGAATTCGCGAACTAGCCGCTACCGCTAACTGATTAGGGCATATATTTTTCACTATGGTTTCGTTTTCATATGACCTAATCAATTAGTGGTAGCGGGCCGTTGGCAAAGAGAGAAAACCCAGACAGACCTACAAAAAGAGATGAGAATCGAGCGAAATTGCATAGGAAGGCCAGGCTATGCTGGTGTTGTTTTCCATCATTCTTTTGTCGTTTTTGTCGTAGAACGGATTTTTAGCAGCCATATCCTGGTGTGTTTGTGATTATTTGTCATTGCTGTGATATTTGGTAATGGTCACAAAGTATTCAGAATGGTTCCAAGTTAACTACTATTGACAATTGCAAATTGATCCTAATTTGCAAGTAGTCCTACTTTATTGCAGACTCAGTTACAGTAAATTCTTGTGACCCACATCACTGTGTGAGAAAATGACTGGTGTGACCTCCTCTAAATGACCACTCTGATGACTGATGTCAACAATAACGGGATGCTCACGAGTCACGACTTTCCCTAGCAATGAATGACCTAATTAGGGCTTTTGTGTTGTGTTTCAACCCATCGCCAGTTCTAACAAGACACAATAACAGAAGCATAAACAGAGCAGCTCCAGAGATTTCCAGACTGATAGACAGCACACCAGGACAGAAAGGCTTTTTCCCCTCAACAGGAAATAGGATGTTGCATCTTAAGCGACTGGGTTGGGAAGGCTGTGTAATCAAAATAAATACCGCGTTCCAAATACATAAAATATGCCAATCGGAAGCACGGGGGCCACCCAAAGATCTGTTTGGACTTTGATCATCCCAGACACTTTTGCATTGATCATATTTCAAAGTCGGCTACTGGCTCCAAGTAAAACAACACTCAGCAGTTTTCTGCACAGATCAGTGAAAGGGGGACTTTGGTTGGAGATTCCAGTCTGACTTTATCATCTTAATCCATTTTTAGAAAATGCTGCTTCTTCTCATCAGAAAGGCTATGGTGGAAATCGACCTGACTGACTGGATACAAAAGGCAGGCAGTTTGCAGGCCTACAATGAGCTCCCAACTGGTCTCAGTAACTCTGGAAACTCTGGACATTATCATAACAAAGGTAGCCTATTCGATTGTACAGGTCAAGAATGGAGCAAGGCAAAGAGTCACTAAAGAGAGAGCCCATTTGAGACAGAGCCTGATGTTTGAATTCTGCTGGGCCCCGTGTGTTCAGAGGATCCCCAACTCAACGCTTCAGCCTCTCCAACCCACCACCCCCCCATCCCCCATCCACCCCCAACCTCTCATCTTTTGGAGGAATGAGCTCGGGGGAAACACCCCAGAACCTTTACTTCTGCACCCACACTGATATTTGAGCGGCTCCCAATTCCACAGCCCCCCTCATCCCCACCATCAGGTCCCTGTGTTGCTTTAACAGGTTGCCCTCAGCTCCGTTTTCGGGAGGAGGACGTTTTCCGTGTCTGAGCCCATGAATGGCACCTTTGTCCCGTGGCCTTCACACACTGAGTCGGTGGCCTCTGAGAACACCCCTCCAACCCCAACACCAGCCCCACTCCTCCATACCCGCATACCCAAACACTACCACCACCCACCCCTTATCCCACCTCCACACACGACACCCCCCCCCCCCCCCACACACACACACACACACACATCGAAAAGCTCACCTCTAGTATGTTCACTCCACACCCACCCCAAAGGCTCCCCACCTGGGACAGGAAGAGAGAGGGGCAGGGCTGGATGAGGTTCTTTGATCCAGATGGGGTGGTTGCTGCATGAGTTAGGCCTGTGAGCCCAGCTCCCAACAATGGACGCTTAGTTTGAGAGGCATGACCATCTTAATGCTTACAGGAGGAGCTGGTGGTGGTGGTGGTGGTGGTGGTGGAGGGGTGGGGGGGAATAGGTCTCTCTCTGTTTCCCCATTTTTTTCCTCTTTCCTGTCTCTCGACTTTGGCAAATTCTTCATAAAGTAAGGCTTCTTTGGTGAAGCCCTTGCTGGCATAGACTCGTAAGGCTATTAGGTTCAATCATAACAAAGGTTTAAACAGAAATAACTACAGCAAGCCCTAGTTGTTCTCTGTGCCTACTACACCTCGGAGAGTAATTTGGAGAGCTGGAGCTATTTTTTACCTCTCCACAATATGTTTGGGAAGGTTTCTTTTATTGCCCCGGACTCCAAATGGCTCTCGCTGCAAATTACCAGCCATCTTGGTTTAACTCTTACACAGAAATTTATCCCATTTCCTTCATAAATGAAGAAGTCAACAGTATAGTGGAATGCCTCCTAGTTCTCTCTTTGTATGATGAATGAATGCATGTTACCATGGAGTTATGGGGTCAAAGGGCATTATGGATGGGCCCACAGTGTTTGGAGAGAGTCTGTCGTGCTGTCATGTGGTATGTACAGTACTGTATACAATCTGGACAAATGCCACCAGCACTGGGTGGCTGGTTTGGCTGGCGCTGGGAGCAGACAAACAGGCAGAAGGACCAGCTTGTTTGGGATTCCTCCCGATGAGATAGCGCTTCACAGAGATCTACTAATGGGACCCAGCTGTCTGTTAATGCGGCGGTCAGCACAGGAGTGTTTGCTTTTGTTTTTGACCCTTTAGCGAGAAGGACTGGGTGGGATGAAGGTCTGAGGATGAGGAAGGGGGAGAAACAGGGTGGAGAGACTTGTGGGAGAGCTTTGTTTATTGTCCTTTTTAGACCTTAAAGCTCCCCCCCACTGTAGTCTGGAAAAAGCAAGAGCGAAAATGATATTGTGTTTACTTAGTGTCCACGGCTTTTTGGGACTGGCTAGTTTGGTTTTCCCAGAGAAGGAGATTTGCTGACATGCCACACAGGAAAGCGTCAGAAAATCCTCAAGCTTCACCGACCCCTGACGCCATGGCTACTCCTTGAAGTTCCGGAACTTTTCTCCATTTTTTAATGGATTTATCGCTCACTGTTGGGCCTTGGGTGAATCTCTCAAGCCGTTCCCCTGAAAAGTGATCGTCTGTGATCCAAAGAGGCTTAATGACCACAGAGATCTGTGTGGAATGGACCAAAGGCTGCAGGGGTAGTCTTTGTGTGGGGGTTCAATAACTCCTGTTTCCCTCACCACTGCCAAGAATGTATTTATTAGAGGTGTATTATTGCCTCGAATGAGATTATGGGCATTACTCATGCTCCATGAATGATGTTCTCCTGGCATCAATGCCATTCTGTACTGCTGTACTATTCACAGCCAAAGTGTCCAGATGGTGACTGAAATACTGTTTCTCATGAGCAGTAAGCGAGCAAAATTGTGATAGCAAATGAGTCACTTACTTCATGATGCTACCAACAAGACTTTATAAAATGTTGAAGGGTTTTTTGCTTTTGTTTTGTTATGTTCGTGAACCTAATGATAATTGAAGAGAGCCTAAGAGTGAGTACATTCACACCATCAGTCAGACACTAGTTATGTGTATTTAAGTTTTCAGCCAATTCTCGATCTCAATGAGTCCATTTGTATGACCTGTGTCATCAGACCACTGGAGGAGTTCAGACCCAGAAGATTTACCTCACTATTGCCCTAGCTTGGTATAGCAAACTATTTTGCTTCACAAAGAGTCTGGAAATCATGGTGGTTGGGAAGCAGTTTAAAGCAGTTGGGTCCATCTTCAAATTTTTCAGTTTGTTGATTGGATTTTAAAAATCCATTCAAAGTAAACTGAAGCCTTTGAAGAGTTCCCTGACAACAGTAGTACTTTAGAGAAATTAAATATTGAGCAGAGTTACTAGGCGGCACTGGCCTGGCTAACTGTTGTCACCCAGAAGCACAGCAATATAAATAACAGTATGAAATGTAAAGAAAGGGAAGGTAGTCTACTTCCTACTTAATCTTCTCCCAGTCTCTTGCTCATCTTCCTACATAGACATGTCTGTGCCTGTGTGAAGACCATCTGTTTAGTCTGTAAGCAGAGCCAAAAGTGAGCAGATCATGCACACATTGATGCATGTGTGCCCTGTTGGCAGGCAAAGATTATGGAAGACCAGTTGAAGATTTGCGCCTTCCAGTTGTTTAAGTTTTCATTCCTTGATGAAATAAATAGTACTGTATATTGGGCTGCAACACTGTTTGTTTCTTCAATGAAGCACTTGAGCATTATCTGAAATAACAAGTAGTCCTACTGTTGTGTGTGTTCGCATGCCCCATGATTTATGAAACAAACAATGTGTAAACTAAAAAAAGATAATAATTTGTGAGGGAAGAGATTTTTTACCATATATGCCAGATGTGTTGTTTCTTGTGGAGTATATCTGGAAGGACATTTTAAACAGTGCTCTGGGTTTTGAATGTAGGTTTATTTGCATCTGGTACAATTTACCCCGGGAAGTTTGTTTTCTTGCTGTGTGTGGTAGAACAGGGCCCAGCTGAGGTTGTCGTATGAGGACACTGAACCACGTTGGTCAGCCCTACAAATCATTTCAAATGTGTGAAATATCCAAAACTGTGTTGTTTTGTCACTAGCAAACACATTTTAATCTTATTGTCACCTGGAAAAAGTAAGACATCTACAAGAAACGATAAATTAGACACTTTTATGAACCAGTGCTTTCCCAGTCACCAGCAGGAAGACGTTTTCTCTTTGTGTTTGTGTGTGTGTGTGTGTGTGTGTGTGTGTTTATGTGTTTGTGTGTGTTTGTGTGTGTGAGAGAGAGAGAGTGAGAGAGAGAGAGAGAGAGTTTTTGGGTCATAGCAGCTTTGCATCATCATCCTCCAACTCCCTTGACCATTTGACTCCCAGTTGCCGGGGTCAAAGGTCAACAAGCACTGCCGTGTGAGAGGAGAGAGACAGGAAGCGGCTCTGTCACAGTGGAGTGGGTCCCAGTTTACCTTGGCATTCACAAATGCCTGAGAGTTTTCCACATATCCGTACTTGCTGTGAGAGACTGGGGAGGATTACAGTACCTGAGAATATTTCTACAGTGTGCTTGAATGTATGGACATACTGTATTTACACAAGACCTCATAATGCACTGCAGTCAGTCACAGAAGGGCTTGTGACACTCTGATTGGGTGTAGTTTAAATGTGAAGAGCCAATGAGAGACCGACTGTATGTGTCCTACTGTATGTGTCCCATAATCCCTTGTTCACACACATCTGTGTACTTCTGATAGGATGTATCCACATAGTCTTGTTATTGATTACAAGTATGAAAGATGTGTATTATGATACATTGTTAAACTGTGGTTTTCGTGCAGCATCACAGGAAGTATATGGGCGGGCCCAGGTTAGTGGTTTGGTTCACATATATCCTGTGAATCACCCAGTTACACCCCAATCAGTCAATCCTGTTCTGTGTCGATCCCTCATTTTGGTTAAAAGCATGTTGTTTGGCAGGCTGTTTTCTGACCGCTAAGTAAGCTCTAGTCAGATATTGACACAGCTCAGAAATTAACCCAAGAAATTAACCTTGACAAGTGCTTTAATCCATTCATAATGTTGTCAGATAGTTTGTATACAACATTTAGCTTAGAGTGGAAATGTGTCTGGCCTTCCTTCAGTCACCTAGCTTTTATAATCTACGTCTTATGGCACATGGTCCTGCCCTTATCTACGCCATTGACCCCAAGGCAACATTCCCTTGATTTAGATCAAAAGGAATGAGCGTGTCTGAATGAGCCAGGTTGACAGCACCTCCGGGCGGTAAAATATTGAGCCCTAATTACTTAGCAATTTCAATGAAAAGATGGATTGACAGCATTTCATGTGCCTCTCTCTAGAAGCATGGCATTTTTTTTTTTGCAAATGCTTACCGTAATTTTGTGGTTTATTTGACTGAAGAGAGAAAGCCTAAGAAGCATAAAAATATAAAAAATGTGAATTGTACATTTTACCAAAGTACTTTTTGTTTTTAATATAGTATGTCTGTATTGTAGGCTATATGGCTTTGGATAAAAGTACAAAAAAAGCATAAACATAAGATAACTGCCTCAAGATAAATATGCAAGCAGAGAAGTTCCTGTAAAGTGGTAAAATATCAGTAAGATGATTTTGTGGATCAGCAGGTCATCACCATGTGTCTTACTGTTTCTTTAAATTTTTGTTTTGTTTTGTTTTGTTTTTACCTGTAAGTCACAATTTCTGATCCTAACCCACATACCGGTTTAGCACAGCACAATGGGACTTTACACAGCTGACTCAGCTGAGCTGACATTTACTACATCCATCTCCACTCGCTTTAGTAATATGCTGAAGATCTGAGGCAGTGGCGTAACGCAAATGCATAGGGCCCCCCTGCAGGAATCCAAATGGGCCCTCACTCTGAGGTCCATTTGGGCGG
>JASCQY010000232.1:1974204-1984680 GCA_030264315.1 Sardinella tawilis
AGAGAGAGAGAGAGAGAGAGAGAGAGAGAGAGATAGAAAGTAAGAAAGTGTAAAAGAGATACTGAGTGAAGAGAAAAGGGAAAGGGGTAGAGAGAGAGAGAGAGAATTAAGTGTGTGTGTGTGTGTGAGAGAGAGAGAGAGAGAGAAAGAAAGAAAGAAAGAGAGAAGAAGTGGCCTGGGTGTGCTGTACTGCCAAGCACATGGAAAGAGTTTAGCTAGCCCTCAGTGTATAGCAATCATTTCCTCACCCAGTAAATAGCACTGCATTGTTTATGGCTGGGGGTTTTGCAACTCGCCAATTAACCTCGGAAGTTATTAAATGAACATCTTAGAGCGCAGGGAAGAATAAAGGTCTCGTACTAAGCACTTGACTTGTGAGCATTGACGTTTATGTCACATGTTGTCAGCTATGTTGACACCTATGGAAAACTCAATGTTGATCTCTCAATTCTCAAGAGATTATTTATCTGTTTTTCTTTGTTGCTGTTGTTTTTTCTCAGGTCGTAGGACCAAGAGGACCTGCAGGACCTATGGTAGGTTGAAGACAATTTGTTTATCTTTTTTCTAGAAGCCTTTTCTAGAAGAATGTGCATCACTGAAACAGGGGATGATTCTAAGGGTCCAGTACTGACAGAAGGGCCCCAGAATTTTTTTTAATATCATAGTCAACATTTGTGGAGGGCCCGAAATCTCTAGTGGCGTCTGTGCATCAAAATGCGAAAGTTGTTTGGATGTCACCTGTGTGGTTAAGTGCGAGCGAGAGCCCTGAGTCTCTGTCTGTATTTTACAGGGACCCCCAGGAGAACAGGGCCAACGTGGAGACAGAGGAGAGAAAGGAGAGAAGGTGAGTCTGCTTTCTGTTTGTGTTTTTGTGTTCTTTTATTTCATGTAGAAATGCCCGGGCTCTGGTCATATCTGTCTGGCTGTGACAGAATGCCACTGCGTTGGGGCTTTGTGTCTGGGCGGAAAAAAAACCACTTAGTCAGGCTGCTGCTCTACGTGGCTTCAAGGGATTCTATGCGTGTGTGTGTGTGTGTGTGTGTGTGTAGGGAGAGGGAGGGGGTGGGGGGAAAGAGTGTTCTCCCCACGTGCTGTTTCCATTAAGCTGTGTGGTCTGCCATAAGCACAGGTTTGTTCAGCAGATGTGAAAGCAGCAGTAACACACACACACACACACACACACACACACACACACATGCACACACACACAAACACAGACACATCTTTTGGCTACCAATGAAGATCAGATTTAATCAGTGTGTGAAATCAGTGTAGCAGCACAAGGATGCTTTGATCGATTCATTTTATAGCATTTCAATGCATGTCAAAATAGCTGTTGGCAGAATTGTTGCATAATGTCTACAGGCCTAATGGACCTTGGGACGCCACAACTGATGTAGGACTCTTTTTGACATGCTTGTCTGTAGTCTGTTTTATCTTCTCGGTAGATATAGTATTGTCTAAACGTAGAGCTAATCATCTTGGGCTTTTCTTTGTGGAGGGCATTGTGAAGAATCATGGCAGGGTTTGGCACTGCAGTATTGGCATAGTACTGTATGTACAGAAGATTAATATCTGATCCGTCTATCAACACAGCGTAGTCATCCCAAATGTCACGCTTTTCCTTTCTGTACAGTAGGTAATTACATGCTGTGTTGCTGCGCATGGACAGTATATGGCTCAGGGGCAGGTGTAGTGCATGCTTTGTTATGAAGTGCAAAATCTGGAATCTCTTGTCTCCCCCGGTGATTTATAGGAAGATCTGACAGATCTATTTGATGTTTATTAGCAAACCTCTAGAGCTATCAGATCAGATCTATCAGATCGCAAAACATGCAAATGTGTGAATCTACTGTTTGAAGCTGTACTGTTTCATGAATATATGCACCGATACATACTGTACATGAAATATACGACTGTTTATTTATTCAGAGCGCATTCATCTTCACATCATTTAGTTTTAACGTTAATTAGTAATCAATCTTAATACAATACATAATGTACTTAAATTGTAATTTTTCCATCATTATACACCAGATACCATATAGTGGCAGACAAATCAGACAGGATTTTTTTTCACTAATGTCTTCAAATGGAAATTGTCACATTGACATAAATATTCAGACCCCTTGTTATGATTTTTGACATTTAGCTCAGGTAATGATATCTTTGAGATGTTTTGGTTTGGAAAGGCACAAATCTTTCATACATCTACCAGGCTCTCCAGGTTAAGAATGCATGTAATAAAAGAAACATTAGGCCAAAAGAATAACACATAGAGCTCAGACACAGAATTGTGTCAAAGCTGGAAACAGGGGAAGACTGCAAAAACACTTTGACAGCTTTGATGGAAAGCCTCCCTCCCTGTTCATTCATCATTAAATCGCCTCTGAGCGTTCCCAATAGCACAGTGACCTTCACACATTTTACAGCAGAAGACGTTTGGAACAATTAGTGTCTACCTAGAACTGATCCAAGAGCCAAACTCAAAAAAGGTCTTGATAAGAGATGTAACCAAAAACTGCATATTGCCAGTCTGGCTGAGCCATGTTCTATTCCACAAGCAAAGTGGCAACACTGAAGCATCTCAGAGAGAGGAAAGACGACTTAAGGTTTACATTAAGAGATACTTTCGGACTGTGAGAAACTATGGAAGTTAAATAGAGAACGAAGCACAGATTTATCCCTGAGGAAATCCTATTCCAGGGAACTCAGGACCTCAGACTCAGAGTCAAGGGTCACCCTCTACTGTAACCAGACCGTGACTCACACACACACACACACGGCGAAGGCAATAGTGGCATAAGGACAGCCTTGTGAATAACTACACCCCAGAGCCAAAGTGCTGACTGGAACCCAGTTAAACCTCTCTGGAGAGACTCGAAAATGGCTGTCCTCCGACAGTTCACATCCATCCCCACCCTAACAGAGCTGACAGAGCAGAGAGAGGAATGGCACAAAATTCCCAAATCCAGGTGTGCTAAGCCTGTTGCATCATTCCCAAGGAGTGTTGAGGCTAGAAGTGCTCTCACTGAACTGTTCTTAGGATGAATGAAGGATACTCTTAGTTTGTGAACATTTTTATCAAATCCAGAACTAGTATTCTAGTATCACTACCACTACAATATGTATAACTATTGTTGATTGTATTTTACCAACATATTTTATTGTCAGTGGCTGTATTGACTTGGAAGTGCCCATTAAGTTAAAATTTTAGAACACTCTTTAAGCAAAACTACACTAACTTTAAAGGGAAGTGCACATTAAGTGAAGTTTTTAGAACACTGTTTAGAAAAACTACATTGTCTTTAAAGGGAGGTGCTCATTACATGAAAAATTTAGAGCACTGTTTAAACCAAACTGATTATGGCCAACCTGTAATGGAGCAAACTGAAATCGCCCTGTTGCAAGCAAAACCAACCGCCTTCTCAGACTGCCTCTACCGTTCATCTCAACAATAATTCCTCTAATGTGTTTCATTCTCTCCCCCTCTTTGTGTCTCAGGGATCTCCTGGCCCCCGTGGCAGAGATGGTGAGCCTGGTGTCCCTGGTAATCCTGGCCCCCCTGGACCCCCAGGACCAAACGGACCCCCTGGACTTGGTGGAGTAAGTATCCAGAAATTCGAGGAGACAAAAAAAAAAGAGAGAGAGAAATTTCTACATGCTTCCTTGGCTCCTGTAAGTGGGGATGCCAATTTCTGTCCCGTTCAGGTCCAAACAAGTACCAAACCCAGTACATTAGCACCTTGTAAAGTTCTTTCAAAAGTCACGCTCCTTCTAGCATAGATCAAACTAGGCTAAGTCACTGTAAAAGAGCCATTTGCAAGTTCTGTTTGTTTGGTTTATTTGGTTTGTTTGTTGAATTGAGTTTAAAAAAAAAGTTTTTTCTTACAAAACAATCTTAATTGTTGAACTGAAGTAGTAGGGACCATTTGTTAGGAGTCCGAAAAAGATGAGATAGAAGTGGGGGATGGAGCGATTGGGGTTATTTTGTCCAGAGGAGAGTAGAAAAGAGGAGAATGTTTGGGACGGCAGGGGGTAGAAGATAGACAGGGCACTGGGGAGGGGGCCTTTGGAAACACAAGAGGATCCTTTGTTGGGCAGGGAAATGAAAACTCTTCCTGTGATCCCTGAGCTCACTAACCCAGCTCCAAAGTAGTATTTTTAGCCAGAGGAGCGCAATCTGATCTTATAAAGCTTTGCTGACAGACAGAATGTTAATTACGACCAAGTTGACAAAGACAACACATGTGTTGACATTTACCTGTTAAATTTAGGACCACATAGTGCTTGTTTTGCATTTAAGAAATCTTGTCGTAATAGACTGCCAGTACGGCTATTGGTGAAATTTCTGTCCCCACTAGAGGGAGCACCAGCTGGCAGTTGTCCTAACGTCTCTTTCAAGGAAAGCTAATCACAGTGTTGTTGTTCTTTTGCAGAACTTTGCTGCTCAGATGGCTGGTGGTTTTGATGAGAAATCGGGCGGTGCCCAGATGGGAGTGATGCAGGGACCCATGGTGAGAAAAGACCCGCTTCCTCAACATTTAATCATCTCGATTCACGGTGCAGGGGAAAAGAAGGATGACGAGTTCCGATCAAAACGATAAAAGGAGTTGTAAAGTTCATCCCCTTCTCTCCTTTTTTTTTTTATCAATGATCCACCTTGAAAATCTATCACCCCCTAGTGTCTGGATGAAACCCTACGTGATTTATCACGTGTTTGAAGTCCATACTTATGCCAAAGACAGTGTGGTGAAATGAACTGATGAATAAGTGTCAGTTTTCATTAGGGTCTGAGATCCCCCAAGACTGCTGGCAGGCTGGCATGGCATACTCCTCCACTCAAGAGTAATATGAGCATAGGGAGTTATTTTGGTTCATTTTACCACAGCTTTGGCTCCATCAAGCACGTCTGGACCTGGGAAAAGAGTCCGAGTCTATGGCAGAGGAGTCACGTGGTTCCATGTTCATTTTTTTTTTTTTTTTTTTTTGGTAATTTCTCCGGAG
Organism: Sardinella tawilis; assembly: GCA_030264315.1. Classification (NCBI taxonomy): domain Eukaryota; kingdom Metazoa; phylum Chordata; class Actinopteri; order Clupeiformes; family Clupeidae; genus Sardinella; species Sardinella tawilis. The sequence continues at coordinate 1,979,212 of JASCQY010000232.1, forward strand.
GCCGCTGCGGGTGTTGGGAGCTAGAGAGAAATGGCTCCCTGCTCTCATCCTTGTTCAGAGGGATCATGCCAGTGCCAATGATCGGCACGTTTAGTCTTTCCACAGGCAGACACCGGGGAAATAAATAAAACTCAAACGACGCCAGTTGTTGATGTACTGATGTGTCCCCCTCTCACACTGCTAACCACCTACCCCCCCTACCCCCCCCCCACGCCTGCCTGCCTTTTCCCCACACTGAGTCTTTTCACTCCAGCCCTGCTAGAGTTCTTCCACCAGACTATTTATCCACTGTAACCTAAGCACTCCCTCCCATCCCAAAAATCACCATCATGCCCTCCCTCCCCCCCCCCCCCCCTTCTCTCTCTAGGCCACCCCAGATAGACACAGAGACCCATTGAGAGGCCAGGCCCAATGCATGATGGGTAGCTGATGCTGGCCTGAAAAGCTGACTTTCTTTACCACCCCTAACCCCCAAGAACCCCTCCCCCACCCCAAACCTCCAAAGCCCTGACCCCCTACCCACTGACACCCAACCCACGCTACGCCGTGGCATGGACGCCACCCGGACGTTTTCTTTGGACACCACGCGGAATTCCTGCTGCGGCTCTCGAGCACACAGAGTGCCGAGTGTGATGTTCTGAAGGAGCCTCAGTGTACGAGTCGGAACGAGCGAAATATTGACACAGACTTCGCCCGCCGTATCCAGAGCCACCTACCCTACCCAACGACCCAACAAGTGGGAAGTCTTGAAAGATTGCATGGCAAGAGAAGGACTGTTTACCTTCAGGGGAACTGCTGGATGAATGAATGCCCTTTTTTTTCCCCTTCGTTTTCTTTTTTCTCTTTTTTTCTCATTTCTTGGCTTGGTCTCAGTTGAGCGAGCCAAGTGCACCTTAATGATTTTTGATTTTTTTTTTTTTTTTTTCCTGGGAAAGGTGTTGGGTATGGGTGCGGAGCAAGATTTACCTCATCACCTCTCCTGAATGCGAGATCTCCCTTGGCTTGAGTGATGAGACAGACACACTGAGCCAGATAAAGGATTACCTGCTGCTGGATTACGCTCTCATGTTATCCCTTGTCAAAGACTCAATGTTTTGGAGGCGATTAAACGAAGACTGTGTCAAAGCATACAATGCCAAAGCGTCTGTTAACTGCAGACGGCGCATTTGGCTCAGGTGGATTGCAGACGGTGTCAGAGTGGTTTCGTTCACGTGCGGGAACGCTGCCCGTCTCAAGGATGGACACCACTAATAAATGTCTGTTGTGATGAGGGGTCTGTAGCACCTCATTCGGTCCCAACACATCACAAGGGGCATTGATGAAGGGACAGGAGTCACAAAAGGTTCACGCTTCCTCCATTTCAGACTCCACCGCCCGGGGCATTGACTTCTCTAGCACAAAAAAAGGAGAGAGGGATGGGGGGAGAGAAAGATGAAGAGATAGAAAGAGTAAAGTGAGGAGAAAACAAGAGCATGAGGTTAAGTGGAAGAGAGAGAAAAAGAGAGAGAATGGCAAGCAGCCAAAGATACAGTCTGTGTGAGTGTGTGTGTGTGTGTGTGTGTGCGCGCGCCTGTGTGTGTGCGTGCCTATATGTGTGTGTGTGTGTGTGTGTGTGTGTGCGTGTGCGTTAGTGAAAAACAGCTCGATGGAGAGGGTGCCTGAGTGCTGCTGTGGAATTCCTAACGATTTATGGCTCTGACAGACGGGCAGGCTGCTGGGTTGGAGGCAGGAGGCTGGAGCTGCCGTGGGGCAGAGCTGGGTAGCAAGCAAGCCCACCCGCCGCTGGAACAGGAGCAGAGAGAGAGAGAGAGAGAGAGAGAAACTTCAGTTACCTCCCCTCTCCTTTCCCTTACTCTCCTTCTCCCCCCTTCTCTCCACGCCCGTCTTCCCTCTGGGCACAGAGAAATGGCCAAGAAATAGTCAGTAAATAGCTAGAAAGGTGGATGCATTTGCAGTGACTGCATTGTGCTATGTGCATCAAGTCAGAAGTTATGTGATCTGTAGCGGTCTAGTTGCTAAATGCTTTATCTTTTTCCTCTTTTCTAAGGGCCCAATGGGACCCAGAGGACCACCCGGACCCTCTGGAGCTCCTGTAAGTATCTGCGAAACCATTCAGATGTTCAGAATAAATGACAATGAAGACTTTTAGTGTAATTGCCCATGCAAATAGCAGGAGAAGCCAGAGCCATTTATAATAATATGAATACTGTAGTTGTCCATCAGCGTCTCTGCTCTGCTCTCTAGCAAAAGTCTTTATTTGTTCCCCTAGGATAGAGATATATGCAGAAATAACACAAAGAAAAAATGTTTAGACAAGGAAACACATAAACATAAACACATGCACACACAAACACGTATGTACACAGTTGCAGATGGACACGCATGCGAAGCGTTTGGTGTCCGTGTGTGCATTTCCCAGAGGTACCAGAGGCTCTGAATACTTTTATCTTCCAGCTGCTGGCTGAAGGGCTTTTCCCCCACAGCAGACATGCAACACCTGACAATTAACATCTCACAGGGCACACACACACACACACACACACACACACAGACATACAGAGCCCTCATCTCTGTCAGCTCTTGGGGCTGTTTCTAAGTGGTAGGTATTGCCAAATGGCCTGTCTGAACATGACGTTGAGTCAAAGAGGACAGATTTGAGGAGCCAGCGATCACCTTCTAATTATTACACTGAATGGGGCAAAAGACAGATGATTGAATCATCACACATCAGCAGACACTGCGCTTATATTGAAGTGATTTTTTGTCCTGATGCAAAATACAAAAGCATCTAGACTGGGAAGCTAATCTCAAATTAGAGACCTCTCATCTGAGTTTAAATATTTTAATACCCAGATGAAACAGTTATTCTAAGTTGATGTAATTCTCAAGTTCTCCAAGAAACTTACGGACTTGACAATGTACATGTACAGTATAAGCAATAAAGTTGTAGTAAAGGTAGGGATGAATACATAGGATACTCACGTTAAAATACATACATTTGATGAAGCATAAGATGAAGTCGAGTTTACGTTAGACTTAAAGTACCATAAAGGCATAACGAAGCTCCTCCTACGGGTGCCATTTTAACATCAGTGTCCTAAGTTCTCGCCAGTCCATGAAGATTTGTTTGTAAATCAAGGACTAGGAACCAAAGGTGATGAATTTCGAAGAGTTATGTTGACTGACAAGGCCCAGAAGTGAGATTGTTTTGGTTTCATTTTGCATCGGGGTGATCTTGCAAATGCTGTAAATGTGTGAAGCCCTTAAAGTAACTATGAAGCTGTGAAACTGCAAACCTAAAAACAGAAAAAGCACAACATGTTGCCCAGTGTTAAAGTGCGTTGCACTGAAGAAAAATGCCTGAATGTCCGTTCAAAGTTCAATCCCGATCCTCAAACACCCTGACAGGTTGTTGGGCTGACCTGAGTTCAGTGCTGGGTCATGGAATGGCAGTGACCCTCCTATGTCTTATTATCTCAGGCCATCCAGCCTTCTCCAGGCACCAGTGTGCTCATGCTCATTCACCCCCTCTCCCTCTCTCTCTCTCTCCCCATCTCCCTCTCTCTCTCTCTCCCCATCTCCCTCTCTCTCTCTCTCCCCATCTCTCTCTTTTCCCAGGGACCACAAGGTTTTCAAGGCAACCCTGGAGAGGCTGGAGAGCCCGGTACATCTGTAAGTATCCCACAGTTTCTCCACTATTGCCACCATAACACCCCCTCCACTTTCACCCAGGCGTGACTCACAGGCCCTTTGGAGACCCCACCGCTGTGCTAATCTTCTCCCGTGGTGCTGCAACTGGCAGACTGTCGCCAGGGGAATGGATCAGGTGCCCCCTTTGCCCCCCTCAATCGCCCAGCGGGTAACCCCAGGTTACCTCGGCCTGTCCAGACTCTCATTTGATACCTCATTACCTGCAATTAGCATCAAACCTGCCATGCTGTCAGCACTCACGTCCTCTCTCTACACCGAGCTAACACCCCAAACACACACACACACGCACGCACACACACACACACACACACACACACACTCCCCCTCCACTCTACCCTCTCCTCTCCTCTCCTCTCTGTCCCAGATAAACAAGCTGTGCACAGGGGGAGTCAGGAAACAGCTGGGTAGAACTTTCTCAGGATATGAAAGGCTTTGTTCTCCTGAAAAGCTTCATCTACCTGCATGTCACACTGATTTGGGTTCTTCCACTTTCACAATTGCACATAATGACCTGGATTTGCTGCTCTGGATCCGTTGTTTATCTTTATGTTGAGTTTATGTTTGTTGTTGAATATTACTGTAGGCCAATTAGCCACTAAACAGACTGTATGCCATCAGACTTTATTTATTGTTTTGATTTAAAGATTCATTGAAGTAAAACAAAACGTGTTTCTTAGTTGAATATTTATGCTACATTTTACCTACAGTCTATTGTAAGTCAGTCCCAAAGTAGAGGAAGAGTATGTATGTGTGAAGCCCTCCATAAACTAGAGGGGTTTTGCATAACAGGCTGTGACCTTGGCTCCTCCTTGGCGTCTCATTAGCCGTGTGTGTAAAAGTGAGACACCCTGAGGGGCTCATAAGAGAACAGGCTGTGCTCATACCCCCCTCCTGCTCCTCCCTCCAACACACACACACACACACACACACATACACTACATGGTCCTCTAATGGTTTAGGAGCGAGTGTCTAAACTCACCATTTCTCTCCCGCTCTCTCCTCTACTGCCTGTCTTTCCCCTCTCTCTCTCTCTCTCTCACTCTCTCCCTCTCTCTCTCTGCAGGGCCCAATGGGTCCCCGTGGCCCAACTGGACCTTCTGGCAAACCCGGAGATGACGTAAGTAGCCCAGATCCTTGTGACAGTAAAAAAAATGTCCTGAATAGCAGAAAAAAAAATCAGTCCTGCGAAATCTCTCCTGATAACGTCAGGGTAATGTGTGTGTTGATGTCTGGATTCTGTGATGGAAAACAGTCCAGCACCATGGAAGAGTGCAGTTCAAATCACAGTACTGGTTCAAAAGCACTTGTGTGGCCCCAGAATGCCCAGTTCACCTGTGGGAATTGGCCGAGTTAGCACTCAGTTTGTGGACATTTCTAATCAATCAGTAATCACTTGACAGACATTAACTGTTGCCCCCATCTTTGCTAACGTTTCCCCAAGACACTTTAAGACAAGTAAATTACAGTTGTTTCTTTAGTCTCTGGTTGTATATTACTAGAAATATTTGAAGTAGTGGTCAAGCCTGGTCAGTGCATTACTGAACCCCTCTTTTATTCCTCGCACGAGAGTTATGCATACTTGATGACGATCCCTTGAATGCCCCAACATCATCCCAGCCACAGTCATTTCCCCTGGCTGTAGTACTCATCATAGCCCCAGGCTTACCCCAATAAAACTACTGTCCACATCATAGCAACAAACACCCCCCCCCCCCCCCCCAACACACACACACACACGCACACACACGCTGACTGGTG
>JASCQY010000232.1:1991339-2009727 GCA_030264315.1 Sardinella tawilis
TAGATAGATAGATAGATAGATAGATAGATAGATAGATAGATAGATAGATAGATAGATAGATATTATCTCAAAGGAAATTACAACATTTAAGAGTGTTTAAGGAAACCCAAACAGTCTATCTATCCCAGTTTGAATACTGTCAGTTACAACAATATGTAGTCCTGGTTAATGGTTATAACATGATAGACGGGTTCCGAGATTTGTCATTTCCTAAAGGACTGTATCACCTGTGCTGTGACAGTAGGAAGGTGGCTGACCCTGTGTGTCCCTCTCTGCCTCCCTCTATAGGGCGCTCCTGGTATTGCTGGCGCCCCTGGCTTCCCCGGACCCCGTGGACCTCCAGGACCCCAGGGAGCCACTGGCCCTCTTGGACCAAAGGGAACATCTGTAAGTCTGAGCACAGTATCTGCAATGCACCTCAGATGGCTTCAGTAACGTCAACATAAAATATTCAGACTAAATGCATGTCTAACCAATCGTTAGTAAACGAAAAAAAAGTTTTCTTGATGAGGTCAACTGCAGTAATTCTGTTAAGATTTCATCCCCTCAGCTGTCAGATCCATGGGTCAGAGGTGAGCTGCGCTGACTGATGCTCTTTTGTTTTCTCTTCCCTATAGGGTGACCCCGGTATCCCAGGGTTCAAGGGTGAGGCTGGACCCAAAGGAGAGCTTGTAAGTTCAGCACATAGAATGCGTTCAATAAACAGACAGAGATCAGTATCACTATGATCAGGATCTATTGATCATGAAGATGCTTTCGTCATGATCGGGTTAGCTATCAGACACACTGTAGCCTGTACCTTTATCAAGCCCCCACCTGAGCTGCACATTAGTCTGCCAATCAATTTTAGGAATGCGTCACTATCTGAGTTTAAGTATGTGTCACTATCAAGAGTTAGAGACTATGGTGTGTCATCATTCTGAAATGTGTTTGTAAGGGAAATGTGACAGGTACTGTAGTACTACAGCCAGGAGGGGTCACTGTACATTACAGATATCAAGATTGAAACAAGTTCACACAATGTACAGACCTCTGCTGGCATTGCCTTCTTTTCTGTCTTATTTAACACATTAGGAGTTTGTAGTGGCAGTCATAGCAGCTACGTTAACATATGCAAATACATAATTAAGGCTTAATTAAATGTGTAAACACCCTACCACACTCCTGCCCGCCATCTGTACTCGGCTCTGTACTCGTAGTGAACACAACCCTAATAGTGTCTCTGCTGCAATGCCCCTAGGGTCGCGCCGGTCCCCAAGGTGCCCCTGGCCCTGCTGGAGAGGAAGGAAAGAGAGGACCCCGCGGAGAGCCTGGTGCCGCTGGGCCCCTCGGACCTCCCGGAGAGAGAGTGAGTTCCGCTAGATTGTTATCCTCTGAAGTGCTCATCATGACGCTTAGCATACATCACACCTACTTTGGATAAAAAGCAAGCAAGTGTCTGTTTATTTACTTGAACGGGTAACACGCCACTGACTGTCTCTGGAAGTCCAGAGAGCTGCATTCACAGTTAACAAGCTCTGTGAGATTGTGGACAGAGAAATAAAAGATGAACTCAGGTTAAAAGTAGCTTTAAATACTGTATATAGACATATAGTCTTTACTCTAATGTCCATACTGGAAATGTGTTTTCTGCTGGTAGTAGGGCCTCACAAGCAGGTATATTATGCACACATAACATATGAGCACCTTCAGCTCCTCACCAAAGCCTAACAACTATGTACAGTAATGGTCACAATCCAAAGCAGCCTTTCTTTGGCTAAATGAGTTAGCACACACAAGGCATTTGGTTGCTCAAGTAGAGGTAGTACAACTGACAACGTTTATAACTTGTCTCATTGTCTCATTCTCTCTGTTGTTGTTTTTATTTATTTTTTAGGGTGCTCCCGGTAACCGTGGTTTCCCTGGACAGGATGGTCTGGCTGGTCCCAAGGTAACGATCTCCATGGCAGCATGCAGTATGCATTCCCATGGGAACTCATTACAATGATAAAGATGGGGATGGAGGGGACTGCCAGATGTACAGCACAGTACAGCATGTCTGTGTGTAGTGGGCTTAAGCCACCAGACAGACTACATGATGGCATACAATCAGCATTCAACAGATGCACTGGGGTTCATAAAATGAGTAATGCAAAGTCGTCTGAAATACTTTAGCATTGCTAATTTCACACATACTTCCCTTGGTTCCCTGAAGCACAAAGTATCTGTTTGTGTTTGAGAGAGTTTTCATTTGAACGCAGTTGGAGGGAAAGACATATTTTATGGTGGTTAATTGCTGACTTATTGGCAAATGACTTTCTAAATCGCTGATCTGTTCCAATCATTTCTAGATAATGCGATACCATCTTCTATTTGCCAGCTCAAAGTCGATTTGTTTATTATTCAAAACATTCTCATTCTCACTTTTTTTTGGTGGTCAAGGTGATTTGAGCAAAGCTATTTCAGAGAGACCATGCCCACTTTGATGGGCTTATTTGCTGTTGTGAATATAAAATGATGGGGCCCAGCTGCCTCTTGCAGTAATGCTGACTTGACACCAGATGGCAGTGTGATGACTGTCAGTTGGACCATGTTGGCCAAATCTCTCAATTACAAATGACCCCATACCAGTCTTGCTCATGGAACAATGATTATGGCAGAATTCAGACTTTTCCCATCTGTCCTAATTTTAATTGACACTCAATTTCCAAATACCAATCATTTAACAAATCCTTAGCGGAGCACTATTAATTTTAAGAAGATATACGATAATAATTAATTGAACTTCAGGAAAAAAATGATAAAGGCACACAATCCCTCATGTTCCCCATTACCATTTGGTCGTCTGTGGTGAAAAATGGGTCTAATCATTAATCAAGACAATTTTGTCCTATCTAATTGACATGTACATTAATTTATAGTTGCAAGACAATAATGCAGCCACCATGACTCATGAATACATTACCTGACCATGTCCCTCTGTCACCTGTATCACAGGGTGCCCCTGGTGAGAGAGGACCCGCTGGAGTGTCTGGCCCCAAGGGTGCTGGTGGTGACCCTGGCCGTCCCGGAGAGCCTGGTCTTCCTGGAGCCAGAGTAAGTGGGAGTGCTGTGGTTTGGCTCTGGCTATTTTTCCTCATCAATTTTTGTTTATTGGTCGATTGTTTTTTTTACAATTGTAATGTATTGTTTATTAGACTACGAGTTTCAAACACTTTGGCTTGTCATGTACAGTAGATATCTATAACCCAAGCCATGCTGTAGCCTACCTGTGGAAGTCTGCATTCTTTTTCTAACTGTGTGATAACCATGTTGCATTTAACAGCTTTTTATAGTCGACTCTGGTCTGGAATAAGTTGGCTAAATAGATTTTTCATATATGTTCTGGAGTAATGAAGCTCTCTCTCTCTCTCTTTCTTTCTCTCCACCTTGTGTAGGGTCTCACTGGTCGCCCTGGTGATGCAGGTCCTCAGGGAAAAGTTGGCCCTGCTGTAAGTATGAGCAACATCAAAGAGGATGCTTGTGCCTCCTCATGAGATGACTAACAGGTGTAGAGCTGTCAATGATGTGCTTGCCTCTTACAGTGGAGAGGCGAAGGTTGGTCGCTAGATGCTATCAGTAACACTGGTGGTGCTGTCCTCTACAACACTATCTGAAGCTAGCATTGTACAGTAGTACTGTATTAGTGCTAATGCTAAAGTATTTTAAATACTGAATGTTACACAATTTTACATTAGATAAATTACACTTCAAAGCAACAAAAATAAAATGATGTAGTTATTACAGTGTTCTACTAACATTTATATCAGGGTAGGGGATGATTAGATGGGCTTTGATCTTCCCTTGTTAACATATTGATACTGTAAGCTGTTGTTCACACGATTCCCCACTGGTCATCCCTTACTCAAGCCAGACATTTTATGAATCACCCCCCCCCATGCCCCAACACACACACACACACACACCCACACACACCCACACACACACACACACACACACACACACACACTACACACACACACACACACAAACACGCACACCACACACACACACAGCCTTTTCACTCAGTCTCTCCGCGTGTCTGTCTGTAGGGTGCTGCTGGTGAGGACGGTCGCCCTGGACCCCCTGGCCCTCAGGGAGCCCGTGGCCAGCCTGGTGTGATGGGATTCCCCGGCCCCAAGGGCGCCACTGTAAGCAGCAGTCTCCGCACGTCACGTCCCTCATGCGTCTGTCTGTCAGTCGCTCTGTTTGTCTGTTTAGTGGAGCAGACAGGGCTCTCAACCTGTCTTGGGGATATTTGTTTGTTTGTCTCTCTGTGTGTCTGTGTGTGTGTACACTTATGTGGTCTCAGTGTCTGCTGCATTCTGTTGTGTTTGCTTGCTTGTCTAGCTGTGTCTATTTGCTTGCCGTTTGTGTGTGTGTGTGTGTGTGTGTGTGTGTTTATTGTGTTCATATGTAAGTGTCCCTCCTCTTGTCTCCATACAGGGAGAAGGTGGAAAGGGTGGAGAGAAAGGATCTGCTGGTGCCCCTGGTCTGAGAGTGAGTCTTTTCATCCTTTTAGTAGTCATACACTCCATGGAAATGTCTCAGTGTAGTAACTCCCTATACCTCACTCTGCCTCTTCTCATACAGTACATTGTGGAAAAATCTATGTGAGCATAATATGTATTTCTAGAAAGGCTTGGAATCACTTCAGGACTGGAGGACGTTTTGGATCCATAATTATGTTTCCGTTTTGACAGAACAGGATGTTTTTACCAGCAGACAGCATGAACCGTGAACACCATATCAATTAGTCTGTGACGCATTCAGAATTTATGAATATGCATGGTCTAGATCTGTTGCACTTTTAGCATTGTGCTGTATCTCATTTTCAGCCATGATAGGTGCATGCAAAGCTAGCTCTGTGCTAGCCACTCATGGTTAGAGCTCTCACTGTCTGTAGACATGCCCAGTTGAAGGCCAGTTGTTCCTGGAGCATAGGGTGGAAGTGTCAGTGTAAATCCCAAGAGCCTGGATAAGCTTGTGGCACATTGTGAATGCTGAGCTCATTGTCACCTCATCTGAGTCAGTAAAAGACCATTATCAAATCAGACTTCATCTTCAGACTCACTCAGTAGAGATGATGACACCACCACCCCTCCCCCCCACACACACACACACACTCCCCTTCCCTGCTCACCCCAAACAGCCTATAGGAGCTTTAGCCACACAGCCCCACCACAACAGCGGCCATGTTGCTGTAGTCATGTCATAAAATGACTTACTTCCAGTTGATTGTCACATATAGGCATTGTGCCTAGCAAACTCAATTGTACAGAGAAATCAGCCAATACGTTCCAAATTTAGTTTTGGATAAAATCTATGAATTCATCCAGTGTCATCCAATTTATGAATTCATCCAATGTCATCCAATTTATGAAAGAGGCATCATCAACATCAACAGCAGTTTGTAACAACATTACCAATACTGGTGTGGATATGATACGCTAGGCTACAGCCTATTGTTGTTTATCACCAATGTGCACATGTATAACTTTCAGCTTTCTCATGTTTGTGTGGTTATTCTATGCAGCAGTGTACTGTAGTCTGTAACGTTCATTGTCAATTATTTATTTTACTCCTGTCTTACGAAAGGACCCATGTATGCCAGAGTAGGTCCTAGAAAGCTTTAAAAGATAATTCTAGAATTTCAGTGCCACTGGAGAGAAGAATACCAAATTTTCTATACCACAGTACATTTTCTGAGCTCCTTAACCAGTTCCTGTAGCAGGAAACCACCCATGCAGTATATCGTACCTCTAAAATATTAATATGGCAATTAAATATTCAGCTAACTTACCAAAAATAGAGCTATAGCTTCTGTCTTCCTTTTTGTGATGTTACAGTACAAGTCCCTCATCTATGTCTCTCTCTCTCTCTCTCTCTCTCTCTCTCTCTCTCTCTCTCTCTCTCTCTGTAGGGTCTCCCTGGTAAAGATGGTGAGACAGGTGCTGCTGGACCCCCTGGCCCTGCTGTAAGTGTCGTCTCTGCCAAGTTCCTCTGTTTCATTGTTGTCATCCCCCCATCTGCCAGCTCCCCTGTCTGGAGAGTGATGATAACGCACCTCCACCCCACCTCCACCCCACAGATAATGCACCTCCACCCCACAGAAACTTTCTCTGTCTCAAAGCCCTCCGATATGGAGACATACAAATTCGGCCCAGTCGGCGAGCGTATGTGATGGGATTGAAGTGAGTTGGGCTTTGTGGCGACTGGCGAGGTTCCTTTTGACCGCCGCGGCACGAGGGCCGTTATTTTCCATTTAGCCCCTCGCCGCTCATGTTGTCTTGTTTGACATTTAATTATGACGGCGAGCACACACGCATGATGAGGTGTGTATGAGCGTTGCCCGCGGTGATTGCGTATGCCTGGCCCGCGTGGCTAACCACAATCACAGCCTTTTGTTTTCCCCCCACCTCCGCCTGATTGAAGTGTCACCGCTCTTCAGGTCCCTCAGGGGAAAGGATGTTATTGTGGAAGCTGTGTGTGTGTGTGTGTGTGTGTGTGTGCTTTTACCTGACTCAACACTCAAGATTAGTGCTTTATGCCATCCACAGGGACCTGCCGGAGAGAGAGGAGAGCAGGGACAGCCCGGACCCTCCGGCTTCCAGGTAAGAGCGGCAGCCAAGGCCTCTTCTCAGCGCCTCATGTTTGGATGCATGAAGCCCATTTGTATGCACAGGCAATGGTGGCTGCTTTCGGGGGATTCATCATTCATCTTGTGCGCTTTTGTTTTCAGGGACTGCCCGGACCCCCCGGCCCCCCTGGTGAGGGCGGCAAACCTGGTGATGCTGTAAGTGTTCCTCCCACCTAGCACTGACCTCTTCCTTGCGATGCCCGGAAGACTCAGTTTTCATGGACAGCAGCATGTGCCTCGCTATATAAAGTTTACAATGCTTTCAGCCTACCTGCAGTACCAAATCACATCCGTAGTCTTACAGAAACACATTGATCACTGTAGCCTATCTGCTCAGTTCTGTCTTAGTTCTTTCAATGAAGACATTTTAGCTGGCTATACTGCACTACTGAAGGATGCTAGCTATATGACTAGCTATAAGGAATCTAGGGTCAAAGGGTTCTAGCTGATCTCGTCATCTGTAATACACGCATGCACCCTCATGTTAGTATGATACCTCATTCAGAGCACAACCAGAGTCAGTGTAACCTTGGAGTCTGATCAGGAGTGCATACAGATTGGATGTGCTCCACTACTGAGGCAACTAGAAATATTCCTCTTTTTATATATTCTCTCTCTCTCTCTCTCTCTCTCTCTCTCTCTCTCCATCTCTCTCTCTCTGCAGGGTGTTCCTGGAGAAGGTGGCCCTGCTGGCGTTACTGGACCCAGAGTGAGTCTCCTCTTCCCCCCATTCATCTTTCAGTGGCTTTCGCCCATTTCCTATTCATGCTGTCTGATCTTGACCGGTGGTGTGCTTGCACCTGCAGGGAGAGCGCGGTTTCCCAGGTGAGAGAGGCAGCGCTGGACCTCAGGGTCTGCAGGGACCCCGTGGTCTCCCCGGAACTCCAGGAACTGACGGACCTAAGGTAAAAAATAAAAAAAAACGCACATACAGTATAGGGAACTATCTTTATTTTGAGAGTAGAAATAACAGCACATGCATGCCAGTCATCGACAAATCTGAAAGGAGGCTAAAGCACCCAGCTCAGAGATGGACCTGAATGACTGATACTGGGTACGGTCCTGTCCAGAATGTCTATAAGTCTAGTGGATAGGCAGAGCCCGGATGAATTTGTTATTGAACCATCTGGATGTCAACAAAACTAATGTTTATTTTGACATATTTAAAATCAACCCGTAAGTCCATTTGGGAGTCTGTTTGGATGACATCTGAGTCAATGAATGAATGAATGTACTGTAGGTGTAATCTAATGTCCACCTAATGTCCAATAGCCTTCACATCACCATCCACAGACCCCAACATAAAAACAAGCCAGCCATGACAGCACAGAGAAATGAATTAAGCCTCCCCACCCATCATCAGCCGCATAGTAAAGGTTCATCTGTGTGTCACAGGGTGCCATTGGACCATCTGGTGCCCCCGGCGCCCAGGGACCCCCCGGCCTGCAGGGAATGCCAGGAGAGAGAGGACCTGGTGGTATTGGTGGACCCAAGGGAGACAGAGTAAGTGTCAATCCAGCACTCAGCACAAGCTAGTGAATTGCACTGGCACTCAGAATATTATCTTGGCTAAGGACCAGGCTAAGGAGTAGCATAGCAGTTGAAAAACCTAGCTAGCATGCTAGTGGCCCAAAAGATTGCGAGTTCTAATCTGATCTAACTGCCACCATCGTGCCCTTGAGCAAGGCACTTAGTCCTAAGTTGCTCTAGGGAAGACTGGCCTTGGAGTTATTGATAAATTGTTTTTGATGGAAAAGCATCAGATAAATGCATAAATTAATTTACATATATATATATATATATATATATATATATATATATAAGAATGCTAGATAGGCCTATAGCCTATTCCAGGGTCTCTGAAGAAGATAACATTCTGTCAGTTTTTAATATTATAATAGTTCAATATTCATCGACAAAAAAAACAAAACAAAAACTGCTCATTTCTCTTTTGACCTTTCTTTGTACTTTGAGTAAGACGTTACAAACTTCAGTGAAGCTGCTTAACACGTGACAGATAGGAAGCATGTGGTACTATAGGAGTAGTGGACCACACTAATGGTCGTTATGTGCAGGCTAGCCACAGAGGAGGAAGTGCTATCACATGTTCTAACACCTGTCCTTGCTGCTCTCCCACAGGGTGACAATGGCGAGAAAGGACCTGAGGGTGCTCCTGGCAAAGATGGCGCAAGAGTGAGTGTGTCCCCACCCCGCTGTCATGTCTGAAGTGCTCATTACCCATTACCGCTCACACACACACACACACACACGCAGACAGACACACACACACACCAACATGTACACAAATACACACATGCATACACACAGAAACCTGACAATTACCAAACGAATAACAAGCACACAAACATACACACACACACACACACACACACACACACACACACACACACACAGAGAAAACAGACAACCACCATTCACCAACAAAAATACAAAGACACACATATTCCTACACACACAAACACACACCACGTTTCCACTGGTGACACACATCAGCCTACACACTCTCATTTCAGCAGCCAAGACAGGCTGTGTGAAACCCACATGGAACTCTGAGTGTGTTCATTATTCCAGAAGCGTCCTACATCCCTGCCCCTCTAAAGGCCTAATGGTGCCAAGCAGTGTGGATGCTCACCTGTTGTGTTGCTCTGTGTATCTGACGAGCATTTTGTGCTCAGCTCGCTGTGAACAATCCCAGTGTACATTTGCTCAGTGTTTAACTGTAACCGGACTGGAAACGTCTCTCCCTCTCTCCTCTGCAGGGTCTGACTGGACCCATCGGTCCTCCCGGGCCTGGTGGACCCAACGGTGAGAAGGTGAGTGTTACTTTTTCGAAAGAGGGGGGATGGGTTGGAAAATCAGGCCCAGTTTACACAGGGGATTATTTTTTTTTTTTATGTTATTTCTCAATGCCTGCGGGTCTAACCTGACACTTCCCGTTTTATCACACTCGATGCTCCCTTTCATCCCCACTATCTCCCACCGCCTCTTCTCGATTTTCATTTCTCTTATCTCTCTCTCTCTCTGTCTCCTGTGTCCATCCCTTCTCTCTCTCTCTCTCTCTCTCTCTCTCCATCTCTCTCTCTCTCTCTTTCTCTCTTTCTCGTTCTACTTTCTCTCTCATCGTGCCTTGTCTAGTCTCTCTCTCTCTCTCTCTCTCTGCGTACCTCTCTCTTTCTCTCTCTCTCTCTCTGTCTCTGCCTGTCTCTCATTCCTGTGTGTGTGTTTGCTTGTTTCCTCTTCCAGGGAGAATCTGGCCCCTCTGGACCTCCTGGAGCTGCTGGTGCCCGTGGTGCTCCTGTAAGTATCCCTCAAAACACACACTCACACACACTCTTGCACTCCAGTTTGCTCACAGGTAGCAATTACAAAACTGTATAGACAAGACCATACATAATGATGTAGACTGACAATAGACATCCCACTCAGGGTAGTATCTAATAAAATATACAGTAATAATAGTAGCTTGTTTGTGAAAAACTGCACTGTTATCTAACTGTTGCTACTGATGCTCCCCCTGTTATGAGTACAGAAATATTGTATGTAAAAGTACTATAAAGGCCACTTTAGGCAATCCCTGAACAGTTCTTCAACAGCTTGTGAGGGTGACATATTTTCTATCATGTCATATTTCCCATTATGATTGACCTATTACAGTAAAAGAAGCAGGATTCTGTTCATTTTGATTAAAAGTCTAGCCTAATTAATGTTATTCTATTGAAAGTAGAATCTGACAGAAATCAAAACTCTTAAAGCCAGGAGACTGTATAGAACATTTCCCAGATCTAGTAGATATGATAAATTAGCCCTTCTCTGAAGGTGATGGCCCACAGCAGTGCTAACCAGCCCATTTTCTGCCTCTCTCTGTAGGGTGACAGGGGTGAGACTGGTCCCCCAGGTCCCGCTGGATTTGCTGGCCCTCCTGTAAGTATGCCCGTCGTGAACCCATTACGTTCTCGTCATTAGTGGAGGTAATTGAACTGTCACACTGCTCTACACCTGACAATTACAGGCCGACAGCCCCATCTGACTGACACGGTGAGACAGGGGTCAGAATCAGTAAAGTGATTCCAAGTGAAGCATGTAATGTCCATTCCAAATGGGCGCACTTAGATTCTAATGTAGCATGTGCATATGGGTGCCCCTCTCCCTGCGCTGCCCAAGATGAATACATTCCGGTATGGGACAGTAATTACATGGACTGCTTGGCTTGGTCAAGATTGATATGTCAGTCATAGAGGCAGCATGTGACCTTTGCGGTGTTGACATATATCGTATGTTATAAATGCTGTGCACGCTTCGCCTTTATCCTGAAATGTCAGTGCGCTCTAAGCACCCCAGACAAGGAGATGTTGCACCATCTGTAAGACAGAGAATAGATTATGTTTTGCCTCAAAATGTTACGGTTCTAAAATTGGACATTCTGCGACAGTGGGGGAGGATGTCTATTTTTTTAACTGATTGATTGCTTAATTGATTTGCTAATTGATTGACTGATTTGGTTGACTGATTGATTGATTGATTGATTGGTTGGTTGGTTGGTAATGATCAGTTGAATAATTGGTGGAATGCAATGGTTACAAAAATGAACAAAAACAAAATCATGAAAAATATTTTGGACTTTATGGACATAAATTTGACTTAATGCATTTCCTTTTCCTTATTCAGGGCGCTGATGGCCAGCCTGGCCTGAAGGGAGATCAGGGTGAATCTGGACAGAAGGGTGATGCTGGTGCCCCTGGCCCACAGGGACCATCTGGAGCCCCTGGACCTCAGGTACTCCTCTCTCTCTCTTTCTTTCTTTCTCTCTCTCTCTCTCTCTCTCTCTCTCTCTCTCTCTCTCTGGCTGGAGTCTTCATTATGAGTAATACATGAAATAATGCAACAGCTCGTCTGTATTATTTAGATGTATTTATGCTATTGCAGAGGTGAAAGCTGTGTTTTTATTTGTGTGTTTGTCTAGGGACCCACTGGTGTGTCTGGACCTAAAGGTGCTCGTGGTGCCCAGGGACCCCCTGTAAGTCTGACAACTTCACATTCTTTAATCCAGTGTAGAAAATAGCATTCACCCCCAGTATATAGTCTTTACAGTTTCCCAGAATAGTGCATGAACATGTCAAGAACAAAGTTGATGACATGGAGTTTAATACAATTATTTAAAGTGCAAAATAGGTGATGGCAAACCCTGGCACTCCATTCTATATTTGTTTCCTAATGCAAATGACTGTTAATCTACAGTACTGTATACATTATTGTATGAAACCAGCATCCTCATCGTCACCGTCTGACACTGTTTTCCATAGGGTGCCACCGGTTTCCCTGGAGCTGCTGGAAGAGTTGGACCTCCAGGTCCAAATGTAAGTAGCGCAACCCAAAATTATACTTGTGGACATACTGTATGTCAGAGGAGTAAAATATCACTCTGAGTAAAATGTGATTAACGCCAAACTGAAATAGAGTGTATGCCAGCGTCAGCGGCTAGATTCATTATTATCGAATAATTAGCCTACTCTAAAATGGATAGTTCAGGTCCTTGGTTATGAATGGTTGAATCTCATTCCAATTCCATGCTGTATGATATACCACCAAAGGTCATTGCATACTTACCAACACTCTCTGCTGCATTTCATTCTAAATTGCTGCATTATATAAAAGTTAAGGTGGTTTTGTTTGTTATTTGGCAACCATTCAGCTTGAGGAAATATATTTCTAGGCAAAGTTGTTTTCTATGAAGAAATGGCTCCATTTCTCATTGTTGTGTCTTCATTCAGTGAAACCATGATGACAGGTTACTGTGATAACCATTTTAGAAACCCAATAAGCTACTCTAGGCTGGAAGTTTATATTGGTTTTACCATAGCTAAGGGGGTTTAACATCCCTCTGTGTCTAACAGCTCCCCTTAGCCGTAGTAAAATCAGCAAAGCCTACAGCCTCCTGTGGCTTATTTCAAAAGTTCAAAGGAGCTTTTCAACAAAGTTTAGGTTTAGATGTCTATGTTGAATTGATCCACAAAAGGAAGTTTTCATGCATCCAGAGACTGCTGTAACCACAAATCTGGACATTAGCCTTTTCAGGATACAGTACATTCATATAGTTAGTGCAGTATATTGTAACTTCCTGTACTGTACTAATTGTTAGAAGACTCTGTGGCTGCAGCACTGTGACCTTGTTTTGATCATCTAGTGTCATTACATTGATGTAGTAAATACTGTACCTGCTGTGGGAGCTGCTCCGTCAGTCATGTGTAGAGCAATTAAATATACGGACACTTACAGTCAGGCAGGCAGCGACAGCGCCACTCAATACACTATTTAGGTCACCAGTGTCAGCCTGACTGCTTGCAGTGGCGTGGTCGTCCCTCAGCCCTGTCTTGTGATCATATTGTATGAGTGCATTATTCATTAGGCGGGCCACTACAGCCCCTGTCTACTCCACAGGCCGAGGCCGCACTCTCTGGCAGCCATAAATGATCGCCTAATGATCCATGGATGGCTGTCACTTTTACTTTAGAAGCTATTAATTCAATGCTCGGCTTGTCTCCCTGATTTCACCCTTGCGATAATACACTCGTTCAGCCTCTTCGTCAACAACTCGCCTACTGTAGGAAACCCAGAGACAAAAAAGTTACGGCGTGTCGCTCAGTGAGCATGCTCAGTATCAGAGCTTATGCAGATTTTAATTACTCGTGCCATGCATCTTACAGATATGATCCCACGTGTTCATCTACCTTTATTTTTATGATCTATTATCCTACAGATAGATCACAATGCATGGTCTAGATGATCAGTCGCCTGTGAAATGGAGTATTGACAGCAGGTGCTCAGTGAAATGACTCACAACAAATACCTGCCTTTCTCCAGACAAGAATGGCATGGCATTGTGATTTAGATTTGAATGCTGAGGCATTGGAACGTTTGATTAGATCATTTGTTCCACCTGAATTGAAGTTTCAAGCGTCAGCCAAAGGGGACTAAGAGTCAAGAACCCACCTGAGATGAAAATGAATAGTAATGGTGGTTTTGTTTAAAGCTGAGTAACAGCTGAGATGTCTCAATTTCTTCTGGTCGTGTTAGTGGTGATGGGGTCACATAAACACTAAGCGCCATACAGTGTCGTTTCTGCAGACGCCCATCAAGCAATTTCAAAGTTTTACTGTAAAGTGAAGAGGTTGATGAGATACTCAAAGGAGCACATCAATTTTTGCATTGAATTTTAGTTAAGGAAAGGGAGTGCATTTCTACACCTCCCTTGTGTGCATTATCTAGATTTAATTTCCCTGTCTTTGTTGTTGTTTTGTTGTTGCTTTGTTTGTTGTTGTTTTTGTTTATGTGTTTGTTTTCGTCTGTCCCCACCTCAGGGCAACCCTGGTCCTGCTGGCCCCGCTGGTCCTCCTGGTAAAGATGGCCCCAAGGGTGTCCGCGGTGATGGTGGTCCCCCAGGCAGACAGGGAGACGCTGGGCTGCGTGGACCTGCTGGAACCCCTGGAGAGAAAGGAGAGCCTGGAGAGGATGGTCCCCCTGTAAGTGACCTCTCTGTGACCTCTCTGGCTGTACTCACTTAGACCCCAGAGCAGAGAGTAGGTTGTGCTGGTTATAAATCATGAAGTATAACAGTGTTGACCCTATTTGATATAACCCCAAAGAAAACTTCTACCAATGTCCTTCAGATCTGAAGTTATTCATGCTGAAATACTGTGTCCATGAACACTCAGATTCCATTAAATTGTCATTCACAGATATCTTCCAAAGAATTATCTTAAATTCAGGGTTTCTTCACGGTCTTTAAAAGTGTCAAAATTTGAGAATATAAATTTGAATATGAATGTAAGAAATATTACATATTGGCTAATAATACTGTGCACCAGGTCTAAAATACATTTAGTGTAGGTGTGAAATTGGTACTGTTGGCTATGCAACTTTAAACTGCACCCTCTGTTTGGTGGCAATTAAAAAAAAAAAATTCTTGTGAAGTTGGTAGTTCCATAGTATATAGTAATCCATATAGTAATCCATCCATGATTACATTTTACGATAGCTTACCAGTTAAAGGTTCAAGGTTCAAGGTTAGATTTTAAGAAATCCTATTGTGTGAAACTACATTTGTGTTGAGTGTCCGTGGCAACAACACCTGTTTCCTGTTTTAGAGCCATGTCAGATAGCTCTACATTGTTTTTGATATTTTAATCCTGAAATATTTTACAACTACAGAATTGTTGAAAATGCATGAAGCAGTTATTTTACCCAACCAAGTTACTGCTCAAAGGGTTCAGTGCTCTTGAACATGTGTGTGGTTGGATTGTTTTTACCTACAGTACGAATCCATGAACTCCTAAGAACAACATTTCTTTGTAAGACCATGAGGGCCTTAGTTCCCAGGGGGCGCTATTGTGCCAATGGCTGCAGTGCCAAATACTGCAGTGGGGTCATCATGCCCACAGGGATTCTTTCCCCATCCCACACCCCACCCATCGCTCACTGTTGGTACTCCATTGTCCTGCCTGTGTGAAGGCAAGGCAAAAATATGTGTACAAATCCTACCTCCTAGCAGTTACATGGAGCTCTCGACAAAAGTTGAGCTCTCACTCTCTGAAAAAACAACAACTTTTTATTAGTTTTATATTCTGGACTACTGTACACTGCAGTTGCACTTTGGGAGCTCAGGCTTTTTTTTTTTTTTTTTTTTTTTTTTAAGAAAAATTGCAGCGTTTTTTAGCAGGTGTATTTTTTAAAGTATTCGGCACAATGTGAAGGGAATTTTGAGACATTCTTCATTCTGGCCCCCTGTAGTTTTTAGGCAATCTAATCAATAATAATCTTTGAGAGAGTCTTACACTCTCTACGACTAAGGTAAATAATGCCATCAAAAAACACATAAACAAAACTACATTTTTGTCTCCCTTATCTGTCTACCTATCTATCTGTTCATTTGCCCACCCGCCAATCCAGCCACGCTTTGTGCCACCCATGTTTACATACACACTGATTTGTTTAGTTTAGGTTCAGATCTGTGAACCTGTTCCTAATTGGTCCATTGAGCCCTTTTAGTATTTATCTTTGTGGAGACGTTGGGCTTTGAAGAGATGCACTCCCAACAGGGTCACAGAGGATTACAAGACCACTCAATATGTGCCATTTCCTGTGGCCTGATGAGGCCCTCTGTAAATCAAAGCCTTCTTGTCAGCCCTAAGACTTTTACAAAGAGTGCTCATTACCAGACAACTCAGACAAGCAAGATGACAGAAATAAAATAAAAAAAAACACACAGTCTGGAAGGGCATGTACGGAGTGCCTGTCACAGCAGTGAAATCATTAGCCAGATAATTGCTGCCTCTTTTCTTTGACCGATTAGTTATACATTCAAATTCAGAAGTGCCTCTTCAAAATGTTGAGCAAGACATCATTTTTAGCTAGTCTCCAGTATTATAATTTAGTCAATTATAGCCTCACAAGGTCATGAGATGGAACCTGCTAGAACACAAGGCCATGAACTGCCAGGCATAGTAGAGAAATTGAAAATTGAAAGCTAATGAGAGCTCAATGGACCGTGTGGCTCACTGAATGGTTTTGAGGCACACTTTGATGCATGTCTAGATTGCGGCCCTTGTCTGGTTCGTGACTGGAGACTGATGTCCTGTGGATTTCTCTCTGTCCTCCTGCAGGGTCCCGATGGTCCCTCTGGGCCCCAGGGTCTGGCTGGACAGCGTGGTATTGTGGGTCTTCCTGGACAGCGTGGAGAGAGAGGCTTCCCCGGCCTGCCCGGACCATCTGTGAGTGACGCTACTTTAAAAAAAAAAGCTTGCAGGATTTCTTCAGGACTGCAAGCAATTGTCATTTTCATTGTTAAAATTGGTCTTTTATGACTAAATCAGCTATTTACTTACAATCATTGTTTACAAAACCCAACATGACATCCTTAAATGTAATCTGAAATTGTCTCTACAGTACGTCAAAAAGGATTGTCAATCAGTTTTGTAGTTGATTCATCACTAGTAGTATACAGTAATACAATATAAATCAATTTGGTGATAGTTTATATGATATTGTTGCAACCCTAGGTTAGTACTTCACTGAGATTATGCAGATCACCATTTGCAATCACACTCATTAGTCCAGTCCATATTCATTATCCGACAGTATATACCCAATATGCATATTATTCCGAATTCCCCATTAACAATCAGTGTTCTTTGCCTCCTCCACACACACACACACACAGGGTGAGCCTGGAAAGCAGGGAGCTCCCGGTGGCGCTGGAGACCGTGGACCCCCTGGCCCAGTCGGCCCCCCTGGTCTGACCGGCCCCGCTGGAGAGCCCGGCAGAGAGGTGGGTACTGTATACCGTGTAGCACTATAAATACGAGCCTCCTCCTCCTCCTCCTCAGCAGCAGCACTGCACAGACCTGCAGGCATCCCATGCCCCGGTCCCCTGCAGCCCCAGGCCCCTGCAGCTCTCTACCTGACTGGGTCTCTAATGCCCTCTCCACCAGTGGCCTGATAAGCAAAGCAGAGTCTGAATGCAGCAGAGCTCTCTTGTATTATGCAGCACTACCGTATTATGTATTTATTGTGTTTCAATTAGGGGGTAATGTTATTCTCTTCATTTTAGATTACATTCTAATTACAATGGTGATGTATGTATTATTAAACGAAACTACATTTGTGGTAGCCTTGTATTATTTGTGTGCTGTCATTATCTCCAGAATTCAATATAGTCTGTCCTGGAACTCATGAACACACGAGATGGAAGGCAGGGCTGGCAATATAATATTAGATTAACCAGCTCATATTAAAGCAAGCTCTGCTTTGCTCTGTTTTCCTAGGGCAACCCTGGATCTGATGGTCCTCCTGGCAGAGACGGTGCTACTGGAATCAAGGTGAGAAATGCTAATTGCTTTGATTATTAAAATTCATGGAAGCTGCACTGCTCCCAGCTGATTAGCCAGGTCCTATGCTAATGCGCTAATCAGCAGGAAATTACTTCATCGCTCCATGTTACTGTACAAAGGGCCTTCGGCTGACTAGCAGTTTCACGAGGTCCACAAAGATCTACACCGTTTGAATGATTATTTAATAATACTTTCATATCATGGCATACATCATTTTAATCAATAGCTCCTGTGATGTTCAGCTGTTGCTTTGACCTCCCATAGTTAATTGTGTTAGACCCGTGCGCCGCACTGTCTGTTTTGATGTTTGTGTTTTCCCTGTATGCTGCATGGCTGACTGATGCCTGTGGTTTTTGTTCAGGGTGACCGTGGCAACACTGGTCCTGCTGGCGCTCCAGGTGCCCCCGGTGCCACTGGCGCCCCCGGCCCTGTCGGACCCACTGGCAAACAGGGAGACAGAGGAGAGGCTGTGAGTAACACACACACACACACACACACACACACACACACACACACACACAGTTGCAGTCACACACACTCATATAACACACACACACACACAAATACGCAAGCCCTCAGCAATCCAACTCAAACACACACACACACACACACACACACACACTGCACTGTGTGCACACACATATTGACTGTAGCCCAGACAAAACCAGAGCCCCCTCTGATGCGGTTAGGGACTCTGAGACCCAGCACAAATCAGGCATATGCTAGGGTGGCTATTAAATTTCTCTTGGTCTCTCAGATAGGCCTGGCTCTGGCCAGATGATCGAGGATAAAAGACATGAAAACAGAGAGAGGAGCCCAGAGAGAG
>JASCQY010000232.1:2010261-2025435 GCA_030264315.1 Sardinella tawilis
GCCTGGCCCCCCTGTAAGTGGCCACAGGCCCAAAAAAAAAAAAAAAAAAAAAAAAAGAAAAAAAAGTGTCCTGGCTGGTCAGCCCTCTTGGGCACCGTTGCCTGGTTATTTTTCTACCAGGTCATAAGGTGTCACCTCCCAGGTCTCTTGAATATTTCATGAGATGTGGGACAGGTTATAACGCTAGTGTTGGAACTCAGAAATAGTATTACAGTATAATATCAATTTGTTTTGGACAATATCAGTATGTCTGATGGTTTCACATCGTCTGCGTCCTCTTGTCTAGAGGATTATGTAGTATCATCTCTCTGGTCTTAGACGTGTACTTGACTGATTGTGTTCTTACTCTGATCAAATCTTCTTTGGTCTTTTCTCCAATAGGGTCAGTCTGGTGACCAGGGTGCAACTGGACCTGCAGGACCTGCTGGCTCAAGAGTGAGTAAAGAGTAGCAAATTATCTTGGTATCTTTAAAATGTCAAGATAAAAATCTGGATCCATAAAAGTCTGGATACATTTTAATCTTTGAACCGTTGTCGTGTGATCTATTCAGGGACCCCCTGGCCCAGTTGGACCTTCTGGAAAGGACGGTTCCAATGGAATGCCTGGACCAATTGGACCTCCTGGACCTCGTGGACGTTCTGGCGAGACTGGTCCTTCTGTGAGTTCAGCTTTTGTTTGATAAAATCAGAGAGAAGGTCAGTTGTCAGTAGCCCGAGACCAGATACAGTATAGTCAGGGTTTTGAAGAGTTAACGTACAGTACCTGAATCAAGGCCAGGCTGTTAGTTAACCTCTATATGGCATCTTCAAAATGTCTCACTTCAGGCACAGAAAAGCCCTCCTGTATAGTCAATGGAAAGCCTGCCATAGCTACGTTTTTAGGCACAGTTTGTTAATGCAGCTACCTTAACACCACCATGGTCGTCATTCAAGCATCCTCTCTCTATTCCCTCAGGGTCCTCCTGGTAACCCCGGACCCCCTGGTCCTCCTGGTCCTCCCGGCCCCGGCATCGACATGTCTGCCTTTGCCGGTCTCGGTCAGCCCGAGAAGGCCCCCGATCCCATGAGGTACATGCGCGCCGACCAGGCTGCCGGAGGCCTCCGCCAGCACGACGCCGAGGTGGACGCCACCCTCAAGTCCCTCAACAGCCAGATCGAGAACATCCGCAGCCCCGAGGGCTCCAAGAAGAACCCCGCCCGCACCTGCCGCGACCTCAAGCTTTGCCACCCCGACTGGAAGAGCGGTGAGTAGGGGGTGATTTTTCCACGAAAACCAGATAAACTGTAGAGAGGCCAACAAAAGTCAGCTCAATGCACAGTAATGTCCAGAAACCAAATGCATCCATAAAGAGCTGTTGAAAACCTTCAAGACACATTCACATGAATATTATTACATGAACTTAAAAATGAGGCTATTGCAATTTGCAGTGTAGTGTACCACTGTCAATGTGAATGTTTTTATGGCTATACATGCCTTAAATAAATGTATTATGTCCAAACTCAATGGAAGACATTGCGAGTGTTTTTAAGGCCTAACTCTTGACGCAATGGAAGAGCTCCCTTTATTTTGGGAGGCAGTTCCTAGCAGTAATTGGCCATCTGAACACCAGCTGGGAGGACATTCAGTACGCTTGTTACTCACTGACTGCTTCTGGTTGCTCTGCACTCCCACCATATCTCTGGTCTCTTGAGTGCAAAAGCAAAAAAAAAAAAAAAAAGAAAAAGAAAGAAAGATTTCAGCTCTTAGACAGCATTTCATCTCTCCTCTGGGGTTTTCTCCGCAGGCGAGTACTGGATCGACCCCAACCAGGGCTGCACCGTCGACGCCATCAAGGTCTACTGCAACATGGAGACCGGCGAGACCTGCGTGCACCCCAAGCCTTCCAACATCCCACGAAAGAACTGGTGGTCCAGCAAGGGTGGTGATCGCAAGCACGTCTGGTTCGGCGAGACCATGAATGGTGGTTACCACGTGAGTTCAACATCCAACCATGCTGCAATTCTTAACAACTGTTGTCTATTAGTGCTTGGTGCTATAGAACCATGCTCTTTAGATCCAGAGGCCTTGTTGTTGTTTACTTATTTTTGTTTTCCTGTTAGTCCATAGACACTCTCATACAGTATATATTCTCACCCACATCCCGATTCGCCACTCTGCCCCCTACAGTTCAGCTATGGTGATGACAGCCTGGCCGCCAACACCGCCAGCATCCAGATGACCTTCCTGAGACTGCTGTCCACAGAGGCCTCCCAGAACATCACCTACCACTGTAAGAACAGCGTGGCCTACATGGACTCGGCCACAGGCAACCTGAAGAAGGCCTTGCTGCTGCAGGGCTCCAACGACGTGGAGATCCGCGCCGAGGGCAACAGCCGCTTCACGTACAGCGTGCTTGAGGATGGCTGCACGGTGAGGAACACACACACACACACTCACACTCACACTCACGCACATATCTGGTACACATATTAATCACTCTTATTAGCCAAGTTGGTGCAGTAAATTGCAGCTGTGTAATCAGGGAGTCATATCTGCAGAAGATAGCTCTGCTTTCCTCAGGCTATTCATAACTATACAGCCACCCCTACTGATCACTGAAATTCAGAGGTTTTGAAACTCGTGAACTAATGCTGGATCTGTTTTTATTACCCCACAGAGACACACAGGGCAGTGGGGCAAGACGGTGATTGAGTACAGATCGCAGAAGACCTCTCGTCTGCCCATCGTGGATATTGCCCCCATGGACATCGGTGGACCCAACCAGGAGTTTGGCGTGGATGTTGGCGCAGTCTGCTTCTTGTAAAGAGAAGGCTGACAAGATAAGACAAGAATATGAAAACATGAGAGGAAAAACACTCCAAAATAAAAAAAAAAAATCAAGGAAGACAGAACGAAAGAAAGAAAAGAAAAGAACGGGGAAAAAATTGAAAGATCAAGACACGTTTTTTTTTTTAAAAAAAGAAAAAAAAAACGGGACTCTTTTTTTCTAAGTAAAAAAGTGCTTTCCAAGTCGTACTCCTAGGATATATGCACTGAAAGGCACCGGCAATATTCATCTGTGATTTCCTCCCAAACAAAGACCACCTTTCTCATTCAAAATCACTTTGTGTCCCAAACCAACCCCTCCTGTGCCCCCCACGCCTAGCCCCCTCTGGCCAGTCACAATGACCCCCCCCCCCCCCCCCAACTCCTCTGCTCTCTGCGCCCCAGCTCTCTTTCCCACCATGGGCTGACCTCCCCTTTCCAGAAGTTGGAATGTCGATGGCGAGGAGAGAAGAGGGAAGCACCAGAGTGTTAAGAAGCAAGAAAACTATCGCATGTCTTGTTTTTTTTTTATTTATTTATTGTTGAGGTGTGGGTCCCCAGTGGGTCCCCAGTTCTGCCTGGAACCGTTGCGTTGCGCTGCGTTGCATTGCATTGCGTTACGCTACGTTACGACACGACAGACAAAGGCCGCCTTCACAGGAGGATGCAGCCAGCAGTCACCCCCTGGTCTGCAGTCCCACCTTCCACTCTTTCCCCTCTCTCTCTGTGTTCAGTCACCCATGCAGATAGCTAAGCCCCCAAAAGCCTACCATCACTCATACAGTGTACTAAGTGCAGGTGTTCTGACATCTACCACCACAGTGTGTATGGAAAATTACTGTGTATTATAATAAAAATCAATGGTGCTATTGTTGTAAAACAGTCTGTATTTTTTAACAGCCAGATACTGATTATATATTATACCTGTATATATGTATATATATGTATATGTGTATACATATATATACAGCTTTTTAAATTTTGTTTTGTTTCTTTTTTTTCAAATAAACATTTTTCAAGGGGGATTTTTCTTCTCACTTGAAGCCTGTTTTATCCACATCCAATTTTACCCTGATTAGAAACCTTTTTTTAAATGTCAGTTATCAGAAACACTTTGATTTGAAACACTCCCCAGTTAATATATATATTTTTGTTTTGTTTTTGTTTTGTTTGGATAGTTATCTTTTAAAGCTACCTCACACTGAGATTTAAAACAAACTACACAAATTAAAGCCTTGAAAATGTCCAGATTAGGAGAGGAGAAGCAGCATGCCTCTAGACTGGGCTGTGACTTTTTACAAATTCAGTCAGCAACAATTACCCCCCCCCCCCCCACTCCCACCCTCCAGCCCCACCACCCTTCCCTAAACTCCCCTGCACTCCCTCACTTCTTTCCCAAGAATCTGCCCTTGTGGCCCCCTCACACGAGCCACGTCCCCTGCCCTGGCCAAAGACATGGCACATCCTGAACTGGAACATGTCACAGTAGGTGCCAGCAGGCCATGTACAGCACATTAGCACAGGACCATCAGTCAGCCTCCTTCGTGCCAAAGGTAACCAGCAAGCGGCCAGGGCAGGTGGTGTCTTCACATGTGAGGGTGTGTGTATTTTTATTATTATTAATAGTATTATTAATAATAATAACTTTAATATTATTATGGTCATGATCATGATTTTTGTTTTGCCTTTTTTATTTGTTTTTTTTTTGGTTTGTTTGTTTTTTGTTTTTTTTTTTTTGTTACGGTCTTAATAAATGTAAATTCGAAATAAAAGAAAAAACAAGTAACAGACTGCAGTGCTTCTGTACTTTCTCTATTAACTTGGTCTCGAACCCATTTCTGGAGGGATAATGTGTGATGTGGGAAATGTGGGGTACATTTTTTTTTAATTCCCCTTTGTTTTCCCCTAAATTCCAACGGCCAGTATTTCCATATGCATCTCTGGTGCCACTCCTCTCAGACAGACAAACAAGGGGAAAGGTGATGGCGGCCTGGTCTGGCCAGGCTTGTGCTGCCCTGCTCCTGAACAGTGGAGTGGTGGCATGAGACATCTACACACAAGTCTACAAGACCCTCACAAGTCCAGAAGGGCCACAACACGGAGGTTAGCACAGTTGTGGGCGTTTTTTTTTGGATGTTATTTTTGTTTGTTTGCTTCTTGTTTTGTGTTTATGGGAAACAAAAAAAAAAGGCGATAAAAAAAACAAGCAAGAACAGGAAAGAGTGGAGAGAATTTCAAAAATTATTTTGTATATGTAAGATATTTTTTCTTCTGCATTATTTTTTTTTTAAAATACTAGTTTTTAAGCATGGTAGAGTAGAAATGGGAATCGTTGCCAGCCAAGATCAACAGTACTCTTGTTCAATGATTGTGATTTTTGTACCTGATTTTGTTCTCAATCTCCTACATGGCCTTTCACCTTAGCAATAAAAGGTAGAATTATTTTGATGAATGAAACAGAGCTATGTTTGATTTTTATTGTTTTGACATTGTTTTTTTTTTTCATTACTCCGTTTAATTTATTCCATGAGAAGCAATAAACAGTATGTTTACTTTTACATTTTAGAACCTATGTTTGCCACTTCTTAAATTCATATAAAGTTTGGGAATTTTTACTAAGATGTAGTTTTGTAGTTGTGGTCATTTGGGATTTATTATAAAATTCCTTGTTGTGTAATATAATATTGTTATAATCACAGAGAAACATGTCTAATGACATGTTTAGGTCTACTTAAGAACAGCTAGCTGCATGTTATAATATTATAAACACTTTCATTAAGTTTTCTTTTAAGAATAACAGACGTAACAGGCAAGACATTAAAGAATATCCCCTTATTTAACAAAAGAGATTGCAAAATACAATAGCTTCATTCAAGAAAAATTTACTATGCTTATTATACGAAAAATAAAAAATGCACAACCATTTACCATGAATCAAAAACATGTAAAGACAACTTCAGACAAACAATTACACAATACAAATGTAGTCCGAACACACTTTGTACAGCTGACAAGACCAACAACATTTAAGAAATTGCCAGTGCAAAGACAAACCACAATGACACACCACACCTAATGACTCTGGACTTGAGTACCAGGGAAAGATTTCCAGGTTAGCTTTAATTCTCCACATTTAAGTGCCTTGTCTCTTTACAGTAACTGCAGCCAGTTAAAATACTGGGTGAGCTGATGCTTCAGTGAGGAGTGCAACCCACTGTGGCTGCATTTGCTATGGTTAGTCAAGGTCTGCTTCATCATGTACACAGACATCAGAGCCTTCAGCCTCAGATGCATACTGATGGGAAGAGATGACTTTGCCTTGATGTTGTGTGCAACACATTTCAGATATAATCATAACGGAGGCTGAGGAAATCACGGATAAGAAGACTGTCAACTATTTTCAAGGTTGTTGGTGAATGGTTATGTGGTCTGGATTGCCTGAAACCTGCAAAATCTCAAACATATTTTTTTACTGTATATGTATCACACCAGAAATTCAAGGCTGTCAAAAGATGGTGTGGGATGATCTATATAACAGCTCTCTGAGATACATACAAAAATGGGGAAAAAATCAATTTAATTTATAGCTATGGAGCTTAATTATTAAACTTGTTCTAAATCGGGCACTAATTTCTCTACCCCCCTAGACAGTACAATTTCATAAGGTGCCTACTAAAAAGCATTCACTCCCAGTGGCACACATTCCTCCACAGATGATCCCAACAGACGATGACCAACGAGGAGAACGAGGCCATTTCATCAGCACCACACATTCAAGGACAAAAATAGATCCACAGTGTAATGAGCCTAACCTGGATGTGATTTCTGATCCTGTGGCTGTGGATGGATTATTCCATTATCATTTGGGGGAAATGAGCACCTCAAATCACCATTCATAGCCATCAGGTCATTAGAATGGAAGTTTAAGCTTTTCCCTTTTCCCAAATCCGCTTGATCAGCATTCCATACATGTATTGTCTTAATAGAGCTCAAAAACAACCAACCCTCAATACAATATGACAGAATATCTACAAAAACGTTTGTAAACAAACCATGTATCAACCCATAGTAAGCAATATAAGTATCAGTAGCTACAAATCTTTGTCAAGTCAAACTTTTAACAACATGGTAGACTGAGCCCTTCTGAGTGACTCGTTTTTTATACATACTCTCCAATACCACAGCACAAAACATAAAAGTTTAATCCTGTTTTTCAAGTTTTCCCCCTTGGTAGTGTATATGCTACATAACGCCTCTCCAGACCTTGGCCACAGCAGGCTTCCAGCATAAACTATGAGTTTCTCACACACTCACTCACTCACACACACACACACACATACACACACTGTGTGCGCTTCAGAACCCCGTGCTGAGTGTGTCTGTCTCTGTAGGGGCCTTCCGTGGGCTGGGCAGACTCTTCAGGTACTCCAGGTGTCGACGGGCCTCGGCCTGGTTCTGACGCACGTAGTACACCACGTACACGATGACCATGAAGAACCACACGAACATGG
The DNA here is from genome assembly GCA_030264315.1 of Sardinella tawilis. Classification (NCBI taxonomy): domain Eukaryota; kingdom Metazoa; phylum Chordata; class Actinopteri; order Clupeiformes; family Clupeidae; genus Sardinella; species Sardinella tawilis. Next base: position 2,017,579 of record JASCQY010000232.1, read on the forward strand.
TGACCAGCATGGCCACGTCGGTGGTCTTACGCTGCATGCTGCAGAAGTTGACGCCGGCGTCCAGCAGCTTGACCAATGAGTGTCCCGCGTGGCTGCCGGCGGCTGGCTCCTCCCAGCGGCTGCCCTCACCAGCGGCGCTGCGCGCCGAGGTCTCGCACACGATGCTGTTGACCGTCTCGGGCTCCAGGTAAAGCGTCTGCACGAGTTCCTGCAGCGCGCAGTCGCAGTGCCACGGGTTGTGGTACAGGCGCGTTTTGGCGCGCGTGCTGCCAAACTCCTCGCGGGTGGCCTGCCGGAGCTGGTTGTGCGACAGGTCGAGCAGGCGCAGCTCGGGGCTCAGGTGGCGCAGCGCGCCCGATGCCAGGCTCTCGATGCGGTTGTGCGACAGGTGGAGGTCCTGCAGGTGAAGCAGCTCGCTGAAGGCGTGCTCCGGCAGGCGGCGGATGAGGTTGCGCTCCAGGTGCAGGGAGACGGTGTCCGCGGGCAGGTCCTCGGGCACCTCGCGGAGTCCCGCGTCCACGCACAGCACCGTGCGGCTCTCCCAGGCGCACTGGCAGCCCTCGGGGCACTGGGCGCGTGTCGGATCCCACAGCCAGGCGCAGAGCAGGGCACACAACCAGCCTCCCGCTCCCACACCCATACCGTGACCCATCCTCCGGGCTGCTGCACCCATCGTCTCAACATAGCCACCGACACTCACTACATCCAGAGGGAGAGGCTCCAACAGCCTGAGAGAGACAGTGAGGAAGAGAGAGAGAGAAACAGGAGGGAAAACAGAAAGGAAGGGAGAAAGAGAGAGAGAGGGATAGGTGGGGTTGGATGAGCGCAAGGGTTGAATGATTGTGAATAAAGGAATGGAAAAATGGTGGGAAGAGAAAGAGATGGGTGAAAGAGATAAAGGGATGGATGCAGACAGTTTGAGGAAGGAAGAAAGAGAGAGGTAACCAGTAACAGCAAACAAGGATTGAGAAGGAAAGAAGAGGCAGAGAGGGAGACAGGAGAAAAATATAGAGGGGGAAAGAGAGAGGGAGAGGGAGAGAGAGAAAGAGAGAGAGAGATAAGGAGTTATTGCAGTGCTGGCTCCAGCTGAGAATAAGGTCAGTGGGTAATGGAGGCAGCGAGAGCACAGACGCTCTCAAAGAGGTGAGCGAGTGGAATGCGACCACCTTTATCTGCTCAGATGGGCTTCTAGCCATAATCGATCATCTAATACGCTTGGATGCATCTCTGCGAATATGAAACAAGCATAAAAGCTGCATGATGTCTATGGATTTTTACAGACAGCTTTACAGTAGCCAGGCAAAGATGGCAAATATCTAATGCGCTCCATCATGACAGCAAATATTCATGTCAAAGCTGAAAACACATTCCATGAGAACAGCATAAACGATGTTCTACTGAATATAGGTGTAAGACAGAGCGTGAAAATAAAACCTACAAAAATGAATGGGAACTGTCGAGCAAAAAGATATTTTTTAGTCTCTGTAAACAAAGAGTTCTATTCTGTGACCTGTAAAAATCAACACAATTAACTTGAGTCAAAAGTGACATCCAAATGAATAATGCAGCTTATACAAGCAGTGATATTTCCACCTGTGTCCCTTGCTACCCATCTCCATCAGAAAGCACACACTTGCACCACCAGCACAAATGGGGAAGTGAGAAATATGTCCGTGTGTGTTTGTCATTTCTCACTTCTTTGTCATGCGCCATCTCTCTCCTTCATTTGTGTACTAATTCATCTGTCTCTTTACTTGCGCATATTGTCAGCAGCTCTGGGCCATATCTCACAGGAGACAAATCATGGGGAGTGTGTGCGTGTGTAGGGGGGGGGGGGGATCGATAGCCTCCACCACTACGGCCACACTATTACTGCTCCCGACATCAATCTGGGCTCTGTCGATAACCACACAGTCGGGGGTGGTGTCGACTATGTCATATCTGTTCGCCTGGGCTGGGGAAAAGCACACTACACGACGGCAACTCATCACTGGAACGGCGGGGATGTGTACCGCCACAACACACCTTACGCCTGCGCTGCCACTCCCTCCTATTAACACCAGTGATAAAGGGTCTGTCCCTAAGGCATACTGTATGTATGTGTGTGTGTGTGTGTGTGTGTGTACAATGTTTAAACAAGATGCTACAGTTACTACTAGGTTAGATCTGATCATGAACCTGCAGGCAAAAACCTGAAGACTCCATCCCACCCCATTTGTAGAAATAGCGCAGACATCTGATGTTTGTGTGTGTGTGTGTGTAAGTCGTAAACCTTATATAGTCAGATAAGTGACCTAAATAGTCAATTGCAACTGGTAAGAAAGAAATCTACTTTTTTTTCAATTTACCAATTCAGTCACATTGGAATGAGGGACTCCTGCCCACCCCTAAACCAGTGACCTACTTCCCTGCCCTATAGATGGCATCTGACATGCGTTCTCCACTTTGATCTTTCTCATGTCATTGATATGCTGACAAAACAGTCTGCAGGGGTGACATCTGAATGAACCACCATTTAAAAAGCCAGAATCAACAGCAGTTTTGCTGATGGCAATTCAAAGACTATTTTGATTTTTAATTAAACTGGGTCATGGGAAACAGTGTGATAAGATAGCCTAGTGTGTGTGTGTGAGTGTGTGTGTGTGTGTGTGTGTGAGTATGTGTGTGTGTGAGAGAGAGAGAGAGAGAGAGAGAGAGAGAGAGAGAGAGAAAGGTGTTGATGACAGTTTATCCCTTAAGTGTTGCTGTGTCTGCTTGACTTTCTGAGTTCACACTGGCATCCCAAGGGCATCTATGGAGAGTGCTGTTGACTGGCAGCTGTTGATTAGTGACAGTATTTACAGTACCACAAATATCCATGCCAACACTGTCAAAGTGTACAGACATCCATTGGAGTAACATTATTTTTGTGATAAAAATTGATCATTTGTACTTAAAGCCTATTTAAAAAATAAAATATTAATATAATCCATTACATGCATTTACTAATAATAGCCTAGTCTACATATTCCGATAGATTAGAGAAATATTTGATAGACCCAAGTGAGAATGAGCACATCAACAACGAAACATTACTGGTTATCCTTAGACGACTTGTATTTTTTGAAGTGCTAATTCAAGTACCCAAAATTTAAGTGTACCCACCTGTAACATCAATCCGACTTTTCCTGTCAGAAAATGCGCTTACTTCGCAGTGTTTGAAGCCTTACAATTGACATGAAGTCCTCAATAGACGCAGGATGTTGAAAGCTTTTCGATCACTTCTTTAGATGAAAGAAAAAAAAAATGGTTGGGCAAAGAAAAGTGTTTCTTCTCTGCATAAGCAAGCTAACAAAGGAAATTAAGGTGTAGTATTTATAGCCTATATTTCGCTCTTCTTCTCCACTTTCTGTGCAGCAATCGTAACGTGTCGGCGCATAGAGAGGGATACAGGACGTATTTTGATGTGAGAATCAAACTCACTCTCTCCCTCTCTCTCTTTCCATCTCCCTCTCTTGCTCTTCCTTTCTTAAAGAGACAGTCGTGAAATCCCAGGTAAGCAACCATCCTATCTGCAGCCACAGGGAATTCGTCCAGTGATTCTTCCTGTGTGTCTTGAATAACATATTGTCAGATTCGCGTTGGCTGACGACAGCCTAATAAAATTGCAATTAAATAATGATTCATAAAAAGAATTTTAAAAAAATATCCACTTGGGTTTAGGCTACAATTTAGATACAAAAAGTTAAAAGAAGGCTATGCCTGCCATACCGAAATTGTCTAAGAGTCAATCAGGAGAAGTATTTGAAGACCGACCATCACCGCTTCTGAACAGGTCTGCCGTTTTGTGACAGGGGGGGTGACTCGAGGATGTAAAACACGCTGCCGGATCGGTGACGTTTAGGCAACACTACTGTCAGCAAGACAAAACTGGGCGACCGAGACAGGTTGTCTAGAGATCGATGGCCTAAATGGGTGAGACTTGCGAAATAATGAAACATGAAAGATCTTCAGCCTGCTGCCCAATATCAAACCATAAACGTAACAGCAGAGGGTCCTGAATTCAACGACAGAGAGAAGAAGAAAAACTGTCTTCAACATGGAATCTGTTATTCTAACTATAGCCTACCAACATTATATATTATTTGATATTATAATGGCCTGTAGGCCTACAGAATTTGTTGTCATACTCCAGGCAGAACACAATCTGATTGCTTCGTCTAGTCTAGTCCCGTCCCGTCCAGACCACCAAATAAATCACCAAGTCAACAAACTTGGGACAGCCGAACGCTCCCCAGAGAAACAAATACTCTTATTATTCGAGATGGCTTCGGTGACCCAGATTTTGACTGCCACTCCGAACTGTCTCGCAATGGGCGTCTATGCCATTTCTCAAAACAATCATCATGCGCTCAGTGTCACGGCCGGGGATAAGTCGCCAGCGGGGGCAGCGGAAACGGCACGGCAACACGTTGTTTTGCCTGCAGAGAGCCCTGATGGCCAGCGTGTCCGTGCCATGTTTAGCCAGACCACATAACCCTTGCCGCAGCAGGCCTCTCGCAGACCAGCCAGTAGCCTACTGAAACACCCGGCAACAAAAGATGAAGAAAAGAGACGAGTCTATGATGAAAACAGAAAAAGAGAATGTAGACTATAATGAGTTTTGAGGCTGAATCTAATCTGAGTAACAACCCTCTTCTACTGAAAGCTATGATCATCATCGCGTCAGTAATCACAATAGCCACTTGACTAGATTGTAGGCAGGAACTGAGTCACATTTGGAGGTGGAAGATGCCCTGAGAATGGGCACAGTTGGCAGATCTGCGCTGCAAATAAATCAAACCATGTCAGAGATAAAACGTTTTTAGTTACATCATGAGTATCAAGAAGGAAGCCAGTCTGTTGAGTAATTCGTCATCTATTATACAAGACAAAATAATGTCAAATCCTCAATTTCATACTCATTCTCCATATTCGCTTACACCGTTAACTTGATTATTATCATTAATTATTATTAGGCCTATTATTATTATTGTAATTGTATGAGTCATCTGCTTCAGGATGCCCAACCTGAGAGCATGCTTTAGGTGGCCTTGTCCATGCCAACAGTCCGACTGCCCAGCTCTTGCATTCCACCACAGCCGATCATACAGTATGGTTGATTAGATGAAAAGCCACATGAGCAAGAGGTATGTTGCGGAATGGCCTTGATTGGATTGAGACCTTGGCTTTGTTCCAGGGGGAACAAAGGCTCTGCTGTTAAGCAGTGATGGGGGTGTATGTGTATGAATGTGACCATCAATTCTCATGGGAAACTGTTCTGTGCAACATCTTGAAAACAGAAAGTCAGTTTGATACAGGTTTGATGTTTGGCACAGGTCAGGCAAATAGACCATCAGAAGTTTGTCAAAAAATTATCCAGTCACTTTCTTTTCAAATAGTCTCATTTCCCTTTTTAAAAAATGTATTCACCAGTGAAGTCTCTTTTAATACATCAGACTGTCACACCGAAAAGTGAAAGACTCAGTGGAGCTCAATGTCCTTGCTGCTGTGAGCACTACTAAAAAAACTAAGAACCAATTTGTCTGTATCTCAACAGAGGATCTCCAAAAGGGAATTGAGGCAGTCGCTTTAGACCAATGCTCAAAGAGGGGGAACAGGATCAGACATAAACAGATAGAGATGTTCTGAGATGGCAAAATGTGACCGATATGAGATGGGTTAGTGTCCACTGTGAAGGAGTGGACCAACTGCAGATGTACTCTGGGGCAATTAAGGAAACTGGAGTTCATCATGCGTGCCTGTGGTGTGAACAGATAAGATAGAGGAAAGACAGAGAGGAAGGAAGTCTGGCTGAGCAGGGGTGAACAGATCAGAGAAAAAAAAAAAAGACCAGCAGAAAGAGAGGAGAGAAACTTGCAGCGTAAAATGAAAAGCAATTTACTGAATCCACCAAAACGGAATTGGAGCCACACCTCCTTGACACCTTTATGGTCCACTGGACATTGTTAGCACAAATACACACATATATATGTACGCAGTGACAACACTGCAGGCTATCTTCACTCATGAGGATTCCTGATAAGACTAAGGTGAGAACTCATGAATTAAATATGACCTCTGGCTCATTTTAGATTAATGTTAAATAAATGTCATAGCCACACTTCCACCAATACCTGCACACATTCAAGAATGATAGAATTGTAAATTTGAGGCTCCTCATCCCAGACGGTTAGACGAACGCTACCTCATTTTGTTAACTACAGCCCAGAAATGACAACCCAGGAAAATGATAGACAAATACACATTTTATTAGAAAAAGTAAACCCTTACAGCGAAATTACTCGGCGTAGTCAAAAAGACATCTCTCAACGCTTCAGTTGGACGGGCTTCCTCGGAACATTCAGCTGTTGCCATTTGAAGCACTGACCGTGGCCGCAGCCTGCAGGGTCCGTCTGGCCATCTCCAGCGCCCCCTCCTTGGTCTTGTTGCCCCCGATAAAGCCACCGGCGTGGACAAAGATGCAGTCGGGGATCCCGCTGAGCTTGGACAAAGCGTCGTCCCGAACCCCTCTCCACTCTTCCAGCAGGGACAACCTGGGCATGAACACAAGGAAATAGTGAAGAACGGTCCGGAAAGCTCTTCAGGTCCAATTGGTCCTGCATCTAAAGCGTATCTGAAACATCATTCTGAATCTCCTATCCTACTGTAGGCAGTACAAGTACACCTCTGCCTAAAACTACACCTGACCAATAGCAACTGCCAGTGTAGCCTCATCCATTTTTAGCGTGGCAGAAAAATTAACCTACAGTACAATGCTTTCGTGGATTGGAGGCTGAATGCAATCCCAGTCAATATCTAGTCTCACAAATGGGACACAGCTGATTCTCCAAAATGTGCACAGGCTCAGATTCTAGGTGCCACTAGAGAGAGTTAAAAAGAACGGTGAAAAAGAAAAAAAAAAAAAAAAAAAAAAATAAAAAAATGACTGGAAAAGTGTTCGAGTGCCCAGCCCTGGAAATCTGTAGATTATTAAGCTCACATGACTGCATTTGCGGTATAATGCCTCAGCTCCCTCGGCGTGAGAAGCATCAAATCAAAATGACGAGCCGGCAGAGCTCTCCCTCTGCCCCTATTAAGTTTAAGTCTCCCGCATCAGTCAAGATGGAGGGCTGCCTACACAATCAGAGCGCAAGGAGGTGGGCAGGAATGAGAATGAGAATGAGAATACCAAAATAGGAAACAGAGAGCGAGCATTGAAGTGAATGGGCCAACAACATCATGAACGAATACGAATACTGGGACTGGGGAAATGCCTGCAGCCTTCACCTGCACCACCGCAAAAAGCCCTCAGGGGTCTGAGGCAGCGCTGGAGTCACCGTCATCTGTCATCTGTCAATCATACCAGGCATGCAAACACCAATCAGGAAAAGTTTTTGTCACATCGATGTCGAGGGGCCTTTTTGACTTAGGAGATTTTTGCTCCCTTTCCTGTTTGGTAATGCAAAGAAAATATGCTCCAAAAGACAAAGGTGGAGGTGCTGATTAGTCTTTTACTGGCTCGGTGAGTCAGCAACACCTTCCTTGCCGCTTGGAGAAGCTCTAGGATTCACACGTTTGGCAACTGCTGCTGAAGGAAATGCCACACGGTCTCCTCAGAGAACAGCAAAAAAAAAAGGAAAAAAAAGAAAAGAAAAAGAATGCGAAATGTTTCATCATTCCCCTTACCAGCCCACGGCACATAACATACACCAGCATGCATTTCATCCACAAATTAACCCAGTGCCCCTTTCCAGCATGCCCAGGCATTGTACCGGCTGAATAGCCGTCCTACAAAACACTGCATACATTAAAGCTTGCACGGGAAGGGGTGGGGGG
>JASCQY010000232.1:2031505-2044406 GCA_030264315.1 Sardinella tawilis
TACAAACACATTTGGCTATGGAAGTCCAATTCAAGTTGCTGTCTAAAAGTGTGCACACACACACACACACACACACACATCAGGGAACTGACCACACTGCCGACCGACAGCTGGCAGTGTTGATGACTCTCTTGCCGTGTTCAACAAGTTTAATCAGCCGCAGATGAGATGGCCAGAGGTCTACCGATATCAGCCGAGCTGCCCATACCACTCCTTCCAAAGATGCTATGACATCCGACCGTTGGCCCGGTGTGCGCAGACTATAAAAGGAAGTCGTCTTACTCAGTAGTAATTAACAAGTATCCCTTCTCTCATTGGAAGACACGCTGTCTTCCTCAGTAGTAAATAACCAGTTGTCCTTCTCTCATTAAGCATCATGTTTTGCTTCTGTCTCTCTCTCTCTCTGCTGAAAGATTTTGGACTTTTTTCCAGGACCAGTAAACTTCTCACAGAGTAAAGCCCAGACCGTAACCCCCTTCGCTTCAGTGAAACCAATCATCAGATGCAACAGCACTTTAAAGCCTCTGCTGTTCGCCTTTGAGGAGGCCGTTTGTTGCTCACCTTGTCGTAGAGCACATCGAGCTGTCGATCTCCTGACTCCAGCTGGGTGAGATGGGCCAGGAGCTGCCGACCGAAGTGCAGGTACACGAGGCCAGCCGAGCTCAGCTTGGTTACCCACGGCTTCTCTGGGCGCAGGCTGTGAAAGGTCTCCACGAATGACCTGAGGAGAACAGCAGGGGGAGAGAAATCAAGTTCTACAGACTGCAGAGACAGTCATTTTATCCACAGTTTCCGCACAGTTACCAAGGTAAACAAACTCTTGTATCTCCAAAGGGATCCTTTCTTGTCAGACACTTGATAACATTATGAACCTGTCAAAACCAGCCGTTTCCTTTAATACCACAGTAGGTCAATGCTAACTTTCCATCTTGCACCATGGAAAATTTGTCTGAATAATAATAATCTAACTACCTAAACCAACCAGTTAGTAAAGGTACAACAGTGAAAACACAACTTCTTTGGCAGAGACAGTATCGCTTGTAAAACATATGTACTGTAGGTGCAAATAACAGACCACATACACTTCATGTAGAATTTCCAAAATAGTGAGAGAAAAATGGCAGTAAACTTTCCCACATGCTAAAAAACATATGACTCTTCTTTCTCCTATCAGAACACAAGGACTATGTAAGTCCCTATACATCATTTGTATAACATTTTGTATAATCATTCGTATGGTCTATGTGGGCTCACATCAATGACAAATAAATATCCCTTAAGCAGCATGATGGAAATCTTAAAACTCACAAGGGTGACGTCACTGTGTGTTTAGTCTGTATTATTACATGTTTATGTACTGTATATGAAACTGTTTCCCTGCCATCCTTAATAGAGAATAAATATGAGGATGTAATAGAATAGAAAGAATAAAGGATGAATAAATAAAATAATTAATACATTAAACATCTTTTTGTATTGCAAAAGTAATAAAAAAGCTACCATTTGAAACACTGAATTTCAGCTGAAACAAGACAAGTAAAGAGAAGCATATCCACTCTTTATACTACAGTGCTCCCTTGATCGTCTCAATAAGCCCTGCATGATGACTAAAGTGTTTCTGTCTGCCAAGGATAGAGAATGCGAGCCTTGGCTCTTGCTGTTCAAAAGCATAAACACAAATTTCTGGCGCAAATCCATGGGAAGTGGATAAGCTGAAGCATGACAATTAATTATGTCCTCATTCGTCATCCAAGACGCATGACTAAATACCAATCCTGGAGACATTCATTTCAAACTGTGAAAACTCCATAAAGTGCCGTAAAGTTTTCTCTCCTGAGTAGCTACATTTGACTGCTGGCCATGACTTTGAGTTTCAACTTAAATGAGCTAATCAGAACAGCTTTCACCTCAATTACATTTAGGTTGTCTGTAGGGACAAGAGAGGTGTAAACATACTCAAAGCATTCTCCATCACCATAGCTGGATGAGATTTAGTGACTTTAATTTAGGAGGACAATTAATTTCCTGCGGGAGCTTTGCCTCTGATAAAATAACGGCTTCAGGGGAATCAGAGGCAAAGCTTCATGTGCACTGATTTATAGTGACCTATATTTTGTTCATTATTTCTGTGCTGGTTTTAACCTCTGCACTTCTTGTTTACCCCATTTAGGATAGTCGTGGTCAGTCATTAATCTATTCTCATATATAGGCTAATTGGCAGCTCCATATAGATCCATATAGATCCATATAGAGAATACATTCCCGACAGGTCTATAACACTTATTTAAATAGACATTGTTTGAAAAATGATTGAGGCAGAATGAGAAAACAGAAAGTTACAGGCAGAGCAGGCAATATGTGATAAGAGACCAACTTGAGGGATTGGTTTGACACGCATGACATGTTCAAAAGTGCTCTGTTCTGAAAAAGAAAAACTGACAAACCACTTTAAACCGAAACGCATCAGGCTATACACAAATCTAATCCCCGTTACACATTTTTGAGAGTTCAAACATGGGCTTATTTCTGCTCTTTTTTCATCAGACTACCACAGAAACAACAAGGAAAGCTGGTGGCTAGTCTGTAGTGGAGCACCTACAGCATCAGTGTTATCTTATTATCGGTTCACTGTCACATTTCAGCTTCCAGTGCTTCAAATGTGTTTGGTCAGAATTCAAATATGTCACGCACTTCATGAATAAAATATGACACTTATTGTATATCAATAGTGTAGTCAGAGGTGAAAATTAATTGACACCAATTCTGATTCTGAGACTAGTGTAGATTACATAGCACCCACCATTAGAATATCTCAAAATGTTTAGACCTTCAAGAACATCTGGAACCAGAGATGACAGCTGAAAAGTTTGTGTGTGTGTGTGTGTGTGTGTGTGTGTGTGTGTGTGTGTGTGTGCAGCAGCAGCAAACCATGAGCCCTCCCTGAGTTTCCTGAGCAGCTCGCTGTTGGTGGTGATTACTGAAGTTGACATTAATGAGACATTTCTGGGCTAGGAACCTGTGCGCTAACATAGTGAGTGGCATGCTGAGGAGGGGGGCAAAGGGACAGTGCAGTCATTAGCGGGCTAATTGACAGAGCCCAGGCATCCCTACACTTCAGCATTTAGCAGGAAGGAGGAGGAAGGGAAGGGGAGGATGGTGAAGAGAGAGAGAGAGGGAGAGAAGAGAGTAAAAAAAGGGAGGGAAGGGAGTGCAGGCAAGAAAAGAGCACGAGAAAGAGCAGCGCCCCGTCGTCCTGCCTCCCTCCTGCGACGGAAGGGGAAGAAGAGGAAGCTACACTCATTTCAACTGACATTTACAGTCTGCTGTGGCTCAGGATGGCATCAAGCTGAAATGATCCTTTCATACTGTATGTGTGTGTGTGTGTGTGTGTGTGTGTGCGCGTGCGTGCGTCTGAAAGTGTTTGTATCAAAGTTAAAATCATACCTATGCAGTGAGATGTGTCTTGTAATATCGGTGAACTGCATATCAGTCACCTTCTTGGATCATGGGCTTACTGCACTGAAGTGCTTATGCAGTGAAATATAGTGCCTGACTGTGCCAGAACAGTGGAGTCCTATGGAGCCTGACAGTCTGTGTTGCCATATTGTGCCCCAAGTGTGGTCCTCTCTCCTTGGGTGTGGCCGGGAACCACAAACACAAGAGGGAAGGTCACACTGCAGCAATGGCAATGTAGGGCCAACAAACAGATTGCTCACCACCTAAGAGGCGATGGAGGGGGGGGACGCCGTGGGAACAGCAATTAGCCGCACTCCCTGCTGGGTTAGAGCATCTCTCAATACTTTCCTGAGAGTTAGGAGGCAGACACAGGTGACATTATGTTTCATACAGTTTTTGGGTGCTAATTGTTGTGTGTTACTGTTACTGGATTTTAAAAAGTAAAATCCTAAAAGTTAAACCTAGAAGTTATAAGCTACCGAACCAAAGCAATTTCATGAAAGCATCAAAAATCTGATGACATTCCCAACATCTGAGCTTGCATGAGGAATTTCATATTAGGAAAAGGTTATGGTGTGTTTGTGCAAACCAACCTCTGATGATGATCATAGCGATGCTTCTTTGGATCATACTCCCCTCCAACGTCCACAACAATGTCACACTTGGCAAGCTCTGCAGGGTCACGGGTTCGGATGATTTCAGCATCCTGGAGGAATTCAGAAACACATTAGTGTGCATTCATTATGAACTGGGTTGCTTTATTTCTCCTTCATAATCAAACAAATGCAGAAAAAGAAAGAGTGGGCTAATGTATTTAGGCTAGAAGCTCACGAGCGTTATAGGCTACACTGCATGCACACATGCTGTGGCTGTAACGTTAGCGTTCCCTATGCTGTCAAATTATCTGTTGTGCAAGTGAAGCGAGAGTGATTTCTAGAATGATGTACACCGTCAGAGAGTACAACGTTAAACCTTAATCAGTGAACTAATTGCACTGCAAACAATAAACCTGCTACCAGTTTAAAACAGGTTTTAGCTGCAGAAACACTGGCTTAACTAGCTGGAACGCTAACTTGATGCATTTCGGTAACGTTAGAAATTATATTGATCGCAGTGTCAGGAACTGCCTGATCATTATCTACCTTGTATTCCGGGAGCTGGGTAAGGAAGAAACATGCTAATACTTCGTCGCAATGAAATGTCCCATTGTGCGTGCCTATTTTTACAGTCATGTTGTCACTAACGTTACAAAGACGCTTAGCTTTAGGTGAATGCATATATCTTCTCTCAGTTGCCCTGGCGAGTGTCGGTCTTCCCGATGAAATTCTACAGGCGAATACCACAGGAACACTAGGACATGAGGCAGTCTTATTTAAATATATAACCGTAGCTCTACTACAGAGTGAAAATGACCGTAATAACATAGAGCCGACAACATACAATCATTGAATAACACACGCGTGGTGCGGACAAATATCAATGACGGACCGACGGATATGATGTAATTAAATGTTGCTCCTTTACATCCGATTTCAAGTTGACGTTGGCTACAAAGTAATAGTAGCTACAAAGTGAACAGCTGGATTAGTGCGCAGCTTTTATTCTGTTCATGGAAAAAAGGCGCTTTGTGTAGCCTATAACTCACTTTTTTTATTTTGTCTTTTATTAATGGCAGTATGTCTTTAAGAATATCATTGGGATAGGTCAGAGAGGGTTGAAGTTGACCTATTTAAGGATCTGTAGATAGTAGCCTAGAGGTTCAGATGGGGTTTCATTAGGTGGACTTAATGCTATGTTTGACATTTAAAAGACAATACAACTCAATACAGACGCAGAAATACTAGAGGAAAAAAACACAGCAGCGCTTTGGCAATCCTGCAGTGAGTTCTGGCACCTGACACTCTGAAGAGAACCTGTCATGTTGCATTGGTTCCCTGCTGCCCCTCACAGCCCTCTGAGAGTGTAGTGTCTGTCAGCTCACATCTCCTAACTCAACAACCAGATGAAAAGTCATTATTTTTAGCCGTCTGTCTCTCAGCCCCTGCTCCCCATCAGTCCTCTCCCTCTCCCCATTCAACGTCTTGTTCATTCTCTTTCCCATCATGACAGTGTTCACACTTTCAGACTGACTGACAGATGCGTGTCATCTAAATGGAATGGAAAGTAGAGCAATTCCAACAAAATGACTTGATGGAATCAGTTAGCCACAAGCAATTTACTAGGACTGTAGTAAATATAATTATACTATACTATAATATACTAGCCTGACGAGTCAAACGTTTCAGTGTGAAATACGAATAAAATACGAATACGAATGGAAAGAAGTTTTTTTAAGTCTGGCTTGTCAGGCTAATAATATACTATAATTCAGTCCATAATTCAACTAACTTTGCTCTTCCTCTACTTAGGTATCCTGGTAAGTGGAATTTGTTTGGCTATTTAGCCTACCTGAAATGAGGGAGAAATGTAGGCCGAAAAATGGACACAATTTTGTTGACAGAGTTCAGCTTATTATCCAGTAACACTAGCACAACCATGGATGGTATCATAGACAAACTAGGCAATAGGATGCTAAATGCTCACATGCATTTTTTTTCTTTCAGTTTTTCCCTTGTAAGCTACATTTCTTGAGAAGAGGGGGCAAAACTGGTTGAGGGCAGCAATGAGACTAGAGCCAACCCTGAGCACATTCATTTCAAATCAGTTAATTTCCTTGCCTGGGCTTGCCCATACTTCCTGTGACACTGCAAACATTTAGTGTTCAAGTCAGTATGGCCAAGCTGCCTATTTACTGCATTTCCTGTCCCAGAATTTCAGGCACCAATGAGAAGCGAGCTTTTACTCCAAGGTGAAGGAGACGGGCTAAACAAGTTTACCATTTATTCTGCCTTTGAGAAGGCAGCTAGTATGTGAGAATTGTCAGACTAAGCTCGTATGAGCTTTGATGGTCGCGAAAGCCAGGCTATCAATTTTCTTAAACAGACATCAAATTTGCCTACTACAAATCTCTCCTGTAAGATGGTATGTACAAGGTTGGTTAGCCTATTCACACAACAAAGTGATAGTTTTTGATTGAGTACAGGGAACAATCATGCATATTTCTAGCAGTTTGGTGAAAGACCATGGAACAATGTACATTCTTGGCAGATAACAATTTGTACTTTGACAGATATTTGTTGACAGTACATCAAATTCAGTCTTCCTTGTCTTGCACAATAAACAATCAGAAGTGTGCACTCCTGTGTAGCCTGCCGCACAACAATAATTACAATGGGACTGTGCAATCTGTTGAACAATTTTCAGTGGAAGATAATGCACCACATGAGAGTTACTGCAAATGGTCTGAAGCTGCAATGGATAGTACTTCCATCTAACGTGAGTTAACCAAACATGCTGTTTGTGACTATTATATCTCTATTGTGCCTCATACCTTTGTACAGGCATAGTCATTTAAAAGGCTAAACACTTCCCCCTTTCTTCTTCTTTCTGTGAATGTCTATCAATAAAATATCATACTGCAAGGTCTATAAAATCATGGAGAGCGGAGGTACACACTGACTTATTGGAATTATGTCTCTTCTCCCCTGCAAGTGTTATGCCAATTTTGTAGTGCAGTTGATGGTATGTCATGCCACTTATAAAATCTCTGTAACACAACAGTGCCGCCCAGAGTACAATGATCTTTGGTACAACTGTGTACTCCATGTTCTGCTCATGTGGTCTCAAATGTGCTTGGGTTTGCTTTGCATTTTCAGTAAGTGCCCAGATATTGATTTGTGTGTGCATACAGAACATTTTGTTGTGTGCTTATAGAAAAATGTACAGTTATACTGGTCAGAGATATTAAATAGCTTTCATGTTTTATTACTGTAAACCAAAAATGGCATCTCTGGAAAGGACAGCTCAATAGCACCACTCTGTGTTAATACTGGTGTACCATACACATCTCCAAAATAATATCACTAATTTTATTTTATGTAGATATTAGATTAGATTGAAGTCTCTCTGTCAGATGTTTGAAAAAATATTAAAATCATAATGAATTTAAAAAGGATAGGCTTTACAATACAGACTAATTTGCATATTGTAACTCCAAAACAGGCCTATCTCTTAGACTAAACAAATGGATTGTCATAAGGGCAGAACCTGTTTTGTGTCAGATTTGGTTTAATTTGTTTTATTTAAGTATTAGACCTATACATACCTATAGGCAACAATTTTCCCTTTGGTTTAAATCACTTAGGCTACTAGATAGCATGATGATTGATTGGGTTTGAACATTTGTTACCTAAGGGAATCCAAAGTACATATTGTTAATCAACCCTTATTGCCTAAGTCACATTAACACTCTGTAGTGGTTGTAAGTGTGGAAATCTCCTGAGATTTCGCCATTCATTTTTTTCTCAATACAAGTGCTCCAAGCAAATAGGGTATTTAGGCTGGAATGGATCAGAGAGGACTAAATGTTTCCGCCTAGTGGCCATCTAGCGTCTATGCATGTGCTAGGTTGTTTATGTGCGGAACTGAGACATATCCGTCCTTTATTCTAACAACAACTGCCCTAAAGGTTAGATATAAGACGACATTTTCCATTTCTGGTGGCTACTGACCCGTGAAACAGACGGGGAAAATTACTCTCAGTCTTTGAAGTGGCGCAACGACCCAGTGCATCTCATTGCTGCAGTGTCACTCTTGATGTCGGAGTATGAAAACAAGGGCAAAATAAAAGCCAGGACATTTAAAATGGGGTACAGATAGTCACCATTTCATATCATGCCATGACATTCATCGTTGCCATATAAACTGTAAATAAACTATAAAAAAATTGACGAGAAAAGGTCGAGGACAAGGTTTGAGAATTCAGCACTACAGCCACGGACAGCTCCCTCCCCCGCTCCCCCTCCACTCCGCAGCACACTGACTTGTATTGATAACACAATTAGCCAGATGGGGCACGCTTTCATGGAGTGAATCTAGAAGGTCTTCCAGTCACCTCCACCACCGAGTGCGAGTCCAAAACGAAGACAATTGCAGTCTGTCCTTCGTACGTGTCCGAATAATTGTCAGAGACTACATGCAAATTGTCCCATGAACAGACCAAACATTTGATAAGGTAAGGATGCAAAGTGCATGTTATTTCTCATGACAGCTGGGGCGACGAGCGTGAGAGTAGCGAAGGATAGCCTAATGATGAAGGTAGTTTTGTCTTTTGTCAGCTCTACTCATGGCGTTATGGTGTGTGTTTTGAACTGAATATTAGGTATCGTAGGCTAGCTCACAACTACACATCCTTGTAGAATAGTGACGGTTCATGCGTCTTGTGTGTTGATAGTCCATATGCATATGGATCGATTGTGCAAATTAGCCATGTTCTGGTTCTACAGACGAAGTCAAGGAAGCCTTTTAAATTGTAGCCTATACTAGCCAATTAGCTTCCATCCACATTTTGATTGTAAATGACAAATCTATGCTGTTGACATTCATAGGGCCTAAGAAAAACGTTTGACACCGATTGTATCATGAACGTTTTCACCATATTGCGTTTTACCACAGTTTTGGATCACCAGCTAGAGGGCGTTGTGACACTTTCGTGAGGGGGACACAATTAATGATTACATCCTCCCATATTGGCATCATTCCCTCCCCCTTTCTGCAAAATCAAATCGATTGGAAGTTCCATTTTCTTAAGTGCTATAGGGCTTCGCTTGCCGGTGCCATTTATATTACAGTTAAAATGCGGTTTGACAGGATTCTGAACGTGCTTAACATGTGGTTGTAGGCCTAGGTTTTGGTGTTTTGCAGCTATAAAACTATGATTTTTCAGGTCGCCTTTTGTTGTTTTACACTGCTTGTCATATGTTTAAGCGCTGTTTAATATAATTGACGATGTTTCATTATTTGTTTTCACAAATGTTTGCAGTGTTTGGTGCTGTCACACCATGCCAAAAAGTACACTAGAGCTACAACAGCGTGATTCATGTGTAAACTGACACTATGATGGAGAGCCATTAAGACATTCCCTTGTGAGATGGAATGGGTGAGCGAGGAGAGAGAAAGGCCGAGAGAGGGGCATGAGAAGGGGGTAGGGAAATCTAGTTTCCCCCGTATTGTATTGATTAACGTCAGTCTTCGTTTGTTTGTAACATAACGCGCAGTCTAACAGTGGATTGATCACAGACTCAATTTCGTTCTCAAGTGAACTTCTGAGTATGCAAATCTTTTTTTTTTTTTTTTTCATAAAGTGCTCTGATGTAATATCAGCTTGAGTGCTCTGACTGCAAGGATTGTTGATGCTGTTGTGTTTTGGTCTTTTTTTCAGCACCTTGGATAGCTCAAATCTCATCTAGCCTAAAATTGTGTATCGTGTAGGCCTATAAATGTATGCCTCCATATTTGTACATCCTCCAAATATTTGCTTGCAGTCACCTTAGGTGATTGAATACAGTTCTTTAATAACATTTTCTTTTTGAGATCTGATTTTAAATGTAGGTCAGACGGCTGTGTATTTCCATTACATGACAGAGCAATAGTTTTAGTCCTGTGTGATGCACATCCCCCACCCTCTTGTTAGTAAGTTAGTGTGCCTGTGTTTTTTGAAGTGTTAGTATCCCATGCTGTTGTACCCCATCGATATCTCAGAAGCAGTCTCTTGATTGGTAGACGTACAGCATAGTTTGGCTAAAGTACTAGCGAAACCCAGAGAAGAACGAAGGGCTCTTTTCACTGTGGAAAAGAAGCAGACTTCCATTCAGATCTGGTCTCCTTCCAAACTGCAGTGACTCACCTCCCTTTGCTAGAGTGAAAGTACAGGACTGTTTCACAATCACACACCACCCACCGTTATCTCATTCTATTGGATGGAGGTGATCACACTGATCTGTGATTGGCCAGGAGCATCACAGTTATGTGGGAAGTGCGATGCTAGAGCATCTCTCTCTCTCTCTCTCTCTTTCTCTCTCTCTCTCTCTCTCTCTCTCTCTCTCTCTCTCACACTCTCTCTGTCTCTCTCACTCTCTCTCTCTCTTTCTCTCTCGCTCTCTCTCTCTGTCTCTCTCTCTCACTCTCTCCCAACTTACGACATTGCCAGGAAAAGGTATCTTCTCATTTCATTTTCTCTTTAAAGGGAAATGTTAAACAAGGTTTTATGAAAATTTGGTTACACATAGCAGTAAACATGTTTTATGCCATGACTGTGGAACACACAGTTTCATTTTGCTATTTGCCAACACCATCTAATTTTAGTAACATCTAATGAACTATCCTGGTTACCTGGATACTGTAGTCACAGTTTAGCATAAGATGCTCTCTATATGTGACAGTACAGTTGAGGATTTAAGCTGTTTGCAGTGCTTGATCATACAACAAACAGTTTATTTGAAAGTGTTTCTCAGCTAATGGTTCCCTGTTAGCAGCATGCAGGCGAATCAAGAATGGCTTTTTTTTTTGAGGATAAGGTGGGAGAGTATGGAGAGAGAGGCACACGTGGCCCATTCAGCTCTATTGCCAAACACTTGGCAGTAGTTCTTTAGAGCTACTTATCCAGCCATTCACTTTTGGTGTTTAAAGTATCTTTTAAGTAGCCTTGTGTCGACTGTTTTTATTGTAGTTGAAATGATTTGTTCATCGTCTTCTTTTTAACTGTAAGACTTGGTCTGACCAAGTGGGCGAGATGAGGCATTGTGTTTATGCTTTCTCTGGTGAGGGGCCCCTCACACAAAGAACCAGGGATCATTAACTTCCTGGGGAACAGCTGGTGCACGGGGTCCAGGCTGGGAGGCAGCTGGGGGGTTGGCTAAACCCAAACATAATCTGGTATTTGCTCAGAGATTTTCTAGCTATTTACCAATGGCCTGTTTTCACAACAGACACTGTACTGTAACGGTAATATCAAAATTTGCTGAAGCGATGGCCACTTGATCCACTTATTCTGTCCAATCAATTGACATGATTGACCTTGCCAGAGCCAGTTCCAGACAAAAGATTGACGGCTTCCTCAGCTCAGGAGTGCATAAGGGGGGGTGGGGGTGGGGATGCGGTGGGGGGAGCGGGGGGGGGGGTTCCCATATTCTGTCATTAACACAACCCCACTCTCTTTATTCATCCATCTTTCACTGTGTTCCCTTCTGTTAACACCAGAGAAGTTGTTACCATCTGACCGTCACTAATGAGAGGGAGCATCAGGGAGAATCAGAAGCGGCTATGCAGCTGACATGGTCCGCTGCTGTGTTTGTGTCACATCTCTCTGAACTGAACTGTCACTGGGAGCAGGCGGTGAGGAGCCTTGGTCGGTTTTTATCTTTTTCATGTAGCACAGAAAGTCATTACCCCGTCAAGGAATGCATATTTAACTGGCGGAGTGTGCAGCTTGCTACAGGGTGCTTCCATGTGGCTCACTTTGATCTCTCCTACGCGGAGAAGCACATCTGCTCAGGGGCAGGCCATCCCTTTCTCACTTCCCTCCCTCTCTCTCTCCCCCCTCTGTCTCTCTCTATCTCTCTCTCTCTCTATCTCTCTCTGTTTTACCCCTTCTCCTTCTGTCTCTCTCTCTCCCCCCCTTATTAGAATGCAAGGTACGCAGTCCGAGGGTGAGTCACTTCACAGCGGCAGCTACAGTCAGCATCTAATATTAAGCTTCTGACTTCACACTGGCCAACCGAGGATTCCGTTTCCACGGCAACGTGCTGCAGACCACACCCCCCTCCCAATCAGCCACCCCTTTCCCACCATGCACCACGTGACTTTCAGGAAGGCTTCCTCGGCTCCCTTTATAGTCATTAACCCTCTCCTGGCCCCCTGTCTACTCTGAGACACACCATCCTTCTGGCCTCATGAAGGCCTGGCAAGGTAGAGCAAGTAAAGAGAGATTTCCTGGTTTACTATCTCATGGTCAGAATAGGCCATTGCCAGGACAGTGGTCCACTGATGAATGTCTCTGTTGTTCTGCCATGACAGTGATAACTAATACATCAGTTTGAACACGTATGGTGACAAGCACAGTGTTAATATCCAAGCCTAATTACAGTAAATTGGTTGTCTGTCCCGCTGATTGGCTCACATCTATATATAGCCCTTCATTATTCATAGAGAAACCTCTTTGCCACTAGTCGTCAGAGTTTGCCCTTCAGCCAGGCAGAGGCAACGTGGCCCGTGGCCGATCACGGCTGTGCTGCATCCCCTTGGCCTGACGTAATGATGGGTAGGGATCCGTCAATGACTGGCGCCAATGGCCATGTAGGGAAGAGGGAGGTGCGGGCTTGAGCCACGAGGTCCAGCCATGATCTCACCTGAGACTGTCTCATTAACAAACAATAAATAAATAAAAGCCCAATCCACTTCCCCCCGTGGGGAAACCCATCTGAAGGCTGAGTGCCTGGTGTGTATAGTGTATAGTCTGCTGATACATGTGTTGAATGGGATGTTGGAGGTCAGTAATGGGGGCGTGGGG
>JASCQY010000232.1:2061701-2075257 GCA_030264315.1 Sardinella tawilis
TGGTTTGTATGCTTTGGTCTGAAGAGTAATCCACACGAATTGGTGAGAATGTACAATCTTGTTGCTATATTTTAAATGAATCGTCGCCTGTAGGGGGGAGGTTTGCATAGTGTACCTTTAAGTCTACTTGAACTGCTACAAAATAGATAGAAAAAAAATGCTCTAGCGGTGTTTGTAGTAACTTCTTGAGGGAGTGGGTTGTCAGTTTACCTTAATTATTCCTGAAATTCATCTAAAACAAAGGGTTGTCGGCAACAACAATGATCTTTTTAGTATTAAAAATCAATGCTTAAATTGTCCTTTGTGGACTCCTTGTTTCAAAGACATTCCATCCCAAGTTTCCAATGAAATCCAAGGCCTGAAAAATGAGCTTGCAGTGAATCAGGTGTCGTGCAAAAAAGAAAAAAAGACCTAGAGAATGGCATATTGATATGACAGGATGAAATAGAAGCTTGGATGCTCAGATGCTGAGGCAGAGCTGTAACGCTTTTAAGATGTCACAAATAACATTGGAATCGTGTCACATAATACTAGTGTGTGTGTTTGTGAGTGTGTGTGTGTGTGTGTGTGTGTGTGTGTGTGTGTGTGTGTGTATGTGTGTGTATGTGTGTGAGTTAACACAAATGTATCATATGTCACTGAGGCAGAGTGAAATCTACATATTGTAGAATTGCAGCAGTGCACCCCCTCTCCCTATCTCCTCCACAACTGGTAAATAAAATCGATCCACTTCTGTGCTGCACAGCTGAAAGTAAAATGATTCTCACATCGCATTTCTTTTTCTTTTCCCTGTTGTTTGCCTTCTCTCTCTCTCTCTCTCTCTCTCTCTCTCTCTCTCTCTGCCTCTTCCCTTTCTTTCCCTTCTTCCTTCTCCATTTCAAAGGCATGCCCTGGACATCCGCGAGCACTACGAGCGGAAGCTGGAGCGCGCCAACAACCTGTACATGGAGCTGAGTGCTGTCATGCTGCAGCTGGAGCTCAAAGAGAAGGAACTCCTCAGGTAAGAGCCTGCCAGACAAACGGACAGACAGACAGACATAAGGGAAAGACCAGAGAGAAGGAGAGAGAAATGAAAGAGAGGCGTGGAGAGAGAGAGAGAGGGGGGGGGGGCTGGGAGGGAAAAGAAAAACGACAAGGCTGCGTATGAATATTTCATCTGTAAGCTGAGCCCAGAGGATCAATAAGGGAACTTTCTCAGGCATGAAAAGAGAGAAAGCAGTAGGGGTTGGTGGTGTGTGTGTGTGTGTGTGTGTGTGTGTGGGGGGGGGGGGGGGTTGAAGACACTGGGTAGTTGGAGGAGAAAAATGTTTCATAATGTTTTTGTGTTTCACCAAAAGTCTGTGTGTGTGCGTGTGTGTATTTGGCAGGAGGGAGCAGTCGTTGGATAAGAAGTACCCGGGCCTCTTCAAGCATCACAGCTCCCGACAGAGTGGCTCCTCCAACTCCATGGAGAAACTCATCAAGAAACGCAACGTACCTCAGAAACTCCCCTCCCATAGCAAGAGGTGAGCGCGAGGAAGCCAGCCGATCTTAAATCATAAAGCACTGGGACTGAGACCAAAAAATAGGATTTTTGATTTATTTATGGTTAACTAACTTCACATTTTATGTACTGTTTTACCATTTTATGTTTTGTTAACTGTTTTCATTCATGATTTATTCCATCCTCTAGGCCAGACCTGCTGAAGTCTGAGGTGATCCTGCCAAAGCTGGACTCCTCCATGACGCAGGTCACTATCCCCTCCTGCCCCAACAAAGGCTCCACCTCGCCGGGCCGCTCGCGCCGCGGGAAGCCCCGATATCGGAAGGCGGGCAAGGGCAGCAGCGGAGACCTGGCGGGCCTGAAGGCCACACTCTCCACGTCCCTCCGAGACACCTTTAACGCGGCCAGCACGGGTGGTGGAGGTGGTGGTGGTGGAGGAGGAGGAGGAGGAGGTGGAGGCAACACCAACAGTTCCCAGATCAGCAGCAAGCAGCACCTGGACCCCAGCGCGGCCCTGAGGGGGCTCCAGCACGACCTGCTGCTGAAGAAGATGTCCTCGTCCAGCCCCGACCTTATCTCCACCACCCTGGAGGCCGAAGGACGGGGGAGGCGCGAGGAAGGCGGGTCGCCGCTCCCGGAGCTGGACAGGGGTGGCATGAGCGCCTCGGGCGGCGTCGGGGGCGACGGAGTGGACCCCGGGGTGGGCACGGACGACTTGACGGAGACGCCGCCGCGGAGCGACACGCCCAGCGAGGACGCCAACTCCATTCCGTTCTCCAGTAGCCCGGACTCACCTTGCGGGAGGGGCGCGGCGGCCGGACGCGGCTCGGGCCTGGGCTCGCCACGGTTAGGAGGCGATGGGGAGGAGAAGGAGGAGGCGACGGGCATGATCCGCTCGCCCCGCGGGGGCACGTCACACCTCACTCCAGCAGCCATACTGTATCGGGCTGCTGTCACACGCAAGCAGGTGGGTATCCTGAATGAGGTCATCTTTGTGTGTTTGTGTGTGTGTACGTGTGTGTGTGTGTACGTGTGTGTGTGTGTGTGTGTGTGTGTGTGTGTGTGTGTGTGTGTGTGTGTGTGTGTGTAAGAGAGACAATTTGGTCAGGCTGGGCTAACATTCTCTGACACTGCCGAGTTTATTTGTGGTGATGACTCACTCCCTCCTGTGAAAAGAGGTTAACAAAACAACAACTGCGCTCCTTTGCGGGCTTGTCTGCCTTTGCGAGTTTGGAGAAAGTGGAACAGTCAGCCGAGCTTCATCTTTCAGACTCAGAAGCACAGCTTGTTCTTTTTGGCTCAGCCAAATCTCTTTTTTTTTCACTTTCTGATCTCTTTTTTTTCTGTCTTTCTCTTTCTTTCTTTTTTTCTTTCTTTCTCTCTCTCTCTCTCTCTTTTTCCTTCCTTTCACAGAGACGAGGAGTATCCTCAGAGGAGGAGGAGGGGGAGGTAGATAGCGAAGTGGAGTTGCCACGGAGACGGTAAGCATCACTGATCAGGGCCATGTCACTCAAATCTTCAATATGGCCGCTGCATGTAATTTCACCATTATCACAGGAAGCTCAGAGTTCACCATAGGACTTCAAATGTGCCCCTGACCCCCACCACCTCCCCACCCAACCCTACACACACACACACACACACACACACACACACACACACACACACACACACACGCACACAGAGTTTTGGCTGGCATTAGAGATCTGTGACTCATGCATGAGTCTTGACCCAAAAGCTTAACCTCCTCTCTATCATCATGAATCACACCTCTTTGAGTACAATTTGTGTCAAACGCACGTGAATAACTGCAGTTGAATTACGACGGTAATTGTGGCTTGTCAGCAGACGTCTCATCACCCGTTCCCACGGCGGTTTTTCCATTTCTCTCCATCAAAACAAAGGCGGCCAGTGAGCATGACGAAATGCCAGTCCGTGTCGACCTTCAGCTCCGAGAACCTGTCGGTGTCGGATGGCGAGGAGGGCAACACCAGCGACCACTCGCACAGCGGCACGCCCGACGTGGTCAGCACCAACACAGACGAGAGGCTGGACGACAAGAGCGACGACCTGCTCTCTCAGGGATCAGAGATACCCGCCGACCCCGCTGACCCCGTCGACCCCGGCCAGGGCTCCGACGGGCTGTCCGAAAAAGAGGCCGCCATCAGGCAGGTCCGGACACAGCTGAACACGGAGCAGAACTGCTATGAGGTACGTCACAGAGCTGCAGGCTTTTAAAACCATGGCAACCAACCAAGGCAGAGATAGCGCTGCTGACCATTCAGGGTGAGGGTGGTAGTTATATCTGGCGTTGGTTTGTTAGCTTGGTGTGTCGCACAAGATGGCATGTAGGCAGGAAATGTTTTACCATCTCATTTTGTCGAAGAATTTGTCATCCTGGGTCATTCAGAACCACTACTTCATGCCCTTTGTGTGTTGGCAGTTTTATTGGTAATAATTATACAAATGTCGGCATACAGATTATAGAAATTGGCTTTCTAAAAAACATACAGAAAGAATTTCATACTATTTATGATTTCATATGAGCAAAAGCTGAAGATAAAGGGGCAAAAACCCCCTTTATGCAGACCACAGTCGAGACCTCATTTGCTAATACAAAAAAATCGTGTAAAAGTTTATATTGTGACATGCCGACTTATGCAGCCCGGAATTCTTCACGTTCGCTCCCGTTGTAACGTATAGTGTTGCTCTATTTTGGTCAATATTCCATGATCTTTGCTTAAGGTGTTGCTGACCCTGTTGTGCTCTCTGCAGAACCAGGCCCTTTACGACGACTCCGACTGTGACAGTGCCGAGCTGGACCACTCAGGCAGTGCTGAACCCAGCAGCAGCAGAGCTCCCAGCCACTGGGAGGAGCCGCAGGCCTGAGCCGCCCTCCACACCACGCCACAACCGGTGGGGGAGGGGAGGGGAGGGGGGAGATGGACACGCTTCTGTAAATCCTCCAAAACCTCCTCATCTCACACACACACACACACACACACACACACACACAAATAGGACACAGAGAGATGGATGAGCTTCTCAAAAAAAAAAACCCAGACCTCTCCTCCACCAAGCACACATCACACACACACACACACACACACACACACTTACAAATCCCAGCTGTGCAAAAACACTTTGCCCCCAGCCACCTCACCTCTCCCTGTGTTATCTTACCTCCTTGCTCCGAGAGACTCTGGGAATCCACTTTGGAAGAAAATCATCATTCCAAGGGTCTCCGTCTTCACAACTCTCCCTCCTTGTCTTTTCCATTAAAAAAAAACGAACATCCCATATTTCAGGTTATACCTCATATTTCCTTTCTCAGTTAGACACACATTGTTGACGAGTTATTTAGCTCTCTTGTACATATTTCTTCTCAAGTGGTCATCCGTCCCCATGATTCCATTGGTCTAGCATTGATTCTTTCTTTTTTTTTTCCTGTCCTTAAATCCGTTACTTGCCAGTGACTTAATTTAAAGTTTTGCACTTAATTTAAGAGAGATGTGACAGATAGTTACAAAGAACAAATGTTTAGCCTGAATGAATCAAATCATGTTTACATTTTTTACTTTTATTTTTTTTGTCTCTCTTTGTTTACTTATTGTTTACATAGCATATTTTGTATCAGGGAATGAGTTGCCATTGCTTTTTTTCTACATTTTGGCATGTTAAGTTATTGACCATGTAAATATTTTACCTCTTGCCATTGTACAAAATACACATTTTAAAGAGTTATAAGCTGATACTGTAAAATATGGTGCTGACATTTTCACCAAGTTTGGGGAGGGGGGGGGGGGCTCTCATATTGTATTGGATGCAGCGGTCATAAACAAGATTGTGAATTGAACAACCAGGAATAAGCAATATTTCAGCTCCGAATCATTCCTCCTCATCAGAGAACAAACCAAGTCGGCCCTTCTGGCTGCACGACTGCATTTTTCTTGACTTGATGGACGATTCATCCGACATTGTAGTGTTAATTATGAAGATTAAAAAAAAAAAAATAGACATGCAATTACATTACCACCATTCATTCTGCGTGTAAAGAACTCACCACGAGCATCGGGGAGTGTACAGATCATTTAAGAAAAAAAAAAAGCATGCTTGTAAAATAGTATGTGTACTCCAGACTGTATTCTGAGGTTGATTCCAAATGCACTTAAGACCACACATGAGAAAACCACTCATGATTACAGTAGGGTAGATGTGTCAGTGCAGATCCGTGTAGGAACACACCACTCCCCGGGACGAGAAGAGGCACAGAAGCAGGGGATTATGGGTGGGCTTCAAGAATTGGCACAGTGACGATGCCATGCTGAATGTTTCAAATGGAGGGGGGAGTAATAAGGATGACGCTTGAAGGACCACTGACTGAGTCAGGTGTTTGTTTGAAAGCTGACCGACTCACCTCCACACGTCCAGTTCTATATCTGGTGCTATTGGAGTCTTCTTTGACTCCAGTGTACGCCCCAGCGTTGGCTGAGCAACCGCCGCATCTCTATGACCTTCCACCACTCACTCTGCAAGTACTGTTCTCTTCTCTGAGCTAGAAAAGGCAGCTTTTGTGTCCGTTCCAAGTTACTTGACTTATCGGTGTTCATTTTTTAAGGATACAAGATAGAAGGTTAAGAAGAACCACCACGTGTACATTACCAACTCACCAAATTATTGTCCCCTTTAATACAAAGGTGTAAAACTGAATGAAAACTTAGTGTATGTCAGATATTATTCACTAAAGGTCTTGTTGCCAGTACAGCAATAGAATACTGCCCCCTGGTGACTGGAGGTTTAAAGGCACGTATATGTTTAGTACTACAGAGAACAAAAAAAAATTGAAAAGAACAAAATTAAAATGTTTGGTTTTATACGACATTACGTATTGTAGCTGTGTACAATAGATATATTTAAAAAAAAATGAAATTAAGATGAATTAAAAATCACTCTGTTTAAGAATGTGTCCTGTGTTTGTATGCACCCACACTGCCCCATACGCAGACACTTACACTATGCAACATCACCATGAGGGTTTTAAGGAGTGTAAAGGCACGCTTGAACCTGAGACCAGTTCAACACACAGCCATGTTATGAAACATAGGAAATGAGGGCGCAAAACTGTACGTTTGAGCCCAAGCCTGCAGTATATACCAGATCCTCCAAACAGCATACTATTCAAAAAATATAAAAATAAATATAGAAATAAAGTACTTTCAAATGTACACAGGAATCAGACAACAATGCATGGTGCATTGTAGAGGGATTAGTATTAATAAAGACATCTGAAAAACCATTTTGTAGTTTAAGCATTTCACATCTGTTTAATTGTCTTCCAACAATTTTGTGGCACCCAGGTCTACAGTCTTTTTTGAGAATGTGCACAAAGAAGTAAATTCTTTCCTGCAAATAATAAAAATAAAATTTCGACTCGAGCAAAACAAAGCAAAGAGCAGGAAAAGTAGTGTTAACTCATACCTTTACTGTACTTCATCTAAATTCAGCTTAGCAATCCTGTTCTCTTTAGCCGTATCACATTTATACACAAGACCTGTCAATATTTCCAGGAGTCAATCCCCTTTGGTAGTTAAAAAAAATATTTCCTCCATTTTAAAACAAATATTCCAACTCGGTTTTAGTAGTATCAGTCTTTACAAAACAAAAGAAAGGAAAGCACTGCTTCTGAGCCCTACCCTCAACCTGCCTCCCCCTCCCTCCCCCCAAAATCCCAGAGCACAAAGCTTCCTCCGAAATCAGAAACAAGTGCAAAAGGGAAGGTGGAAAAATAGGAATGAGACAGAAAAAAGTATATTTTCTTTTTAAAGGTGACAAAGAGTACACAGTTTAAATGATATGTATGAGTGCAGTAGCCACTGGTGGGTGTTATGATCATTCGCTATACCCCAAATAAACAACAAAAAGTCCCAGCAGCAGTACAGGGCCAAACTTCTATAAATAAATAGGCCCTCTAAATATGGTGGATAAAATATATCCCCCTGAATTCGAGCATTTTTAGTTTATCATGATGCAAGTGTGTGTGTGTGTGTGTGAGAGAGAGAGAGAGAGTGTGTATAATGCCAAATCAGGACAGGTGAGGGTTAGGGGAACAGTGGTGGTGTGGTTGGAAGGGGAGGATGGGAAAAAGGGTTTGAGGAAGAAAAAAAAAAAACTAAACAAAAAAAACAAAACAAAACAAAAAAACCAAGGAAAAAAAATATCTGGAAAACAGAACAGGCAGAAAATAAAAACAATCAATCTATACATATTTTTGAGATTTTTTTTTATTTTTCTTTTTTTTGCCTCTTTTTTTAAGTTTTGAAGAAAAAAATCCGACTTTACAGAAACTAAACCTATGCCTATTCAGATTTTTCCACCTCTATACTCTCGTGATGGCAAACAAAGACAGGGAGAGCAAGTCTTGTTTTTTTCATCTCTCGATCCTTTCATTAAAACAAAAAGGGGAAAAATACTCTAGTAATAATAATAATAACAATAATAAATCATTAAAACTTTCTCCACTGGACCCAAGGGGGATTTTAAAAACCAAATTTGAGTGGAAAAATTATTAATAAACAGAAACAAAAAAATAGATATTTATAAATAAAAAGCATGTCGAATATGAGAGGGCATGACTGGAACAGAAGGGGAGAGTAGACAGGAATTCTGGGAAATACTGAAGGGTCGCATTCGACCGCTGTTTTTCTAAGATGCTGATGATGGTAAAAAGAAGTGGGGGTGAGTGCGGAGATGCAGTGTCAAAAAACAAAATCAGTTGGTCGCCAGTCCTGTAGCCTCAGAGGAGAGCCTGGAGTGAGGAGACATTGGGAGAGATTGGAAGGAGAACAAAATAAGCCACTGTATGCTTCAAAATATGCAACAACAAAAACAAAGAAAACAAACAAATAAACAAGAGGAAAATACACACAGACACACAGAGCTAGCCCTGATCGCTCCCTAGAGAGGTCACAGACAGACAATATAGGACAACTTTGTCAATCCTGGGCACCTACTTAGCAACATTTGGCATGGGCTGACAATATATGCAGACAATTTAACTGTAATTCAACAACTGTTTAATTCATGCACACATCTGGGGCAGATGGACCTCTCCTCATCCAACCAACCAAAAGAAAATAAATGTCCAAGTGGGCAGAAAGAGAGGGACGGTGAGTTCCTGTGAGAGTTTTT
The DNA here is from genome assembly GCA_030264315.1 of Sardinella tawilis. Taxonomy (NCBI): domain Eukaryota; kingdom Metazoa; phylum Chordata; class Actinopteri; order Clupeiformes; family Clupeidae; genus Sardinella; species Sardinella tawilis. The sequence continues at coordinate 2,070,373 of JASCQY010000232.1, forward strand.
TTTAGAGACTAACATTTCTAAAGGGGAAATCAGTGAGATCAACTGCACTTCTGTATCTTTGGGCCACTCATGAAAATGAATGAAACGGGCAGAGAGAATCCTGGGAGGGTATTCCAAAGAGGCGGTTAAGTGATAAAACCTGGCTTCAAAACCCTCAAGGAAGTGGTAAACCTGCCGATAGGCTTTGTTTAGTTCAGAGAAAGAGGACTTAAGGCTCTTCAATTATCAGGTTTACCACTACTTCTGGGTAAACCTATCAAGGCTTTGCCACTTTATCACCTTCTTAGAATACACACAGCTCTAGGGATCATTTAACGAGCACTCACTGTTGGGTGCCACAGAAAGCAGGAAGGAAGATCTGCGCATTTACAGCACGTCAAACCATAATAGTTTCGGTCTACAAGCAGATACATACAAAATGCACATCCACTGCTCTTTAGGCCTACAGAGGTCATCTCTGAAGCACACAAACAAGGTTAAGAGCTACCTGAGCTCACAGCCAAGAGAGCTTAGAAGTTAAAAATCATCCGGAAAGTAGTGAGTGTTAATCAAATTCCTTACAAAGACTATGGACTCAAATGTCCTTCACTCTCTCAGGAGACAGTGAGTTATACAGATAGCAAGAGAGTTAAAGGAGAAGTCCGGTGGGAATCAATCCATCAATAGCCCTGTTGTTCAAGGTCACCAAGTGCTGTCAGTGGGAAAAAGAACGAGAAAATTTGATAAAGCGTAGACCCATATACTGAACCGGCAAACAACATTAAGTGAATGGGGCATAGTGACTTGCTTTCAATTTCATTTCGCTATGCCCCATTCACTCAACAATAGTTATTGGCTTGTAATTCGGTCTGCGTTGCATCAAATGTTCTGGTTCTTTTTGGTACAGACAGCATTCAGTGATGTCTAACAACAGGGCTATGGATTGATACACACCAAACTTCTCCTTTAAGAGAAAGAGATGGCAACAGATCGACAATCCAAATACAGGAGATGCCCAAGCCTAAAACTGAAGGCCAGGTCTAAACATTTACATACTTCCTTCTTACTATTTCTTATTTTTATTTATTTAATTTTCGTACAGCATTACAAGGCCCAGCCAAGCCTACAGCAGTGCAGGTGCTGGTCAAGCCTGTGCTTCAGGGACCATGGCACTAATAGGGGGAGAGCCGCCGCTTCTTGGACTTGGAGCAGAGCTCGGTAGCCATCTTGGGCTCTGGGGCAGCGGCAGTAGCAGTGGGGGGAACGGGACTGGCCGAGGCAGACCCACTGACGACATGGAGGGCCAGGAGGGGGAGGGGCTTGAGACTGAGCAGACTGGAGACACAGGCGACGGCAGGGGAGGAGGAGGAGGAGGAGGAAGAGGAGGAGACGGGGAATGGGGAGGGGGAGGAGGAAGAGGAGCAGGACGAGGAGGAGGCCAGGCCGTGGCCGGGCGCCAACAAGGAGGACAGAGAGATGGAGGCTGAGGGGGGCACCACACAGGAGGAGGAAGTAGAGGAGGAGGAAGAGGAGGAGGAGGAGGAAGAGGTAGCAGCAGTAGTAGCAGCAGGAGAGGTGGTAGTAGTAGCACTAGTAGTAGTAGTAGAGGTGAGAGGGCAGAGGCTCGTGCTGAGGGCCTGCTCGGGGTTCGAGGAAGAGGAGGAGGAGGAGGAAGAGGAAGAGGAGGAGGAGGAGGGAGATTTAGAGGACTCTACGCTGTAGAAAGAGAAAGAAAGAAAGAGAGAGAGGGAGAAAAGAGAGGGACACAGAGTGGGAATGGGTTACAGGGAAGGTCAGAGAGGATGGGGAGAGGAGGAGGAGGAGAGGGGAAGAAGGGGAGAGGAAGAGGAGGAGGGGGAGGAGGAAGAGGAGGACAGCACCACAAACTAAACACACACAAGGGAAGTGAAGAGTCGTGGGACAGACAGAGAAGACAGGACAGCTCAGCCTTAAACGCCACAGAACAGAACACTGATAGGCCAGGCCTGGCCAGAGCTGGGGGTGACCCCTCCAGACATTAACTAAGACCATGATCAGAAAGGGGGATGTGTGCGCTGACTGCTTTGACAGGAGAGGTCAACAGGCAACAACATGAGCACTGAGGGGAGGTTTGGCTTCAGAGAGGCAGCAATGATTGGCGACACAGACAGAAGACGACTGTGTGTGTGTGTGTGTGTGTGTGTGTGTGTGTGTGTGTGTGTGTTGGTAGTCACCTGGCGTTGATGAGGTACTCGGCCAAGCTGATGCTGGCGGGAGAGCCAGTGATGGTGACCTGCCGATCCGTGGAGCCCTCCACGGGGTTGGCGATCTTGATCTGAGCCCCAGACATCTGCCTGATCTCATTGATCTTGGCACCCTGACGGCCAATGATGCACCCGATCAACTGAACAGAGACGGGGGAGACGACAAGGAGCAAAAGAACCACCATGAGAGAGAGAGAAAGAAAGAAGAAAAAAAAAAAAAACTTGGTTAAGCTTTCAGCTAAATGCCAGTACGTTCAAATCTAATAACCGTAGCTGAGAACAGGATAAAAATCCCACCAAATGTAGAGGAGAAACTGAAGGGGTAGAGATTAACATGAACAGACACATGATGGCATAGAGAGAGGACTGGCAGGAATAAAGCAGACCGCTGTATCGAGGAGGCGGGAAAGGATGTGGTCACTCGGAATTGGGAAGAAACACTTACATCATTTGGAATGGTCATCTCATGGGAACCAGTTTGGGCAGAGGCATCCATCCCTGTGAAACGAAAGAGGAGTGTGACTCAGCGTAGTGACGAGGATGAAAACACAAGAGGAGAAGCCCTCCATTTTATCTACCAAAATCATCCAAGCCTTTGGTGCAGGAGAAAAAAAAAAAAAAAGAACGACTGATGTTCCTTGATCATCTGACGGTGCTACACCATGTGACAAGTATGCCAACATTTCTTGTTCTACTGATGTCTATGTTTTCTAGCAATGACAACAGAAAGAGAGCCATTTGTCTTAAAGGAAAACATCCTTCCAGCAAGCCTGTGAGAAGCCAAAGAGGCCATAACCAAAGCTGAAGGGTCCCAGGGTGTTTGAGCATGTGATGACCACACATGGTGTGTGTGTGTGTGGGGGGTGATATTAAATGTGTGTATGTGCTGTATGTGTGTTTGCATGTGTGAATGTGTGACAGAGAGAGTGCATGTATACTATATATGTTGTGCTATGTTAGCTTGCGTCTGCTAATGTACTGTAAGCGTGACTGTAAAGCATAGAGGAGTTCAGCGGTTTGGCTGCTCAGGCGCCTCAGCGCCCGCAGGCTGTGACTGAGGCCGGCTCCACGTACAGCACAGCACAGTCATGCAGGCCCCCCGTCCTCGGCCTGCTAGCAGGAGGCCAGCCTGGGAGAGGGACCAGAGGCGGTGCGTGGGCAGAGAGAGAGGAGGGAAATGAAAAGAGCCTCTCGCATGGAGACACCGAGACACCACAGATCCACATCAGCATGTTGTGTCTTCTCGGGCAAATTGGACGGCCGATACGGATCTGAGGCAAAACAGACTGGATTTTGAGCAGCGTAACTCAGACATTGTTGGGGACAAGTCTCTCCCATGCCCCGTGGAGGCTGTGTTTAATAGGACTGAAAACAGCCCTCAGGCTGGAGAGATTAAAGCAAACACGGGGAGGACAATCGTGCAAGAGACTAAAGTGTTGCCTCAGCACTTCATTTCATGTGGTTCCACTTGGCCTGTGTTAGCAAAACAATGCTAACATGACAGGGTGGACAGCATCAGGGAGAACTAAGTCTTCAGTCATTTATTTCACTATAAACCTCAGCTGATCCCCAAAATCATATATCCAGAAGATGTAAATAAAAATAAATAAATAAATAAACAGACCCTATAGATCTATAGCCTACCTTCATCATTTTGTGAATTGGGATCCATTTGTCCCCACCCACTCTTCACTTGCTCACCTGATGCTGCAATTTGGCTCCATCAGTTTCTAAACTAATGTTGAGTTAGCTAGACAACACTATCATCATTGCGTGTTATCTTTATAGAATAGAATAGAATAGAATAGAATAAATCTTTATTGTCCACCAAGGTGGAAAGTTGTCTTTGGCTCACCAGACACAGGACAGACAGACACATTGCTAAAGAACACATTAACTAGACATACAGCAGCACAGACATAAGACAGTGGTTATAAAATGAAATAAATACTACATTTAAAAAGGAGAGACACAGACTAGAGAAGAAAAATAAAAAAGAGAAATAAAATTAATAAATAAAATAAATAAATAACAGTTCTTGCTGTCTGAGGGTTGCTCACTTTGAATTGAGTATATTTATGGCATTAACAGCTAAGCTGAACTGGGTAGACTGTTTAAAGCTGACAAGACCAACATCATGACTGTAGGTGAGCAGAAAGAGGCCAATTTAATGTTAGCCAAACAAGCTAAAGAGCACAAATCGGGGTCATCCCTGTGCTCCCCGGGTCCTACGTTGCCCTTAGGGTTAGGGTTAGACATAGGGTTAGGCTTAGGCTTAGGCTTAGGGTTGGGGAACATAGGACCCGGGGAACATGGACAGCTCCTGAAGTGATATAATGTTAGCTAAACATCCCTAACATGACAAAATACATTCTTTGTGGCTGACAACAACACTGCACTGAGATGACAGGAGTTCAGGAGTTCTACTAACCAATCTGTTTGATAGCCATTAAAATGGGATGAATGGTGTGAAACAGCAAGCATGAGAACCGGCCACCTTAGCACATAGGGTAAAAGAAGAGCGAGAGGAACCAACGTCTGTTAAAGAGAAACTATGCAACGTTTTTAGGTTAATATATCAGCATCGTAGTCACTTGGTTAAATAGTTCATTCCGGGGCGAATGAAGGCTATTTCACCGCCGTCAACCCCTTCCTACCGGTTT
>JASCQY010000232.1:2091771-2104702 GCA_030264315.1 Sardinella tawilis
GCTTGTTTGGCCAGACTATGTACGGAGCCTAAAGCTTTTGGTGGAGAACATAGGATGGCGCCTTCGCCAGGCTACAAAGTTAGTGCTTTACTGGCCACTAGAGGACGCCAGTCCGTCTTTTATTGTAGGCTGAATATATTTTTAGATTTTAAAAAATACTGTTTTAGATTTATTGTGCTATCGTTACCCCTCTTCCCCAGTGTGGCTCCAACCTTGGGGTTAACCAAGTTAACATGGTTCCCACTTGTGTTTGTTGCATATAACGTTATAATGTCAGCCAAGTATTAGGCTATTTGAAGAGAAAGAGGAAAATACTTAATGATATCGGCCTACTTGCTCATGATCTGTTGCATCCATGAAGTGTAATTATTGTGCCAACACGTGAGTTAATATGTCTCCATGAAGTCGAGAAAAAAATGTTGCCATTATTGTATTAAAGGTACAGTAGGTTTGTCTGTTTTGTTTTCATATGCCCTAATCTGTAGCGGTAGCGGCCAGTTCACGAATTCGGTCTACCTACTGCTGTCATTCTGATTAGGGTTGCAAAATTTTCAAAGTTGGAAATTTACCATGGGAATTTATTGGAATAAACTGGAAATTTTCAAACTTGAAGGCTGGGAACTAAACATAGTTGGTAACAAGTCCAGCATGATCTTAGCTAAAGCAATCACATTTCATTAGACAACAGTTGAATATAATGTTGTTCCTCAATCACAAAGACATAGCCCACTATGGGTTCTTGGGGCAGGGTTATTGAAGCAGCAGTCCCTACATGCATTGTGCATTTCTAAATCTTTTGTAGTTAGCCTACATAAAACACTCTAGCATTAAGAATATTTGTTTAGTAATTAGCAATAGATAGTCAATTTAGATTAAATAGATTGGTGGTAACTTTTCCGCGTAAAGGTTGTTGCACTTTCTATAGACATATGATATAAATATTATATTTCCCTATGTTTTATAATTATGACCATTAGCAGGCTACCTTGATCATTTATGTACCAAATGAAAGAACGTAAAGTCCACCAATATCAACTTACAGGCTGAACAGTGTCAAGAGCTCCCCTTTAATCATTCATAAAATTCTGCTTACAAATGCATCATATTTTTTATCTTTTTGCAACAATGCACATGAAATTATCCACAAATTGCCCATAAATTCCCAATATTCCCATTATTCTCCTGGAAATTTCCAACCTTTCTGAAAATTTCCAATTTGGAATATTTCCAAAATTCCCGAGCCAAAGTTTCCATGGAAAGTTTCCTTTAATGGGAAGTATTACTGTACGTATTATAATGATTCTCTTGTCTAGGGCTCTGACAGTGATGATGCAGAATGCAAGAGGTTCTCTCCCAAGAAACCTCCCAGTCAACGTTTCACCCTGAGGGTGGCCTTGCGTCCACGTGGGACCCCTCCTCCCCATCATGAAGTGGATGAGGATGAGGTGGTGGAAAAGGAGGAGGAGGAGGACGACGACAACAAGGAAGATAAGGAGCCTGTGAAAAGGGGAAGGCGTGGGATGAAGCCTTTGAAGTCTATAAAACTGGAAAAAAGTGTCAAATTTGAGGTGGACGAGGATCCTGTGGTCCAGCAGACAGAGGCTCCTCCTGCATCTGATTCTGACCCAGAGGTCTCCTCTTTCTTGGAGAAAAGGGCTAAGAATATCAAAGCAAACAAAGCAATGGTAATTGCAACCAATCTGCTTTTGGCCTGAGTGATGAGTGCAGAGTTGAATTATTAAACCCATTGTTTACAAAGCATGTGACTTCTAGGCTATGCATTTTGAAATGGTCAAGTTGTGCCTAGGGCAGGGGTAGGCAAACTAAGGCCCGGGGGCCAAATGCGCTCTGCTCTGTTTCATGCATATGAGACAGCCTGCGGGTTTTCAGATGTAAAACGCAGTCGCTCTTTCACTAGAAACTGGTTCTCTTCATTTTGCATTGGCCCCTTGGAAGCATACATTCTTCAGTATGCAGCCCACACGCAGAAAAGTTTGCCCACCCCTGGCCTAAGGTGTGATTTTGAAGCTGGTTTTCTCCACAGTTGGCCCAGCTGATGGCTGATTTGCAAAAGATGCCTGAGAAGCATCTGAAAGCCAAGCCAAGCAAGAAGGAACCACGCTCTGTAAGTAGGGAGCTGGTAGTGGGGCGTTTCACATTGTTGGCCGCTAGTTTACCTTTACTGGGAGCATGTTAACAAGGGTCAGCCAGAACTTGAGCTTGACTGTGTGTGCAGCGTGCCCCTCGTTCCTCCACGGCTGGTGCAGCGGAGCGGCGGAACCCAGAGCGCACGTCCCGCAGGCAGACTCGTTCTATGGGGGGAGTGTCTGAAGAAGTGTCCGAAGAGCATTTGGAGCAAAGTCTGGAGGAGGAGCTGATTAAGGTTATTAAAGCATCCCCAACATTTCAAGAAGTTGTAAGGAAAATAGTTGAAGGCTACTTGCTTACTAGCACAGACTTATTCAAAGCAGTTTGTACCAATACAAGGTTAAAGTTAGGGTATGGAATTCTATTCTTTGGCAATTTTTGCAAAATTACTTGAATTCTCCTCATAATCTACTCACAGCCATTGAGTTAGATGTACTAATATAAAAATTAAACATATCAATCATCTGTTGAATGGACAGAGCTTGAGAAACTATACCCTATCATTTGAGACCAGAATTCCCTATTGGACAGTTGTATGTCAATCAAATGTACTGATTTAGAATAGAGTAGAATAGAATAAATCTTTAATTGTCCACCAAGGTGGAAAGTTGTCTTTGGCTCACCAGACACAGGACAGACAGACATATTGCTAAGAAACACATTAACTAGACATACAGCAGCACAGACATCAGACAGTGGTTATAAAATCAGGATAAAATGAAATAAATACTACATTTAAAAAGGAGGGACAGATTAGAGAAGAGAAAAACAAAGAGAAAACTAAATAAAATAAATAACAGTTCTTGCTGTCTGAGGGTTGCTCACTTTGAATTGAGTACATTTATGGCATTTGGAATGAAAGATTTTCTGAAAATGCCTTTAGCCAGTGGTACCCTATAACGCTTGCCAGACTTCAGAGGTTCAAATTGGCTACAGAGGGGATGGGTGGCATCTGCTACTATTCTTCTGGCTTTCCTCTTCAGCCTGTCAGTGTAGAGGTTGGTTAGCTGTTTTTGGGGTTTTCACACTATTTTGCTTGCCATGGACACCACCCTGTTTAGTTTAGTCTTGCACTTGCTACTTAAGTGACTAAACCAAGCAGGGAGATGGAAGGTTAGGATACTCTCAATATGTGAGGTTTACACAATTTGAAGAATCTGTGTACTAACACCAAAGTTGCTTAGTCATCTGAGAAGACTTAGTCGCTGTGAGCATTTCTTAAAAACATACGTGTTGTCAGAGAAACTACGTTTTTTTTTTTTGTTTGTTTTCTCGCCTCCTGGAAGCATTTAGAAGAATTTTCATGGAAGAATTTACATTCTCTTGTGCATCTGAGTTTGCGCTCGTGTACAATTGTGCGTCCATGGTCTTCGAATGGGAGATGTTAAAGGAAAGGTGCAGGACCATTTTTTCAAAATCTGCCTGTGTTTTGAGAATTCCATACCGTACTTTTAGGCTGACTACTGAGAGTCTCTCCTAAGGTACTGTACTGTTTTTCATAAAGTGTATGTTGGGGGTCATGTTTTAGGTGCGGGGCACCCCACGGGGTCGAGCTGCCCCAAGACCCAGTGGCAAACCACATGTCGTCCGTACTGTGGAGGAAATAACGGAGGATGAACTGGACCTAATTGCATCCACTATGACGGAGAAGATCTATAACCGTGTCACTGTGAGTTCTGACTGATGAATGGGATCCTCGGTTGCTCAGTGGGATGAATCCTGTTTCAGGCTTTCCTTTTATCCTGCCTTTATAGGGTAGCACGTGTCACCAGTGCAGACAGAAGACTGTGGACACAAAGACGAGCTGTCGCAGTGAGGATTGCCGTGGAATCCAGGGACAGTTCTGTGGCCCATGTCTTCGGAACCGATATGGAGAGGATGTCCGCACTGCTCTTCTTGATCCAGTGTGGACCCGACCCTTATTCTCTTCCATAATGCATTGATCAAACTATATTTGGAGAATAACAAAAGCCATTTGACACATTTAGTTGAGTCACATATCACTCCTTCAGGTTATACAATTGGACTAGTAAACTAAGCACGTGGTTTTGTTGGGTTGCAAAAACACTCCATCTAAACTTGTTTTGATCGACACCTCGTTATTGAGATCTTGTGTCTTTGTTTACTCAGGAATGGAAGTGTCCACCGTGCCGTGGCATTTGTAACTGCAGCTTCTGCCGTCAACGAGATGGGCGCTGCCCCACTGGCATTCTGTTTCCATTGGCACAGTACCACGGCTTCTCCGACGTGCACTCCTATCTCACCAGGTGACTCCACACACTTCATTGGGACTGTTTGTTGGCTTGTTTTCTAAATACATGACCTAACTTGGTTAATTACAAACATAACTGGTTTAATTTTGAGCTAAAGGTTGTTTTCTATTCTACTGCAGCCTTCGTAACAAAATAAAGGCTGGGGATGACTCTGCAGAGGAAGTGTAGAGTGTGACTCTGCTGTTGACCACCAGAGGGTGCCCTTGTTTACAAAACTGTTCTACAAGTTCCAAAAACCTGTTTTTTACCCTTTTTTGGGAGCAGATGTTTGTAAGCATTTTAATTGTTAATGGCTTTTATATTAACTTATGTGATTGGTAATAAAGACTATATGAACTTTCAACTCAGGCTGTGACATTAATTCAAAACACAAGTGGATGTCTCTACTTGCGACGTCTTTGTTGAGCTAATTTATGGTTGCCTTCAGTTAAAGGAGAAGTTTGGTGTGAATCAATCTATAGCCCTGTTGTTAGATCACTGAATGCTGTCTATAGTAAAAAGAACCAGAAAATGTGATGCAACCTAGACAGAGTAATAAACCAATAACTACTGTTAACTGAATGGGGCACAGCTACTGTAAATGAAAGTCACTATGCCCCATTCACTTAGAGTTAGGCTGAATAGTGAACCGGTAACTATGTTGGACAAAAACATTTGATACTTTTTCCTATAGACAACATTCAGTGACCTTGAATAACAGGGATTTATTCACACCGAACTTTCTTGCCATTTTGGACCGTTTCTTGGTCATGAGTACTGTTCCAAAGAAAGTTCTCACCATCTAATTATGGGAACTAGCTACTGGTGGCATCTCCAAGTGATGAGATGAGATTGGACATGATTTCCTTCACATTTAAATTCCCTGGGGAGCTCTATCAAAAACTTGAGTGCCCTTTTTGGCACGAGACTTTAGTTCTGATAGCACAAAAAAAGTTCGAAGAGTTGTGCACACCTGTGCGTTCTAGTTCAATTTCCTGACATAAAAAAAAAAAAAGAATTTTACCTGCCAGAGGCACTGCACTGGAATGATCCTTGCAGTGTTGGCAAATCATATTAAAAATGCTGCTATTGCATAATATGCCTCAAAGGTCTGAGTACCTACAGTAGGAGTACAAATTTGCCATGGGGATGTTTGTGTTCAGCACTTCTCTTGAAGCTGTGCAGTAGAGGGGATGAGGGAAGCACTTTGAGACCACTGGCAAGGCCACAAGGATTTGAATAGAAGCAAATGAAGTCCTTGGAATTCATTGTTTTAATCCAGACATTGGCATTTGTAGCAGTAATATTCACAAGGTACAAAACCAAATCCCTTGCATAAAAAAGTTCATACATGTGGTTGTCCTTTGAAAAAAAAAAAAAAAAAGAAGCCTGCCCTTGTAGCAAAAACACTGATTTTACTGTTTACAACCTATCAAAGAACAGTGTATTACAGCTTCAAACAGACAAACCCAATAAAAATACAAAGCATTGAAGAGAGAAGATGGACAACGAAAAGACGTCTCCTTACAGTGAACCTCAGTAGCCCTTGAAGAGTTTCCCCAAGCCCTGACTGACTTGGTATAACTAGAGATGCAATGCTAAGAATCCACCATGCCACAGGCAACCTTACCACTGCTTCATGGATAAAACAGGCAAGATAAGAAAACGTGTATCGTCTTCCTTTATTGCTAGTGTTGATTTATGTAGACACAACGCAAGACAGCATATTAGGCTGGACAAAAAAACAAAAAAGGGACCCATTATTGTCTGTCAGAACAAACGTAAAAGCAAAAATATATATATAATGTAGGGGCACAGACAAGGGTGATGTAACATTGCTGACCGCTAGCACCCATACAGAATGATGTCTCAGCAAATCGATGCTATTGTTCTACTCCATCATGGTGCATTCTATATCTGGGTGAGGGTGCCTGGGACATGGTGGAGCAGCTGTTTGAAATACGAACCAAAGATGACTCACTTTTTACGCAGGAAGCCACGGCCACTCCGTAGAGGCCGAGGCAATCTAGGCTGCAACAAAACTCTAGACGACAACACGCACGCTGACGTGGGTTTCTTTGAAAATTGAGCAAAGTCATGGTGTTCAAAATTCCTGCCCCTGAGAATCCATTTACCACCTGATAGAAAACAGACCTTTGGTTTGGATTTGAGTCACAAAAATCTTAAACAGACTTCTTAATATGAAAGTTCATCTTAGAGCTCGAGTCTATCGATTTAAGCAAGGAAAACAATTGTTAGGAAAACTCATGTAGCAAACACAATTTTACCACAGAAAAGGAAACCCTTATGAGCTTCTAAAGTATTACAACATAAAAAGTGTTAGGCCGATCTGGACTGTACTGAATGCAATACATAGTTCTATTTAGAACACTCTGTTTAGTTTTCAAATGTATTCTCAGAAAAAAAGCTACATTTATATAAAAATGATAATTAAGGTTAAGATCTGATTGTATGAGACAGACAACACACAACAAAAGGCAATTTCGGGTGATCATACAAGCTGATCCTTCCTATGGTAATTTGTAGTTTCCAAAGTTTAGAAAAAATATAATTTATGTACAAAACACTATCAAAAGTATTTTTTGCTATGATAAGTTATCAAAGCATGATGGCTTGTGAGTGTACCTATCATTCATATAAAAAAAAAGAAAACATAACATATAATCACCACAAGGATTTTAGTGTCCTTCCACCATGCGTAGACAGATTAGTGCTCCTGGGATGGGGGTTTCTGAAGTCACTAGTGACCTAATTCTCCTCCTGCCTGATGCATAAACTGGCCTTCCAGTGTGAGTGGTCAAACTGGACTGCCCAGAAACAAGCCCTTGCAGTGCTGCACTGTTGGGGGGAGTTGAGGGTATTTTTGGGGCTTGAGGGTTTCAAGAGACATGCTGGACTTGGGGCTGGCTGCCAGGGCGAGTCGGGGTACGGTACGGTGCGCCCAGACAGTGCCGGCAGGCATAACCTGAGAGAGAAAGGGGGGACTCTGCCGGTTCTGCAGGCGTAGTGAGAGTGTATGTGCACTCGTGTTTATGTGTACGTGTGTGTGTTTGTGTAGATGCGAGTGTGTGCATGCATGTATTTGTGTGTGCTTTAGGTCACCACACCTTCCCACAAACACCAGACACAGTGTTTGAAGTTCTAGTGAGTCAGAACATTGTGCTACAGAGGAACGTCTTCTTCCCTTATGGCGCCCACCTATGATGCAGTCTCTCCCCAAGCCCAACCCCTTCCACTGTGTCCATGTCACTGCAGGGCTCCTAAAGAACACCTCTGCTCATTCCCGGTCCAAGACATGGTTCCTGGCAGTAAACCCCTTCCTACCCACCCAACCGTCCGTCCGTCTGTCCCATCATCCTCCATGGCCAGCTCTAAATTCCACGTGTCCTCTTCTCCTCTTCCCTCCTCCGCTCCGTCCTCTGCCTCGGCCCCCTCCCCGCTCTCTCAGTAGCCATTGCTGTTCATGTTCAACGAGTGGATGTCCGTCACCTGCATGACGTTAATGCCGCTGCTCGCTAGCCTGGCGATGCCCTCGGGCGACAACGTTTCCATGGCGATGAGTGTGGGCGCCTCGGGCGCTGCATTGTTGTCCGTGCCCACGGGGGCGGGGGAGGCGCCAGCGTCGGACGTGGGCTGGCTGGAAGCTGCGGTGCCCTTCTTGTTCAAGTGGGTCTTGATGTGCTTGGAGAGGTGGTCGCTGCGCATGAAACGCTTGGGACATTCTGGACAGGAGAACTTCTTCTCACCTGCCAAGGAAAACCGCATAGAGGTGCTGAGTGGGATTAACAGCGAAAAAGAAAAAAAAAAAAAACTGCACAGTGGGATGAACAGCGTACTGTAGAAGGCATGAAAACTTCATAGCAAGATTAACAGCACAGAAGACTTCAAATTTGCATAGTGGGATAAATAGCAAAGAAAACATGAAAACTGTGTCGATTTACATACATCTTAAATCAAATTTCTCCCGTTTTTTTTTTTTTTTTTTTTTTTTTTTTAAATGCGGTGAACAAGCAACTATCCTACAGTATATGTGTAGATCGCTCCAGTGAAAGGAGGCTCCATGTCCCGGAGCTCTCTTGTGCACAAGTGCACAAATCTCCCGTCAAGTCGCCCTCACCTGTGTGGGTGCGCTTGTGCCGCTGCAGCTCGTCGGAGCGGGTGAAGCGCTTGCCACAGAAGGACCAGGAGCAGACGAACGGCCTCTCGCCCGTGTGCCAGCGCAAATGGGCGCGCAGGTGGGAAGTCTTGCCGTAGACCTTGTTGCAGCCGGGGATGTGGCAGATGTGTTGCTTCTTCTTGGTGGGGTCGCTCCTGCTGAGAGAGACGGATCAGAAGGAGGACGTCTTCCTTAACTACAGTACGGTGAAGTCCATAATTATCGATGCCAAATTGTCTCACATCTATAAAGACTTGAATTTTTTTCTACTTTTCCATTTATATTTTTGGCACAATGCATCATCCGATCACTTTGTGCTTATGTAATTTCCAGACAGAGGACACCAATTTTTGCAAAGGCATCTCTCCGCCGGGATAGGTTTTCAACTCCACTGGTGATATCGACATAATAAGACTTTGTGTTTACTTTGAAGTCACTGTTCCAGTCAAACCAGTTGTATTGACCTTCATATTACTTCATACTACTTCACACATTACTACTTTCAAAACCCTGAGAGTACACACGTCCTTTGGGGAGGGGGGTGGGGTGGGGGGGGGGGGGGGTTGCTGAAACAGTGGTATTACTGACTAAGGCCACAATCTCAGCGAAATAGAACGAGCAATGATACTAAGCCACACACTCTCAAAGCTTATCTATACATGATATGGAGTACAAGTCAAGTCTTGTTTCTTTCCGCTAATTCTACTGTTCTACGTTGTAGTATCACGTGCATCATCGTCACAGAACATCCGTACCGTCCCTCTCCGTCCTTGCAGTAGGGGCATGTGCAGGCCTCCCGGCGCGTGCGTCGGTTGGGCGTGGGGCTTGTTTCCAGGCCCTCCTCCATAGCAGTGTCATCCATGCTGTCATTGCCAGTGGCCGTCTGCATGCTCTGGTCACCTGCACATCATAAGAGAACTTCAGCTCTGTGGCTTGATTCCCTCACTTTAGATTTAGCCCAGTTATTTATCAAGAAGGCAAGTACATCAAGTGGAGAGAACGGATTTTATGATTTTCTGATGAACAGAATTAAAAATACCGGTAATGCAATTAAATGAGACCTTAACTTCTGTATGCATGTGTGAACTATGGTCTATGAAATATTTTTGGTTCAAATTTAGACTATGGTGGCCCACCGTAGTCCAGTCAATGTATGGGAAACACTGGGAAATATATTTACTGGGGAAGGGATTGTCATCTATGAATAATTCACTACATTTCCCATTGTTGCATCATACTTTAATGAAACCATGTTAGGTTAATGTGGTAACCATTTCAAAAACGCAATAATCCACTCGAGTCTGTGACTTATGCTGGTTTTACCGCAGCTAAAGGGATACAGTATAACGGTACTCCACTACATGTCATGCTAAACTTCCTTTAGCCATGTTAAAACCAGCATAACCCACAGACTCGATCATTGTGCTACACTATGGTAGCAGGGAAGTTGAAAAAACTACTGAGACTGCAGCAGACATTTGCCAACGCCAGATGTCATATCTAAGAAAGTCAAACCAGTGAATTGTGATCTGTGCTGTGGTTTGGATTTGCTCCCAACTTTTACCAGACTCCCCCTTGGCTCCTATACTGTACCAGATCATTCCATGCAGATCAAATCGTTAGTGTGCTACTTTTTGACTACACATACTCAGCCATTTGTACTATGGGAACTACCATGGGAAAGGACTCCTTAAACATACAAACATCTGCTGTTTGAAGCACAGTAAAAGGCCAAAAAACATAGGAAAGGCCTACTAGCAAGCTTCTACCACCGAAACTATAAATAGATCAGTAGATATACCAGGCTATATTCCTCTATGGTAGCATTTCTGTTACTTTCAGGAAGTGGCCTCCTTTCCCCTGGACAGTAGAGGAAGGAAATATGTGACGCAGCACAAGCAGTCACACATGAATAAGCACCACTGTGGGCTGCCTGAAGTCCAACCACTCAGCTCTCCTTTGTGCATTGCTTGTTTGGCTCGTCAAGGAGGAAATTACCGAAACAACAGATAAACACGGGTGGCCCTGGCACAGATGTGGACACACCCATCACCCCGCCCCCCACTCAGCGCAGTCATGGAGAAGGCTGCGGACAGGCCCTCCCTGATAAGCACTTTTCTAGAAGGGTGGGGTGAAGCTGCACTTTCGTAAAGAATAAGAGAGTCAAAACGCAGACTGCTGACCAAAAAGAGCTCACTCACAACTGGTCATGCTTGACACACACTTATAGCCTTTCTCTCTCTCCCTCTTCCATTTTTCTTCTTGGAAAAATACAAAGGTCATGCTGACACTTGCACAAACAAACCTCTGCTTGAACTAGCCAAACCAGTATGGTAAGCAATACCAAACAGGAAGTAAGGTCCTCACTTTTCAACAGACTGCAATTTATGAGGCTGAGTGCAACTCCCCGTCAGTGACACAATAACCACATCCATCACACATTTCATTCGACGTAGTATGCAGATGTTAGGAGAGTAGTGGCTTAAATTGTGTCTACAAAAGAAACATCTACAAATGAACATTACTGACATTTTTTAGGTGTTTCAGCACATCTGACACGATAATGAATGATGTTAACTCATCTGGTGTCTATCCAATGTGTGAGAAAACGTTTGGTTATTTTCAATAATTTGACCTATGATTGGTACATGTACACAAGCAGCAGAAAGACAATGTCACAACACAAATCTAAACACAAAATAACCTACTCTCAACGCAGATGTGGCATGTACTAGAATTCCTTTTGACTGTAAAGAGGACGTCAAACTTTAGCAAACCATACTGATGTAACTATCCAGTACCTAATGACTAACTGAGGGAGTTAAAATGATGAGACTGGGAAGAGGGGAAAAAAAAAAAAAAAAAAAAAAAAAAGTCACAGAAAGGACACACTCCGCAATTATTAACTACTCACCCACCACTGACCTGCTGGGTTGGCAATACCAAATGGCACCCCTTGCAGCTGGTGCATCTGCAGCCCCGCGTTGCCAAGTGGGTTCAAATTGATGGTCTGCAGGCCCTGCAGCTGCACTGTGCCGCCGGTCTGAGTCTGGGCCAGCTGCGGGATGGACTGCACAGGAGCCAGAGTGATCTGGGCCCCTCCGGGGTTCTGGAGCTGGATGGTCTGCCAGCTGACCTGGCCGTTGGCCCCCACTGTGCGCAACAGTATGGGCCCGCTGTTGGGGATGGCCTGGATCTGCAGGTTCTGGAGGCCGTCCTGAGAGATGGCCGGCGTGGCGAATACCTGGCCCCCGGCTGTGGTGACCGTGCCTGGCTGGATGGCCTGAAGTGTCTGGGTGCCCTGAAGGATCTGCTGAGGTTGGATTAGGATCTGTTGTTGTTGTTGGGACTGCTGCTGCTGTGGCTGCTGCTGTTGTTGCTGCTGCTGCCCATCTCTGTTATCAGGCTGGATGGATACCGCCCCGGTTGCATTAGGGAACGTTCCGGCGACTACCGTGTTGGTGCTCTGAGCCACACCATACGACGTTACAGGCTGGGTGGAGGCAGTGGTGCTGGTGCTTGTGTAGTAACTTGAGCCGACAGACGACACGGCTGTGGGCTGCTGCTGTTGCTGCATAAGATGCTGGTTGTTTCCCGTGGCTCCACCGCCCCCATCTCCCCCAGTTGTGGAGGGCACTCCAGTACTCACCGGGAGGAGGGTAATGTTGCCATTGAGTGACACCGGCATGTTGGCCAAGAACTGCGTCTGGTTGGGCAACAC
Source organism: Sardinella tawilis (assembly GCA_030264315.1). NCBI lineage: Eukaryota > Metazoa > Chordata > Actinopteri > Clupeiformes > Clupeidae > Sardinella > Sardinella tawilis. The sequence goes on from JASCQY010000232.1 coordinate 2,104,070, forward strand.
CGCATTGCCCAGGCCCAGGTTCTGGAGGGGGATAGCTTGCTGAATAAGCCCTGGCACAGTCAGGATGTTGCCAGCGGCCCCTGGCCGGTTGGTGGCCGCAATGAGCTGCTGACCGCCATTGGGAGAGGACACCAGCTGAAACTGACCTGCCCCAACTGCTGCTGCGGGGTCCTGCGGAGTCTGGGCAAGTTGCAGCTGCTGCCCATCCACAGTCTGAAACTGGGGTATGACCTGGTACTGGATGTTGGGCATCACTCCAGAGAGAGTGGTAAGCACCTGCTGGCCCTGTACAGTGGGGGCCATTACATACTGCTGCTGGGGCTGCTGCTGCTGTATAGTGGCTCCTGAAGACACCACCAGCCTGTTCTTCTGATCCTCGGCCATGACGCTTATACCCTGAGACGTGCTGGTGATAGGATTGGCAGTGGACGCAACGCAGGCTGGAATGACTTGCCAGCCGTTGGCAGTGTGTGTGATCTGAGACTGGCTGAGGTCTAACTGCTGGCTCTGCTGCTGGGTTTGCTGGTCAGATGTGGGATCATTTTCATCCATGCGACTGCAGGTAGCTGCTAACAGAGCGAGGGGAGATGGTTGTTGGTTGTCCTGTGAAATTAGAGGGGGGGGGGGGGGGGG
>JASCQY010000232.1:2115690-2132746 GCA_030264315.1 Sardinella tawilis
ACAGACTTCGTTGTTACCATGTTGCGTTGCTATGCGTATAATTGGTCAGTTGCCGTTCTTGGGTGGAGTTTGCGATTGGTCAATTGATTGACAACCTATAAAGATCTGATTCTGCTACACAGAGTGAGAGGAGTGTGTGTGAGAGTAGAGTAGTGTGTGTGTCACATAGGCCTGTAAGCTGCCTTAACAGACAACCTCTGCCTCTCTCATCATCAAATAATTATCATAATTATTATAAAATATTATATAATTATATAAATATTATATAATTATTAGTTAGCACTGAAAGCTTCTTGCATTTCACCCTCAAGTGAAGTGTGCTTGTGCGTTGTAGGCCTATGAACAATACCATAGTGTATATCTACTGTGCTTGATTTTAAGACAGCTGATGAGAGTTTAACTGTTCAGCCCATTTGTATGTATTTTAAAATGCATAATTCCAGCTGCATTGTAATGCATTCTAGATCTGGGCCAAGTACAGGTTGGGATGATGTCTGTAAACGCCCATGAAATCATCCCTTCTCTAAAATTCTCCAAAATGCTGCGGAGTGAGTGACATGCTATCATCAAACAGCACACATTTATGCACATTATTCGTTTTTCTTGATTGCTAAGAAGTGTTTGATAAAACGGGGATCCCCATGATCTTCACCTGCACTTTCTTAGCACAGCAGAAAGCACCACTTCCAATTGAGATGGCGGTTTCAGACAGAAAGAACAGCCTTATTTTTCATATCTATGAATTTCAATCTCCAGGTGGTAACAAATTTATTGTGCGGTCAAACTTGACTGTTAATTAAAATCTGATAGATGGATGAATACTTTTGGTTCACTTGGTATCTAGGTTATTCTCTAGCGATGAATAAAAAAGATATTGCGACTCATAACTAGGCTACATAAGAGAAATGTTACGCCGCACGATCCTGCACTTCCAGTCTATCAGGTTAGCTGTAGTGTGGATATGGGCCTAACAATGAGTGAGATGCGGAAAGGAAAACAAAACTTTTCTTTTACCGTAACAGACACCAAAATGGGGCCAGACAGAGTGGAGTTGTGGCAGTTCTGCAGCATTCTCTGTCCACCACATACCTGTGGGGTAGCCAGCTTTTGCCTTACTGCAAACTGAGTAGCCTATTTAAGTGTGTTTGTTTGTGGGTGGGTGAGTGAGTGAGTGATGGACTGGTGTGTGTGTGTATGTGTGTGTGTGTGTGTGTGTGTGTGTGTGTGTGTGTGTGTGTGTGTGTGTGAAAGTATGTGTTTGTGCATGCGCGTGTGTGTATGCACCTCAATACTTGTGTTTGTGTTAGGATTGTTGGCAGGGGAAAGTGATGTTTTCCTCAAGTCTGACTTCTGATTCCAGGTGACAGGTGGCATTGGCTCAGTTCCTCAGTCATCATAAACTACAGTAGACAATTATTACCATGAAACACATGGCAAGTGTATGACTGTTATGACTGATGTGATTCAGTTGTATTATTGTAAGTAGGCCTACAAGTTCTTTTACATTTTGCAAATTATTTCATATAGCTCACAACTGTTGGAGGTCTGCTGATTAAAAGCTGTTGGAGGTCAGCTGGTTAAGAGGAGGTAAACTCTCCTTAAGTTTGTCCTTAAGTGAACTGGGTCAAATTGTAAGCTTAAGTGATCTCTACTGTCCCCTAGTGGGCCCAATATGAAACACATTTAGCAACTTGAGGCTTGTTTGCTTTCAGTCTGTTTAGCATAGACAGGTCAGGCTACATAAAGAGCGTTCAGTCAAGAGGTTCATTGCGCCGTGGGGCTGACGCTCCACCAAGTTGATTAAAAAAAGGCCATTAGTCTGTCACAGAAAATACACATACATACACACACACGCAAAAAAAATGACTACACATCTCTTTGCCATTAGATTTTAAACATGGTGTTGTAAATTGTCAATTTAAGTTAGGTTTAAAGACCTGTTGTATTTGAAAATGTTTAAATGTGTTTGGACATTTATCTTTTTTTTATGTAATTTTGAAAATCCTTATAAGAAAACATCCCCTGCCAATGATTGCCTAAAATAGGAGACCTGGACTGGTTTTGCTTTTTAACTTCTGCTGTCTTTAGTTAATAGCCTACTTTGCCTTGATGAACAAGGTAATGGATAACTAGATTAACTTAACTTTAAACATATGAAAGTCAGTATATTGATCTTTTTAAATATCCAAGCCCAGTAGCTCAATATGACACTTCAGCTTGGCCTGAACGTTCTTGCCAAAAATCCTGAAAAGGCTAGAATTTAAACATACAAATTAATCTTCAACATACTTAACTCAATCTGGAAACAACAGTTTTGGATTACGGCAAACATGGCCATCAGAATGGAAATACCTCAGAAAAAATGACGTCAAATGCCAAAGGTCAAGGTTGTGGGGTGATTTGAGCTGATGACGAAATGCCACACCCCTCCCGACTCACATACACACACAGGCTATAGATAAATCTGCTAAGAATAGAAACAGGAAACACCTTTCACAGAAATCTCTCACACAGGTCACAAGTGCACTGATTGACTACATTAACAAATAGCCTTCCTGATAATTAGCCTATAAATCACTGTCACGTATAAGTCAACATTGCATTTTTCATGGTCGGACAACCTGACATAATGTCAAAATGTCAAACTGTCCTTATTTCATGAACAAAGACAGAGATCACAGCTGTCCACACTGTAGGGGAAAAAACTGGACCGCATTAAATCCAATGTTATATGCATTCAGTTTCATTATTAAAGCACCACTAGCCAACAATTTGCCACGATTTGATATACTATTTCATCAGACAATGCTTTACTTTGTTATTACTTTGTTATTATCATATACATTTCAGTGGTAAATGGTCATGAAGGATGGATAAAGCCATTAGCCATACACGATAGTCTAATGCACAAAAATGGACGAAAACATTTTTGCTTTGCTGAGTTGGTACACAGCAGCTTGATCTAACACAGCCAGTAAGGCTCTGGAAGGTGTTACAGTAGGAGGTTTCTGCAGGCCTTTTAGGTAGCTAGCTACTTGTACACCAGGTTCCCACTGCAAGTCAAACTTGCCTGATTTTCCATGACTTTTCCTGACTAAAAAACAATCAATCTGTAATTTCAGCCTCACATGTTTTCAGTGCCATTGTTAACAGGTTAACTCAAGCAAGGCATGAGAGAAGATGTCTTATTTAGGAAGCATGGAAATAAATATCACATTTTGGGGACAAGACATGCTATTACTAAAAGTCCATGATTTTCCCTGACTTTGTTCACTATAATGTCAAATTATCAGACGTTCCATGTCTTGAACAGGACTTTCCAAAAATTCCATGAGTGGGAACCCCGACACCAAAACTCCCTATTGCTTTAAGGAATGAATTTATTGCTCTAAAATACTATGACATAACAACAGTGTCCTCATGAAGAATATCACATTGAATTTCAAGATGTCATAATTCAGAGTTTTCACCTTCAGGCTGTAGCGTATTTGTTTCACAAAACTTCATTACTTTGCATTAAAGTAACAAGGGGTCAGTGCCTGTAGATGGCTATACTTGAAATCGTGGCCTACAGTATAAGTTCCTCAGTAACTGACAGAGCCATCTAGGGATTCTCTTTGGCTATGAACTTTATGCATAACTTGTGGATAAATTCGGCTGGGTTGCAGTATAGACTTATTTGCGCTACTTAACATTTATGTTGCGTGTAATGAATAAAAAACACAATGCAGCTTGTCTACGTAATATTAGTGCCCATTAAAATGTGAACTTTTTGGCAGTCTGCTGGCAAGATGACTAAATGACTGAAAACAGGAATGAGTAATTTGCATGACAATATTCCAGAACATGCCTCTAGCTGGAGGGGGAAAAGGACAATGAAGTTATCGTAAGATCTGCACACTTGCTCAACACTTTCTCCTGTTATGTCAGGTGTCGGAAAAGATAGGAAATAGAGCCTCTAGATTGGTTGCCAGATATTATGTTCACAGACCTGTCATAAGGTAGACCATCTAAATAACCTCATTGTATTCCACTTGCAGTGGGGAATTCTCAGTGCATCATCCTGTATGATCAGATTTTACGAATTTGTATCTTGCTAAAAACACATCCAACACAAGATTCAAGATTATCTTTATTACTTACATCTCATTATATTTCTATAAGAGAGTAAAATTCTTGTGTTTTATGCTCCTCAAATTTGTCTATGTGTGTGTGTGTGTGCGTGTGTGTTTGTGTGTGTGTGTGCGCGTGTGTGCGTGTGTGTGAGCGTGAATGAAGGGGGAAGAAAAAGAAAAGTGTTGTTGTGCAAAGGATGACAGGCACAGGCTTGGGCTTAGACTGTGTTCAACAGTCTTATTGCCTGGTGGAAGAAACTCTTCTGGAGTCTGGTGGTCCGCGCTTTTAGACTACGATATCGCTTGCCAGATGGTAGCAGCTGGAACAGTCCATGACTATATGGCTGGGATCCATATACATTCTCTTGGCCTTTCTGATGCATCGCCTCTTATATAGGACATGGATGGAGGGCAGATCACATCCGCAGATGTCTTGTGCTGTACGCACCACTTGTTGCAGTGCTTTCTTTTTGTTTACAGAGCAGCTACCATACCAGGCATTTATGCCCCCAGTCAGGATGCTCTCTGTAGTGCCTCTATAGAAGGACCTCAGGATCTTGGATCGCAAACCAAACTTCCTCAGTCGTCTTAAGTGGAAGACAATCTTTTTGACAATCTTGTCAGTATGACTGTCCCAGGTGAGGTCTTCTGTGATGTTGACACCAAGGAACTTGAACTCCTTGACCCTTTCCACAGTATCACCATTGATGGTAATGGCATCAACTTGATGTTCTTTTCGCCTGAAGTTAACAATCAGCTCTTTGGTCTTTGCCACGTTGAGAGACAGATTGTTCTCCTGACACCACTGCATTAGGTTGTTGATCTCTCCTCTGTAAGCTGTTTCATCATTGTTTGTAATCAGACTAATTACAGTGGTGTCTTCAGCAAACTTAATGACCATGTTTGTGCTATGCATAGCCACACAGTCATGGGTGTAGAGAGAGTAAAGGAGAGGGCTCAAGACACAACCCTGGGGGGCTCCTGTGCTGATGGTCAAGGAGGATGAAATGATGGAGCCCATTCTCACCACCTGGCGTCTCTCTGACAGGAAGTCCAGGATCCAGTTGCATAGACACGTGTGAACACCAAGACTCCTGAGTTTGCTGTCAAGTCTTCTGGGCACAATGGTGTTGAATGCAGAGCTGTAATCCACAAACAGCATCCTTACATAAGTATTCTTCTTCTCCAGATGTGTCAGGGAAGAATGCAGTGCGGTGGTGATGCCATCATCAGTGGATCTATTCTGTCTGTAGGCAAATTGATGAGGGTCCAGAGTATATGGTATCATATTGCAAATAATGTTCTTCACAAGCCTTTCAAAACATTTACTCATGATGGGGGTGAGCGCCAGTGGATGCCAGTCATTCAAGGTGGTGATTTTGCTTTTCTTTGGCACTGGAACTACTATGATGGATGACTTGAAACCGCTTGGAACAATGCACATGGACATAGACATGTTGAATATGTTCGTAAACACACCAGCCAGCTGCTCTGAACACACTCTAATGACACGGCCTGGTATCCCATCAGGCCCTGCTGCTTTGTGGATGTTGACTTGCCTGAAAGATTCCCGCACATCAGCCTCTGTGAACATTAGGCCTGGATCAATGGACAGGTCAGTGATGGAGGGGGATCTTTCTGGAGGTTTGGTGGTAACCTCAAAGCAGGTATAGAACTGGTTCAGCTCATCTGGGAATTGAGATATGGATGTTGCATCTCTTTTCTTTAAGATCTGTGATCATGATAATTTAAACTAAGATTATTAAATGAAATTAGCTTTTTTTTAAAAAAAAAAAAAAAAAAAAAACTAAGATTAGTAGGCCTATATATAAGTTTGTAGACATAAGTAGAGATATTTTTATTTTTCAAGTTCAGCATTTCAGGAATGAGTACAGTATGATACAATGAAACATTAATTTTGAATAAATAAATACATTTATTTTTTAAAGTCATGCTAGTTTTACCACAGCTAAGGGGAGTCATTTAGCCGTTAGACCCACTTAGCCGTTGGAGCCGTGGTTAATGTCACTTTTTACAACAATGGCAGCTAATGAATGGAAGGATTTTCTTGTTTTGAGAAAACCAAAAACATTTTGAGTTTTTTTAAGTCACATCTATATAGCTGACACAAAGGTCAGTCTGATAAGACCAACATGTCTTACTAGCCAGGGATCTCTTTAATGACTTCAGAATAGAAATACAGTAGAAAGCCGTGTTTCCCAAGGGAAAATATGGGAAAATACCCCAATCATTTCATTCAGAGATCTGGTCACCTTATTAAAAACAGACTAGGCTTGGCCTACACGTTTCACTGGTTTTATGCGGTTGACATTATGACCTTCAGTCTCATCTTGCTACTGAGTGGTGCGTTGAGCAGTGACAGTTTTCATGTGATCAGGGCATAGTGGTTCAAATTAGTCAAGTGATCTTGGGAGCTTCGCCTAACTTCGGCTGAACACTAGAGGGCCCTTGAGCCAGGCAATTATGGGTTTGCCTTTGACTAACGGGTTCATTGGATGGGGATAGTTTCTTCAAACTTCTGAACATCTTGTTTGAGGCTTTGGGGTCTCATTGCGACTGGAGCTTTCAGTGTCGAAATTTATTTGCAAGCTGTGAGAAAAACTGCATGAACTATTTCGGTTGATCGTTTGGATGAAACTGTAGCCTCACAGTGTGGATTACAATGCTCTGCGCTATTTTATTGCTGATTTTGGGGTTGACGGTGCCCCGTTACGCAAAACCATTAAAGGAATTATCGGGGTCCCCGACGCCTGTGGAAACGTTTCCAAGTGGATTAGCAGATTCTACTGATATGCAAATTTCAATTCGAGGTATCAAGTCAAATATATTGGGAGATATAGCTGATCATGTTATGCCATTTCTGGAATCAAACCTTAAGAGAGTACCCAGAGGAGCGAAGGATGGAAGACACAAGCAACGGGAAAAACAGTTCCCCTATAATTTCAGGGACTCACGACCTTATGACCCAGATGGTTATTTTACAACACCTAGGAATGCACATTTGCCAAACAACACTCGCGGGGATGGAAGAAATAATAACTCGATCCGTATCCACAATCCTCTATACCCCGTGACCGACAGTTCCTATGGCGCTTATGCGGTGATGCTCCTGTCGCTAATAGTGTTTGCTGTGGGCATCATAGGTAACCTGGCGGTGATGTGCATCGTGTGGCACAATTACTACATGAAAACAGCTTGGAATTGCATTCTGGCAAGTTTGGCCTTTTGGGATTTCCTGGTCTTATTTTTCTGCTTGCCTGTGGTGATCTTTAACGAATTGACCAAGAGGAGGTTACTTGGAGACCTCTCTTGTAGAATTGTCCCATATATGGAGGTGAGTCTTATTCATGGACGAATGTTTGTAGGTATGCAGCCTGTGCTGAAATAAATGTTCAAAATTTATTTTTTATACTTTCTGCCGAAAGTGGCAACATACCCCAATACGGAAGAGATATATCTTCCCTATGGGGTATGTTGCCCTGCCCCCCTATTTTGCGATACTAGTCAAGACTTTGTTATGCTAATTACCTATTCACCATGTTATTTGTCTGGAGGGAAGACTAATTAATTGAGCCATTACCACTTTAAATGAGACCAGATTTAGGTCAAACGGTCGTCAAGTGACAATTGTGTACTTGTCTTGCCCTACATAAATAAACAAGGGCAAATACTTAGCTGCATTGATACCAGTAAGAACACCTGATGAGTTATCTTCACTTATTCAGTACTGTTCTGTTTTACTTTGCTTTCCTTGACTCGAAAATGTATGTATGTCAGAGTAAATTGAAAATAAAAAATGTTCTTCATTTGATAGGATATCCTAATCAGAAGCCTAGGCTATATTTATTTTGCTGGACATGAGTCAGTTTAAAGAAATTCCACAAAGACCTTTATCAGGCCTCCACGTTATGGTTGAGAGCAAACCAAAAGTTTATTCAAACACTGCCAAGGGTTAGTTTGGCAGTTTATCACTGATGGGCTGTGCAATTTGCCCCCACATAAAAATAAATCTCTGCTCCCTCCAGTCCTCTGAGTGGGATGAGTTTCCCATCCACTCCACCCCTGAAGTCATGATTCATGTCTTTGCCCTTTTGTCCCCCTTCTCTCCGCATCCAGGTGACATCACTGGGAGTGACCACCTTCAGCCTGTGTGCCCTGAGCATTGACCGCTTCCACACGGCTACTAGCCCGCAGCCCCGGCCAAGGCTGGTGGAGCCTTGCCAGTCCATCCTGGCCAAGCTGTCAGTCATCTGGGTGGGTTCCATGGTGTTGGCCATCCCCGAGCTGCTGCTGTGGCAGCTACAGCAGGAGGTGGCGCCGGCGTCGGGCCTGCCGGTGGACTCTTGCGTGCAGCGGCCCTCGCCGGAGCTGCCCGAGTCGGTGTACTCGCTGGTGATCACCTACCACGAGGCGCGCATGTGGTGGTCCTTCGGCTGCTTCTTCTGCCTGCCGCTGCTGTTCACGCTGGCATGTCAGCTCCTCACGCGGCACGTGGCCGAGGAGGCTCGGCAGGCGGCGGCGGGGCGCTCGTTCTCGCCTTCCACCACGTCGTCATCATCGACATCATCATCTTCCTCCTCTTCCTCACCCAAGAGGCAGCAGCGGCGGCGGAGGGAGCGGCAGCTGACCCGCACGGTTCTGGCGCTGGCTGCCGTGTACGGCATCTGTGGCCTGCCGGAAAATGCCGCCAACATCACGCTGGCCTATGCCGGGCTGGATGTGTCCGCAGCGACGCTGACTCTGCTGCAGCTGATTGGCCAGTTCCTGATGTTCGCCAGGGCGGCGGCCACGCCGGTCATCCTGTTGTGTCTGTGCCGCGCCCTCGGCCAGGCCTTCATGGACTGCTGCTGCTGCTGCTGTGATGAGTGCCTGCCTGACCGCTCTTCCTCGTCCACCTCCTCCTCCTCCTCATCACACTCTACAGCCGCCACCGCCACCACCACCTCCTCGCCCACGTCTTCGGTCCCCGAGGACAAACTCAAAATCGTCTCGGGCACAACGCCCGCCATCCTCTTTGACAAAGCCAAGGACAACTCCTCCATCGTGGCCCTAGGCACCCCCTGTTGAGGAAACAACCCTGTGGACCGTGTCCCTAAATACTGTACTGTGGGGACATCTCGTGACATAACTGTCGTATGAATTATCTGTGGGGTCAGAAAGAAGTCAAGAAATCAAGTCTTTTTGACATGGTGGAGATTATTCTTTTGCTGATACTTCCATGTGTTTGCTGAAGCAACCCATTACTGTATATAAAACATAGTTTACATGTGAAGAGCTGAGGGTTCTACTTTAAAAAAAAAATAGGTTTTTGAAAAACCTATTTAAGTACATGTCTTAGCTTTCCGACTCCCCTTTTTGACAAATTCAGAAAAACAACAACAAAGAGGAGAGTGAAGAAATGATTCTGTTAAGAGCATTATAAGACATCTTTCCTCCCTCTTTCATTCGATGTCAAAAGAGAGTTTGCCAGAAATGGGATGACGAATCTTAAACTGTGAATGGCTTGTGTGGCCTTTATGATGTTGGTGTTTTTCTTCTCGTCTTTGAAAGGACTTTTGACATGTTGAGTTGTGTGGGCTAAATGAGTGCAGTGAAGGCTTTTCATTTGGCAGTTTGACTCAGTCGATGGCCTTTTGTCTTCTGTTATGCTAACCCTCACTTTCTGTATTGCATAATGAACATGGGGAGGAATGTTATGCGGCGTTCTGTATTCATCAGCACATGACATTACTCCATCCACAGGCTGGGTTTTTTTTTTGTATTTGTTTACTCACATTATTTTTTGTAGTTAATTCAAGCCCTCATAGCAATACAGTACATGCAGTTATTACAATCAATTGAATAACGGTATGTTATGAAAATGCTGTGGGACTGATTTAGTTGGTTTCACTGAGAACTGAAAAAAAAATTGTATAGTTCATAATATTTTTTATATTTTCAAGGATAGAAAGATGAATAGTATAACAATTTATTTGTAAAGCAAATAGACACGTCAGTTTTGAATCTACAAGTCACTGTTATGGCATGCTTTGGCCTAAATGTACTGTAAGTAGCAGGTATACACAGTAATGACCAAACTAACTAAGTCTGTTTTTGTCCACTCTCTCTCTGTAGGCTTTTCTTTCTGACCAAGAACATTTCTTGTTACGTTATGATAATTAAATGAGAATCTGAGACTTGACATCTCCATAATTCAGTCCATGATGGAGGAATGGGGTAATTAAATGCCTTTTTAATCAACAGACGTTTTTTCTCATACAGTACAATAGGTACGCTCAAACATGTTTATTTTCTGGATGACAATGAGATTATGATTATGACAAATTTATGAGAGACCTGAACAAAAGTGAATGCAGGAACAGGCCTTTGTTTTTGTTGTTGTTGTTTTTTTTTTAAGTTGTAAATGTGCATTTCATTTGTAAAGATTTGGAACCAATAATAAAAGTTAAATTTCTAATTCACTCTCAATGTATGTTTCATGAAACTTGAGCAACCCTTCATCACCAGTGAACAACCTTGTCAGTCACTCAAATGTTGTCTGTCTTCTAACATACATGGTCAGATCATTTTGCTTTCTTTCTTTCTTTCTTTCTTTCTTTTTTCTCTTTCTCCCTCACATATAGAAACACAAACAGGAGAAGAGAGGGTTGGGACATGGGGGTTGTCGGGAGTAGTGATGTTGAGATGCTGGGAAGTTTCTGTGGCTGGTTGGCTGAGGGCGGCTCAGTTCTCTCGGACGAAATATTTGTCCTCCCACGTTAGTCGCTCTGCACACCACAAGGAATCGAGGTTCTCATAAGGACACTATTGTTCCGCCCTCCCTCATCACCCCCCACCCCCCCTTCACTACCCTCCTTTGAGCCCCCTCAGTGAATATCAATACCCATACCCAGCCACTGAGGGGGTTGCTAAGCTACTGTCACATTCAAGCGCGTACTCCAGAGACACCGAGCAGGACCAGAGCAGCAAGTGTGAATACAGACCCGCACTCTCTGCCCCGCCGCCCCAGCCGTTGCCGTGACGACGGGGGCCTTTTTCTCTCCCTCTTTCTTTCTTTCTTTCTTTCTTTCTTTTTTTTTGGGTCCCTTCACACCCCTCCCTTGGCGGGACACTTTGGCTCCGTCTCCCATATGCACTTGTTGCACGTGAGCCCTGGACACGAACTGGCCCTATTTAGAGCATTATTGCTGGGTTCATTAATATGAGCGGCCAGATGCCTCGTCTAAATGAAATCGAGGTCGTTAGCTCTTCAGAGCCTTGGTCAAAAACCATCAAGTGTGTCTCTAATGAACTGCACAGCTGAGTACACAAACATCTTTGGCACTAAAAGCTTGACCTGAGAAGTTTTTTTTCCTTTAGAGTGAAGTCTTTGGTGGTCTTTCGGCTTGTAATTTACAATAAGGGTGTTGGCAGTGATTTAATGCAGCAGAGGAATGAATGTTTAAATGATGGCTTCTTTCCCAGAGCGGTTTAAATGCTCAGCATTTATCACCATGGCTGACCTTGCTTTGCTGGCACTTGTCAGATGCTTAACAAATGCTAACATCAAATGGGAGAATTTTAAACCTGGTGTAATATTTAAGCTATTCCAAAATTCTGTGACATGAATATTCAGCACAGCACTGCTTGCCACCGTGTTCATCATGTGTCTCCTCTTTGGATTTGAGTGGTCTCCACAGTGGTTCACTGCTGTCCTTTTCTCAGCTCACGTGAGTGAGTTGAATCACACTGCTGCTTCACACACAAACAGGTTTGAAAGCCTGTCTGCCCCTCCGAAAGCCTCCATCTGCAACGCTGACAAAAGAAACTCATGCTTGTCTGTCTCAAGCCCAGCCCAAAAGGAGACAGAATGTGCCCTGTGTTTTGACGGACCGTGCCCACACAGATTCACTCTGTGAGGCCGGAAACACTGGGTCCATCCGACTGGGAAGAAATGGCTTTAGTGACACTTTAAATGACAGCCACTGTCTGAGCCAAAAAGAAAAGGGGCTTATATTTTATTTCAACACAAGAGACAAGCCAGTCTGGTATGTGTGCACCATTTATGCCCATCTGTGGTCCTATTTATATCATTATGAACTGTTTGGTAGTTCAGTGCTTTCACAGTTGTGAAGCAAGAAAAAAAGGGTATTAATGCACTTTGGGCCATGTTAATAGTACAGGCAAAAGCATGGTATGAAATTCATCTATGAACGCATGGATATATTTAACGGCTGTTCAGTGTCAAAATTGGATATGTACTTTTACCTATAACATTTTAAATTATTTTTTCGTTGTTCACATATTATCCTTAGAATAGGACAAACAATTCATAGGTGTATAATGTCAGCTTCACTCCTTAAATGTGCCATTCTTGAGCGTGATTGTAGGGAACACAGTAAATGTTGGTGCTTTGTGCACATTGCTGCATGTTTACATGCAGGGCCCATGAATTATGTATAGAAGTGAGTAGGTGAGTGCATGTGAGCGCAAGTTCACTTGACATTTTTCATGAACTTTTCATGTGAAAGGAGAGATGGTGTTTTCTCTACTTTGATACCCGTGTGTCTACATGACAGTGAGAAGATTTACATACTATGTCTCTCTGTGTGTGTGTATTTATGTATGTAAAGTGTGTGTGTGTGTATGGACATGAGGCAGTGAACAGCCTTCCTCAGAGGGGGTAGACACTTAGAGGACAATGTTTATCTTGTTCCTATCCAAAGCACAGAGGGGGTCGGAGAGTGTGGGAGGCGACGACATATAGCCCCCAGTCCTGAGAGACCATTTTGAGCTGTCATGACAACGGCCTTGACTGCCAGCCTCCAGCCCTGGGACTAATGCAAACAGGAGCCGGATTGGGTCCAGCACTCCACAGGCCGAGTCCGGTGCCGCTCGGATCAGAACCCTTAGCACAGAGAACCCCCACGGGCCCATCTGTCAGCGCTCCATCACTGGTCCTGGTGGGAGAGTGGGACGGGTCCGGAGTGGGCACCGCGGGGCGGAGGGGCAGGGGTCAGACTGGTCTGCGTTCACATAGCGTCCAGCTGGACACTTCCTGTTTCCTGTCGCTCTGTTCTCAGCATCAGAGGGTGAGAAGGCGTGAGAAGAAACAGCATGGTGGCAATGGTAGACATGGCAATCATATTAAAAGGCCTTTCTCAAGACACCGCTGCTCCCTACACAGTCTATTCTCTCCATCACTCCCTCCCTCTACACACATTCACATACACACACTTGTCCTGTTTCATGTCCATCTCAAGTTAGTCCAACAAAACACACACACACACATACACTCTCTCTGTGGAGCTGCAGGTCTACACAGAAGGGTATAAAGGCTTGCTCAGCTTGAGTGGCTTCGTCCAAAATCAACATCGGTGGGACATCCTTTGAAAACCCTCCACTGCGAATCTGTGGGCTTTAAATGAAAACCCAAGGAACAGGCCAGTTAGAAAAGCACTCCCCTATGAGACAACTTCTATTTCAAGCTGAAAACAAAAGGCAAATTAAATAGCTACTTCATCAAGTAAAAGGCCAGAGCTAGACATCACCATCCAGCCTTATTAAGAATAGAATGTTAAGAACAATTTCCTTCATCAAAATGGTGTTGTGTAATTTATATTTTGTGTATGTGTATTTTTGCGTAACAGTTATTTTCTTTTTTAAGGTGTGACACAATCTCAAATATATCACTTCCAGTACGAGACCAGCCAAGACCCAGACACAAAGATGAAAGCTGACGTGATCAGGAAAGCACTCTCGCCGTCACAGATTTTCCACCAGAGTCGTCACAGTGTTCCCACCAATGGCTCCCTATTGTGACTCAAGATTTTTTCCCAAGCCACACTGCATCAATTGTGTGTGTAGGGAGCCTCAAAGGAGGGATGAAGGAAAGAGTCGGCTTCAGACTCGGCCCCAGTCGTCTGAGAGATGCAACAAGCCACCTGGACTGGGAAGATGGGTACTGCCCTCTAGTGGGCAGATTCTATAGTCACAAAAGTCATGCACCATAATAAGTCTTACATTCATATACAGTATATTCATTTGACCCACACCAAAAAGGAAGTTAAAAAAAAAAGTTTAAGACAGCTGAGGAAGAGTTTAATTACTATGTCTGTAGTTTGGCATTACAGACATGTAACATGTAGAAAGAAGAGGCTTTCAACACCATTATGCAATTAAACTGAGCACTATGCCCAAACACCTGATCTTCGGTGGCACCTGCTTTCATTTCAACCAGGGCTGTAGTATATGTGCTACACAGGTATACACTGTATAACCACTTAAATAGTTAGGTCTATTGGATTTGCATATGCCCCGGAAAACATAGGCTGCAACACTGACTGTAACAACACTGTTATAGTACCAAACAGTATACACACTACAGCATACAGCTCAGATTCCCACCCTCATACAAGTAACATGTCCATTACACAGAAAGGTTGGGGATGTACCAGTTTCATAATTCAAGTTTATTTCTGTTTAAAGTAGAGCATGTGTTAAGAGTCACTGAGATGTATTGGGAAAATGCTGGAAAGCTTTACAAGGGCTTTGTGAAACTAGATACTCTGAGGGACTCCACTGGGGTCTGTAATCAGCAGCAAAATTGTCTGCCTGTAATCAGCAAATAAAAATGACCAGGCTGTGTCCTACAGTACAGGAGTCTCCAAACAGAGGAGCATACCTGCCTGCCAATTATTTTGTGCGCACACTGCAGACTCCTAGAGTGGCTTTAAAGGACAAATGAATTAGTCTGACATTTCCAGAAGGTCTGACAAGACACAGAGAGAGAGAGAGAGAGAGACAGAGAGAGAGAGAGAGAACTCTGGTCACATTTTGGTTGAACATTCATGTAGGAAAAAAGGGATCAGAAAACATCCACTGAGTCGGAAATCATTTATTCATCTTTAAATTATCTCAAGATAACAATAGCAACATGTACAGTTCTCACTGGAGGGACAAGGGAATATAAAGAGAAGTTAAAATAAAAGTCACCTGTTTTCATCAGTTGAAAGTTTCTTCAAAGTAGTTATACAGAAACACTCGTTATCATGTCAACAATTCTTTAAAAAGTTATTCTCCAAAAGAAATAGTTATAATAAAGATAGCAAGGAACAGCCTATTTCTGCCATTAATACATAGAATACATACATTTTTCTTCTTCTTTTCTAAGGGGACCAAAGTGTGTGTTATGTATGACTGATATTTCATGCTGCAGGTCATGGCTTCACATGAGGCCAATGATGCAAGCACTTGATAAAAATCAGTAGTGTGCTCAGCAGTCCTTCAAGATATCAGAGCATCACAGATCAGATATTAGTGAGACACAGTAAAAATGCCAAGCCTGTCAAAACTCACCATGGATTACGTGCTGGAGAGAGGGCATTGCTGTTTTCTCTTTTTTTTGTCATTTCTCATCTTTTTTTGCAAACTGCTGCTTATTGAATCCACTGCCACCTCAAAAACAAATAAAAAAGAAAGAAAGAAAGGAAGGAAGAAAGGAAGGAAGGGGGACCAATTTGGGGTGCTGCCGAGTCAAAGAACATGTTCAAAGAAAATATACAGTTCTACTACATCTGTGGACTTGAGGGAGACAAGGTACTGATGGCAACATGGGGTTAGCTCTATAAAGAGCATGGCTAACAATGGCCAATGCTGCAACCTAGTGGTGACCCAAGGTTCAAGCCAGTAGGCAACATCTTCTGATGTCTGTCAGAAATGGAACCCATATTCTTTATTCGGACTTCAGAGTACCGATAACCTACTTAGAAAATGATGGCCAACAGTTACATGAGTCCAACGTTTGTCTTTTGGAGATGTCAAAGCCACGAAAAATGTTTAATGCGTCGTGAAAATGGGAAAAGGAAATGTCCAAAACCTTCTAATCCACCAGGAATCTCCATTCTTTCCTTTAAGGTAATCAAAGAGAGAGGGGGGTGGGAGAGGAGAAAGAGAGGTGGGAAAATATTGTGCTGTCTGTAAGACGGTTCTTCTTGCCCTCTCAGGCTGAACTGAACAGCTACCATGAGGAGACAGACTGCCATCAACACACAGCACGCAATCCAAGTCGCCCCTCCTCCACAGGTGATCATCACACAAGCATTCAAATTTTAGAGGGGATTCCTAAGCAATTGAAAAGGACTCCCCTCGCCAAAAAGAGGTGATGTCTGTTTATTCCTGTGGATCCCTCCACCAATGTAACAAAACCGGTGATGCCCATACAATTCATTCCTTCACCAACAAAGCTAATAAAACAATCTATGTTTTATATATACATATGTTTGTTTGTTTTTGCACACAGGTTTCACAATAACTCATGGGACTTGAACAGACAGGAGAGTTTGTTTTGGTTCGAAGTTGTTATGTACAACATCCCCTCAGAGAGCGCAAATAGAAACTCTTCAAAAACATGCCAAAAGGTTGTTTTTTGTTTGTTTTTTTTTAGCAAATGTACATATGTATAATGAAACGGAAACGTACCATTAAAAAAAATGAATCTGACACAGTACACCTCCCAACAGCTTAAGCTATCAGTAAAAAAAAAAGGGAAAAAATGCAAAAAGGCAACTGGCAAACAGAATTATGGGGCCTAGTGCGTTTCCATGACTCCCATTTTTGGCTCCCAGATCAAACCCAGAGATAAGACAGCTGAACCCCGGCCAACACAGCCAGGTATATTAGTGTGCGATGTGCAAAGAGTCCGGCAGACAGAAAAACATAATTGTAACAAACAAAAGAATGCAATGACCACTGTTGGAACTGCTGGTTTCTGATGGGGTTGGGCGGCTGAGGGATTAGTGTGGAGGGGGGAGGGGCATACAGATTCAGGTCCAAGAATCACCCACACACACACACACACACACCCACACACACACACACACACACACACACACACACACACACACACCCACACACACACACACACACACACACACACACAC
>JASCQY010000232.1:2178943-2200182 GCA_030264315.1 Sardinella tawilis
TTCATGATACATATCATGTAATTACATGATACTGAGCCAAATATTTTTTAGGGGTTGGCAGCTCTGAGCTTCCGTAGTATCGTTATGTTGAGGCATTTACATTTAGAAAACAGATCCATACATATAAATGATAAAAAGGGGGATTTGTTTTGTTCAGTGGAAAGTCCACTATAATGCTAAGAATGGTTTAAACACTTAAACAACCATTCTGTTGGAAGCACTAAGGGTACAGAGGTGTGAATGGCTAAAGAATGACTGTAGTCCAACAACCTGTCTCAATTTACTCTCAGTGTAGTTAATCTGAAAGACAGGATTCAAAGACATTTCAATTATAATGGCATGCTAGGTAGCATCTTGAGATCAATAGAGAAACCATTAACAGCATGGCCCACTTGACAATGGTTTAGTCTGGCAACTTTTCGTCTGACTGGGTTTCAGATGACAGCACCTTTGTGACATGCCCCTGTCTGCTAAAAAGCGGCTTGCAAGGTCTTCTAAATCTAAAAATGGCCATTTAACCCTTCTATTTTTACTTATTTATTGTTTTTAAATGGACACAAATTTGGTATCCCGGAAAGGGTCAAGGAGTTCAAGTTCCTTGGTGTCAACATCACAGAAAATCTCACCTGGGACAATCACACTGACAAAATTGTCAAAAAAAAGCCCAACAGCGTCTCTTCCATCTAAGACGACTGAGGAAGTTTGGTTTGCGATCCAAGATCCTGAGGTCCTTCTACAGAGGCACTACAGAAAGCATCCTGACTGGGGGCATAAATGCCTGGTACGGTAGCTGCTCTGTAAACAAAAAGAAAGCACTGCAAAGAGTGGTGCATACAGCACAAGTATAAAGATAATCTTGAATCTTGCATATTAAATTTTTTAAACGTTAGTGTACTATTATTATGGCCTACTGAACTGAGCCTGTGTATTTCAATGTTTCAATGTTTTTTTGTGGAGGCTGTTACTAGAAGCAAAATAAGGAGTGAGGGGTTAGGGTTAAGGTTAGTCACAATTGCACTGTGTATTTGATCTGTAGGTACTGTAAGTTAAGACTGTATGTGCCTGGAGAAAATTTTTCACCTAGTAATTTTCTTATGGTCTGGTCATTGTCAGGTGTAACATAGCTGAGTAAAACACCCAGAATGTTACGAAAATTATGAAAATTAGTTTGTGTTCCCTGTATGAATTTTTTTTATGGAGCCTCATGACCACCCAGCACACCTCATGCACATCGTTCATTTTTTTTTTGACAGAAAATAAAAATATTCCTTTAAATCACAAAAAAATGTAGTTGGTTTAAATGATCACTACTGTGTGCCACGGTGATCGGTGCCTATTCTTTACAACACAGATTCTTGAAAAGCTGTTCACTTCAGGTGCAGTGGTTCCAAAGAATCAGTCACCTTAATATATTTGCTAGACAGCACACCAATGCAGCCGTCATTAGACAAATAGACTGATCGCAGAGAGACAAAGAATAAGAGCTGATGGGTTTTAGTTAATGCAAAAAAAGATATTCCAGAATGTTGGTGAAGATGTTGTGCAAGGGGTCTATTACAATAAGTGCATTTTAGGTCAACATTGACCAAAACACAACAGAAGGGTTCTATCTTCAACATGAGGATTTCACTCTAACATGCTGGCCATTATAGAATGTTTTTAATTCATAATTAGAGGTTAACATATGTCATCACATCTCTACTGAGGTTCAACTGGAATTTGGGCACATGCAGGAGATATTTAAGATTTATTTTTAACAAAAAGATCAACAGAAATGACTGACAAAATGTGCACAGTTGGGACATTTTGCAGTTCACACATATTTAAGGACACACCTCTGTGACTGGTGGTTTGGCTGCAAATAGCATCACTCACACACACACACACACACACACACACACACACACACACACACAAATGCCTGGTCGTGAGAAACAAACATGGTAGGAATCCCCACTTGGGGAAAATAGGGAGAAGCTTCAATCGTTATGAGCTTCAGAAAGAGGGGTGGGGGGGTTGTGTGTGATGGTGCTTTTTCCTTTAGCGCCTTTCAGCTAAGGGAAAGGAACCATGTGTGCATATGCCTTCCTTTGGGTGTACAAGGACTGCTATTTATAGAAACAGTATGTACTGTATATAATTTATGCTGTGTGTGTGTGTGTGTGTGTGTGTTTGTGTGCAGCGTGAGGAAGCACTGCGTTTCTCCATCGCAATCTTGGGGGTATTTTTAACACCACCATGTTAAATTTATGTGGCGTCTGTGTGTGTGTTTGTGTGGATTACATGTGAGTGCTTCACTTAACAATTAAGCTACATGCAGCCATCAGTTGTCTCAGGCACGTGCTGTTTCAGACTATGATCTCTCTCTCTCTCTCTCTCTCTCCACCTACACACTCAGCACACTCACCAAATGTGTATCACATCTATTAAGAAACAGAGTTGAATTCTTGCAAATGAGAGATTTCTGCAAGAAGGAAGGCTTCACAAACATGCCTCTATGCACAACCTGACAACACACACACACACACACACACAATCTATGTATAGTACTATATACCACAAAGGAAAAAAAAATCTGTGCACCATTAATCTACCATCTCTGCTCATGGAGCATAAACTTCATGCTCTGCTGTAGTAATTAAATTTAGAACATAGCCTACTGAATACTGCACATTCACATGGACCAGCACTGCAGACCCAAGGACATTTCATCCACATACATGCATGCATGCATGCGTGCACAAATGAATCGCCTGAATACATGGAAATCAACCATGAGCATACATATAAATGGTTCTGTAGCAGCCATATTTACATTATGATAACAAAGACATGAAAATAATAGTCATAGACAAACTATATACATTATAATTTATGTATGACATGTGATGCCATAATGTGGAAGCTTAAAGGTATAGTTCGGTATTTTACACTTTAAGCCCATTTTCTGTATTGCCCAGGATGCAAACGAGTGGTTGACACTGAAATCTCGACGATCGGTCTTGTCGTGGCTAATCCTGTCCTTAAAACACCCCTAAACGTTCGTTTTAAAAGATGTGCAACTCACTGAGTGGTTACTGGCCTTCAACGATTTTCCATAGCAAGTTTCGTAGAGAAATACAACTTCTGTCTGTAATCTTCAGATTCAAATACAGAGCAGAAGTTTATGGTTGTGAGGTATCTGGAAAAAGAAGTTGCAGGATTTAAGAAATATCTGATAAAAGACGACAGAAATTGTATTTCTCTCTCGAGGCAGCAAGTTCTGTATTCTTAGGAGTAAATAAGTGAGGTCAAATTCTAATTATTTACACCAAAAATCACCCTACCAAATCAACACCCAAAAATCAATCTAATCCAGGGGTGACCAAACTAAGGCCCGGGGAGCCAATTGCGGCTCACTGCTGTGTTTCATGTGGCCTATGAAGCCAAAAAATAAGATTTAATGTGGCCTGTGGTTACAGTAATCTAAAGATAGATATCCACTGCACATCATGATTTCAGTAATGCTGTGACATGTTTGTTAACAGCATGCATCATCAGTGTAGCATTAGATAGCCTGTGGGTTTTCAGGTCTAAAATGCAGCCGCTCTTTCACTTGAAACGAGCAAAAACTAGTGCTCTTCGTTTTGCATTGGCCCTTGGCCCGCAAACAGAAAAGTTTGGCCACTCCTGATCTATTCTGACTCTTGATCCTCAACCTTATTCTATTTGTGCTCACCAGCATTTTGGGAGTTAATTATTCTGGTAGATTCTCAAAATGTCCTAAAACGTTTGCATTTGAGGGACTTTTTCTCTCAGGTAGTGTTTAGGTGTCTATATGTGCCACTTGAAGATTTAGATAAGAGCCAACTTAAGGCAGATTCCTTAGGCCATCTGGATGCCTGAGAGGGAGAGGGGCAGAGGCAGGGGTGCAGATCCAGCAGGTCTGTGACAGAGAGGAAGGGACACAGAAGGGGAATGGAGATGGAGAAACGCCACGTGAAGGGAGGGAAAAAAGATGATTGAAGATAAGAATCTTCCCTCAATCTTCAGGAGCCTACTGTGACCAAGCAAGAGTGTGTGTATGTATGTATGTGTGCGTGTGTGTGTGTGTGTGTGTGTGTGAGAGAGAGAGAGGGCTAAATGGCAGGTCCTATCATCCATCTCACTTCATCTAAATAGCTATTGCAGTCAACCAATGATAATGGTGTGTGTGTGTGTGTGTGTGTGTGAGTGTCAGATTGAGGGTGTGTTGAGTGTGTGTGTGTGTGTTGTCAAGAGAAGGGGGGGTGGGGGGGAATCACGCTCCAGCAGGGCTACTATGCATCCTCTCAGAGGGGAGGCTATTGGGAGAGGAGGAGCCTGTGTACAAGACTGGCACAGAGGACGGGAGAGCGCCAGAGAAGGAGGGAAGGAGAGAGAGTGAGTGAGAGAGAGAGAGAGAGAGAGGAGGGAGGGAAGCAGACCCACAGTGAGGGAGAGAGAGAGAAAGAGAGCGCGGCTGTCACTGACAGGCAAGCTGCTGCTGCTGCTGTTCTTGTGGTGGAGCACAGCTATCGGAGGGTGGGGGGGAATCGCTCGGCTGCATCCTGAGCCTCCTCCGCCGTAAGACCCTCGTTCTCTTCGTCTCTCGGTGCCTTCTTTTCTGGGCTTGGTCGCCGTACTCTTGCACGTTGACTGGATCGGCGAACATTCCTGCTCATCTGTTGCCGTGGCAATGGGCTGCAGGCTGTCTGGGCCGTTGTATGGGGATGGAATGGGGGTGAGTAGGATCTTCCCTGCCTTCCTTACGGTCTGAGAGTGTGCGTGTCTGTCTGTCTGTGTGTGTGTGTGGGGGGGGGGGGGGATAGGTGAACCATGAGAGGGTTTGGGGACATCATTATGCTAAGGAGTTAAAGAGCTGAGCAAGCGAGCGTGTGTGTGTGTGTGTGTGTTGTGTACATCTGTGCGTGGGTGTGTGTGCTCGCAAGTATGTGTGTGAGTGTGTGTGTGTGTGTGTGTGGGTGTGAGTGATCCCTTCTGCCCTGACAGAGCATCAGCGTGTTCTATTAGGTTTCGTACATGCCTGCCATACAGCTGTGTGCCAACCTCCCCTGTCAGCATACCTAAATATGCATGTGGCTGAGGGTGCTTAGCTGTGTGTCACATAGATTGGAGAGAAAAGCATGTATGTGTGCATATATGTGTGTGTGTGTGTGTGTGTGTCGGTATTCTCATGTGACCAAGACTTGACAATGACACGGACTGACAGCGCTGTTGATCCACCACAACCAATCTCTTCTTCCTCTCCTCCTTCATCACTCTCTCTTCATCTCACTATTCCACCCTTTTCCCATCTCTGCCCCCCTTTATCTCTCATTTTCACCCTCTCTCTTTCTCTATCGCTCACTTGCTCCTCTCTCTCTCTCTCTCTCTCCTTTCCACTGAGGTACCCAGTGCTTCGCTGGTTTTGCTGCTCCTGCTGGAGGAGCCTTTGGACTCCCATTGCTTTCTCCACCTTCGCAGCACGTTATTTTACAGGTGCCATTTTATGGCATTACACCGGTGGTCCAAACAGCACACCACAGCGGTGGCATTCTGTGCGTGCCTGTATGTGTGTGTGTGTGCGTGAGTGTACACATGTGCATGAACGTGTGTGTCTTGATTCTTTACATGAGTCATTTTTTTATATGTGTGTGTGTGTGTGGGGGGGTATTAATGTACTCAATGCTGTCTTCCTAAAGCCTGTAGCTTTTGCAGCACATTTAGAAGGGTTGACACACACTGTTCACAGACGTGCGTGTGCATGTGTGTGTGTGTGTGAGCGCGAGTGGATGGGGGAGGGGGGGGGGGGTGATGCTGTGAGCCGGGGGAATGGTGGAAGAACCACTGTAGCAGCAGGGAAGCCGTGCAACGGCTATATGTGCTCGGCTGAGCATGTCCTGCTTGTGGGGTTAGCGTGTCATAAAAAATCACGGACAACGAGAGTCCAAGATTAGCTAGATGCAGGCGTACGGACGGACACACACACACACACACACATAAATACACACAATTATGCATACATAGATCATCCGCTCATACATTTGTCAACATCACAAAATGACGACATACGTTTTCCCTGCAGTTTTACACATTAAGGCACGTATAACACACACTCACACACTGACTCTCTTGTTCTCTCTCCATCTCTCCCTCCTCTCTGCCTCTCTGGGTGCGATGTGATGTCTCTGGGGCATGAGTCATGCCAGTGATGTACATTAGTTATGAAAATGCTGCGCGCTTGTGTCATTACGAGCGGCCAGCGCAGCGGAGGAGGAGGCAGCTCGAGCCGTCCGCCTGGAAGTCGCGTTCCGCTAAGAATACGTTCCACCGGCCTTCCCCGAAGGAACCTGCAAAGAGGTCGGCCTCCGGGCGCCTCCTCCCCGTAAAGCCACTGGTGACCACAAGCTCGCTGGTCCCACTCTCACATGGGATTTACAGTTGCTGAGCTCCTGGGCAAAGCACAAAATGAAAATGGCCTTCGCTCAGAATCATGGGATAGATGGGATATGGCATATCATCCATCCATGTACTCAACCATGTTGGATACTGGATGGAAAGGTTGTGAGGACCTGCCACACATGGGAGCCCAAAGGGCAGCTATTGTAAGCATAAAAAGATATGCTTTGGTTCATGCCCATAAATAAAACAGGCTACAGGCAATAGCAGACAGCTCTTGTAAGGGCTTGCAAGGCCACTGGAGTTTGATTCAAAACTGGTGATATTCCATCCCACTCCGGTTCTAAATCACATGACTCATCCAATGTCACAGATGGATGGAGAGGGATGGAATCAGTGCATTGTTCCACAGAAGAGAGGCTGGGAAAGAAAGAAAAAAAATCCCAGTGCAGTACAGGGTAGCTTCATTCATCCGGTCCAAATGGCTTTGACTTTGGAGCAGTCCTTGTTTTTGAGATGACACAGCGAGGCCCGTCTCCTCCATCATTTTGGCCCACCAATGGGTGCTTACTCAATGTCCCAGTTTGGTCTGTGTGATTTATGGTTGACCCTGTGTCCTTTTTCAGCCTTAAAATTAAAAGAACACTGTTTCAGTGTTCCTTGTCTCAATGTTCCTCTCCATCAAGAGGTTCAATGTGCAAAATGATGGATATTTGTACAGAGGAACATTTCTTATTTGTACACCAAGCATACCACAAGGACTGCTCTTTTAAAGGTTCATTTTCTATCACCAGTGTACTTTTAGAGGCTGATGTGCATGTTGTGTCTGAAAACAAGAAGGTAAGAGAAGGTGGAGAATGTCCTCAGGGGTGAAAGAGTGAATAGAATGGATGAAAGTATGAAAAGATGGAGGGTTGAGAAAATTCTGCTCTGGAAGACGCAGCTGCCACTCTATGCCTTTGTATCATTATATCACTGGCATTGCATCCGGCGTTGCTGTCGTTGGTGAAACCTGAGATGACGTTAGTAGAGACCCGTGCGGTTCGTTACTCTTCCTCTGACAGGGGCACCTTATTAACTTGGCCCTCTCACTCTTTCTGCTCAGGTCAGCAGCCGGGATCTGAGCCACCTCCGCAAGAGGGACGCCCTGCGCATCCTGGCCAGCTATGAGCAGCCAATCATGTTGCAGATCGAAGGGCGGCGAGGTCGGAGCCTGCACTTGCATCGGACGTCCGACTGCAGCACGCAGACGGAGCGACCCTGGGACCCCCTCAGGGGACTGGGCTGTGGCATGGCGTCCACCATGCCCCGGAACCAACACTACCCTGACAGGTGCGTCACCTGCTCAACCACACAGAGGACTGTAACACCCTGACAGGAAGATGTAAAGCGATTCACAAATGAAGATTTTACATACAAATGTACAGAGAAGTATATCAACATGACCAAGAGCAAGACATACATCATGTAGATACAGGGCTGTATAAAGACACACAGTATCAGCTAAACAGGTGGAGAAAGATGTCCTGAATCAACTAGATAAGGATTTTACAAGGTATTGCATATCAACATAAACAGAGGTAAATTACTCACATTAAAGGGGGAATATATTGTGGTGTACTGTACACTAACTTAAAGCATCTAAAAAGAAAGCAGGTGTAAACATGTTCTTCTGCTACACTGTGGACATGTACTGACCAGAAAAGATGGCATATCCACAGACATTTTAAAAGCCTTGAAGGACAACATCTCCAAAAGGACTGTCTCTCCTAGGTAGGCTTATAGCTGGAAACCATTAGGGCAATGTATAGTACCTTCAAAGAAATGAGCACTGAAAATGCAAATGACCACAGACCACACAGAAGAATGTGGTCCTTCAACACCTCCCTGTGAGAGCAGATCTATCACCAGAATAGATATTTACTGCCTACCACCTATGCACCTACCTGAGAAGGAGTGCAGACAGACATATTGGCACAAACGTTACATTGCTAGACAGACTCACAGGAGCGCATTATTAACACTTGTTCACTCACACTCTTACAGTACACAGGTGTCTGGGCAACCTGCCCACCAATTCACAGGTAAGCACATCCAGTCACACACATACACCCACTCACACAGGTGCATGCCCTGCAATGCACAGGGGCCCAGACAGGGGCCTGCTTCAGAATGAGATAGAGCTACACTAGAAGCAATGGCAGGTTTATTACTGTACATTTCCAAGGTTTTGGAGTGTGAGCCCAAAGACACTAAGAATACAAGAATACTGTAGAATACGGCAAGAATACAGTAGGAATATCATTAGTGGCAACAACAGCAAAAAATTTACCTCTGGTCAAGTTCATTTATGACAAATTTAGAACGATACACATACTTTAACAACTATGGGAAATAATAGGATTTTCTTTTTAAGTAATGTCAACGTAACAATTCCCCTTTTTGTCAATATTTTTAATGGTCACCCTTTAAGGACATGCCAAGGGTTCATCTGCAACAAACTTAAAGGGTCCTGCCCCTACCTGAAACAACAACATTTGCAAGACTAACACCAGTGCAATATTTAATGCCAAGAATTACACTGTGTTCCTTTAAAGAAAATGAACACTTGTTGTAGGTTAAAAGGAATGTCCATTGTATTTTCTTCATAATTGAAAATACAATATAACGGTATGTGACACTTAATCCTAACTTATCATACCTGATAGCTAGCATATATTGTGATAGTTCATTTACATTTGTTAGTTAGAAATCAAGGTATCTGCAAAGTGTGTCAAGATAAACCTAAGTTATGGACGGGTCAATTTTTTACAAAACCATAAAATACCATAAACATTGTTTCAACAGAAATCAATTCTGACACAATAGAGGAAATAGTGACCTATTTTTGCATTCACCTGTGAAATCCAATTAAGCATGTGGAGCCCCATCAGTTCAGGGAATACACTGCCACAATTAATTATTAACAAGCACAACTTACACAGGCACAGAAATACATTTTGATTATACTGATTCTATTTTAGCAGTGTGTTGCGTACAGAAAGGTTATTTAATAAGCTCTATTTTCGCCCTTTGTCATCTTGACACTTTTCATTCCAGTCGACTGCCTCACCTCTAAATATGATGCATCTATATCTGCCTGTCCCTGGGTCAAGGCGTATTTTCTACAGAGCAAACAAAGAAGTCATTCTTTAACCAAAATGTACAAGACATTCTGAGTTTCATTCAAAAGGCTTCTGTATGGGTCGGAAAAAATAAATCTTGCCATGGAAAATGTTGATATTTTGGGACTGATTATCGGTTTCTTCTTTTTTTCACTAAAGGCTCTACTACAATCACATGAGTCTGCCTCGTGACCTGCGAGAGGGGGCCAGGTATGAGTACCTGCCTAATGCACCACGAGACGTGGAGGACAGGCAGCGCCTTGAGTACCAGGTGAGAGGCAGTTACCATGACAATCTGAGCTCTTGCAACTGCTTCTTGATGGCTTCATTCGCCACTGTTTCACTGTTTCGCTTCCAGAGTGGAGTGTGCCCTTCCGCCCACAGACCATTGCTTCCTCCTACACACACACACACACACACACATTCACAGCAATTGGAAACACACACACACACATTCAAAGCAATTGCAAAGACACACATACACACACACATTCAAAGCAAGCTAGCACATACACATACACACACACACACACGCTCACACACACAGACTCAGCACACGTACAACTGTCGGGTCCTGGAGGCTAAATGATTGCTCTGTTGCATGTGAGTCAGATTTCACTAAGGAGACATGGGTTTTCAGACTCCATGCTCTCCCTTAATCACTGCAATTTACAACCTACCGAGAGGCAATTGTGTGGGGAAAAAAACAGGAAAATATTTTGAAGTCAAACACCTCTGAAAAATTGAATGAACCACCCCTACCCAGAACTGAGTAATATAATAGATTTAAGCTAAATATTTTTCATTGGAAATTGCAGCTCTGGTTGAGGCTACAGCTGCTAAGTAAAACACAAAACTCATCTTTCTTGGTGGTATCAACAACAACAAAAAAATTCCCATCTACAATATGTTTTTTTTCGTCCGGTGTGGTGTGTCAGGGCCATTTAGAACTCCAAGCGCTCAGTATTCGCACAAAATCCTCTGTGTGCACCGAGGCGCAGCTTGTGTTTCTCTCTGAACAAATGCATTTTTCAAAATGGAGCGGTCTTTGCAGTCAGAGGAGCGGGGAATTATTCATGCCCGACGCTAAGCGGGGAGCTGAAATGGAATATTACACACACACACACACACACATGCACACACGCACACATACACACACACGCTCACACAGATCCAAATATGCAATCCAAATCACAAACACACACACACACACACAATGTGCACACAAAAACACTCACACACATGTACAGAAGAATACAGACATAAACAGAGCTCACGTGTACGGTGGGTGAAAATGGAGCAGCTTCTAATGAACTCCCCCTGGAGAGCATAAGGAAACACTGCGCGCGCGCACACACACACACACACACACACACACACACACACACACACACACAGGACATAGACAACACACACAAAATAGCATTCAGAATATAAACACTTCTGTTGCCTATTTAACAGGCAACCTAAGCTGTTTGCAGCTAAGCACATAAACAATTGCTCATAATTATTCTCAAATTTTCACAAAAATACATCCACATCTTTACTGTAAAGATTGCATCACTGTTTGTAAGATGTGAAAAGCTTTTACTAGAGAAAATGAAGTTGCTATTGTGGTGCTAAGCATAGATGCTTATCCATGCATAACGTTGTCTGAGATTATGATCATATAAGCGATCTTACATGGTCCATACTGTAGTGTATTGTACTGTAGGAAATATCAAGAATTATTCGTTTTACACTGGACTTTTCCATGCTATGTAGATTGTGTATGATATTTTCTTACTTCAGTTACTTTAGTGCTTTGCATAGACATACAGACTACTGAAAGTACGTCGGTTCCCTATGGACAGTGATTAAAGGAAGTGTTTTTTTTTTTTCTTGCAGCAGGACCCTCAGATGGCCAACAGGGTGCCCCCCGGACAGAACTGCTTAATCGGCTGCTGCAACGCCAACCTGGAGGAGCCAAGTAGCTTTCAGAGCCAGGTAGCCTTTGCCCTAACAAGCATCGCTCCATCTGAGTGCCCACTAGGGGCACATGTAAGGAGGCCTCAGATAGGTGGGAGCAGGGCAATCATGGCACACAGCGATCGGTGTAGGCTGGGGTAGCCAGGTTTGTTGCCAATATTTGGAAGGATGTGCCAAAGAAGCGCTGAAATGCCCTTGAGCAAAGTAGTTGTGCGTACTCAGCTCTGTCAGGGTTTCAGAAATGCCACAAAACTGAGTTTTATGTAAATAAGTTATGCGTTGCCAGGCAACAACATAATACTAATCGGCCTAATGCTGGGGAGAGCTTGGTAGAGTGAAATGGATCCTGTGTTGTATCTCGGGAGCTTAGCCTCCGGATTCATTGTCCATGATATTATTAGTTTTCAACATGATGTATATTTGTTGTACCCCTCACAGAGACTGAATAAGAGTAGCAAAGAGGTACTTCATCCAAGCCCTAAAAATAGTAATAGCAACCCACATTTGGAAATATTGAATGAGGAGAGTGGTTTTATGTAAAAAGTGAGAATTCCATTTCTCCATTTGGTGCGTGCATGTGGCAGAAATGAATTATGTTGTACCTGATCTAACATATTACAATGCTGAATGTGAAAAGCCTGTTGTGAGTGTCACCTCTGCCACTTATTTTAACCTTGTGAACAACTTTGATTTTCAGACAGAGGACGAAGACTTTGTGCAGGACAAGCAAGTGGGCTATCTGCCCTTGCACCACGAGCTGGACAGTGGCCTGGGCTGGACAGACGGGAGCTTCCACCAGGGGGAGCTCTCTGGCGTGGAGACAGAGGAAGGCCTGGAGGAGTGCCACGCCCACATGGGAGGTGGTGGCGGAGGCTCTCCTTCCTCCGAGTCGTTTATCTCCTCCGAGCTGAGTGACTCAGGATTCTACAGCGTCAGCACTGGGGAGTTCCTCCGTTTCCAGCGTCTCCTGGAAAAGCGGATGCGCCTCTACAACGCCCGCATGCACCACCAGGGGGAGATGTGCGCACGGGAGCGGCGCGACAGCCAGAAACTCCACCGTGAGCTGGAGGCCATTCCCGAGACGCTGACGGTCCAGCCTCAAAACCATTTCGGGCCCAACGTGGACGGCCCCGCAGTTGGCCCGCGGGGCCTGTTCCGAGTGTCGTCGGTGCAGTTCCGGAAGGCAGAACGGCCGTGCCTGAACCGGCACAGCTCAAGCAGCGGCTCACTGTTCAATCCTCACGTCAGCCTGTCCACCTGCAGTACCCCGTCCGGCCAGCGGAGGCCGATGCCACCCCAGAGCGCATCTGTGGGGATGCTGAGGAGAAGCCGGACCCTGCACCACCGAGCGCCATCCATGGAGCCCCGGCGCCGCGCCAGCCATCCTTCCTCCCCCAACTACTGCAGCGCCACCCTGCATCACTGTGGCGACGGCAGCCAAGGTAGCGCCGTCACTCCGGAGTTCCAGAAAGAACGGGAGATGGTCCACTCGCATCCTGCCGACTTCGCCAACGTCATGCAGCCACATGCACGGATGGCCCCTACTCAGGAGCACCACTACCCCACGCACAGAGAACTGTACGGAGACCATGGCGCCAAGCCTCTGGCCGTTGAGTATCGCCAAGACGGCCGGCCAGATCAGAATTACATCGCCGAGCTCGCAGCGGCACGTGAGCGAGAGCGCGCGAGAGAAAGGGAGCGGGAGATCGAAAGAGAGCGGGAACGCGAGCGAGAGAGGGACAGGGAGCGGGCAGCTCGCTTCCATACTCTCGGCCACACGCCATCCCAGTCCCAAGACATCCACGAGACTTGGCCCAAGCCGGCCGTGCGGCAGGGCTCCGTGAGCGGTGGAGGGCTGTACAGCACACTGGAGGCCCACATGCCTGATCCCAACTCAAGGAAAGCCCCGTCAGGGAACCCGCGGGCTCTCCGCAACCAGCTCCTGCGGGACCGCGCCTCGCGGCTCGCTGACGAGCGTGGCGGCATGAGCACGGACGAGGAGAGCGAGGTGCGCACGGGCCGCTACTGGAGCCGTACCGAGCGCCGCGAGCACGTGCTCCAGAGGCAACAGCAGCAGCAGCAACAGCAGCAGCAGCAAGCGCGTTCTGGCGGAGGGGTCGGGGTCGGCGTCCATTGCAGCAGTGGCGGCGTCGTCGTCGGCGGTGGCATGCGAGCCGGGACCCTGGGTGACGGACGCTGCAGCACCGTCCTGGAGCTCAGCCAACGGAAGCTGAGCCGCCTGCGCAACCGCAAGCTGCTGGACGACTGGACCACGGTGGAGGAGCTGCTGACACACGGCACGCGGCTGGGCAGCGGAGAGGAGATCCTCTGTCCCGGCTCCCTGCTCACGGTCACCACTGTGTAGCACTTCTGAACACCTGTGAGACAGAGACTCGGAGTGTGTGTGTGTGTGTGTGTGTGTGTGTGTGTTTGTTTTGTGTGTTTTTGTGTGTACTGCCTGCACCAAATATGGCTACCTCTTGTCCTTGGAATCAAAACACACACTTGCAAAACACAGTGATGATGATAATGATGACGATTATAATTATTTTAGTTATTGCGATCTAAATGTTAAATTTTATGCTAATGCTTGTTTTAGCTCTTATCAGCAAGATCAGTGCAATTTTTGAATTTGGATTTTTGCTAATATTCAACAACGATGACAATGAGGTGCATTTTTACCAGATGACTTAAGCAATAATGTGCTGCCAGGGTATTTTAAAATGAAATCTAAAAGTATACATTCACTTGTACTGCAGTACATCTAAAACACCACCAAATCAATCAAAATATATACAGTATAGCACCTTGATCACTGTTGCACATGTTTAATGGTGGTAATAGTAAAAAGCTGAAATCATTTTTAGTTAAATTTAATTCCTTTTCCAAGTATGAAAACTTAGCATCTTGCTAATCTGCACGAGGCATTGCACAAACTCATTGTCTGGTTTCCTGTGGTGTAACTTCAGTAGCTGAGATTCCAACAGGTCTTTCGTGGAACACCAAAAGGTCACACATCCTGACATTTATCTCAAGCAAGACCATCATTGCTTCCTCTGAATCATGACTTAATTTTCTTCAGGAAGAAAAAAAAAGATGCCTGATCTATTTTTCCAAACTGACTGGTGGATGAACCACTGAGACAGTAACAGGAGTGACTGCGGCTGATTCCTAAGCTGTAGCCTTATGGAGCAAACTTGAGAGTGAGCGTGGCTTGTCTTATCTGGGCAAACGGACTGAGTGTTTTAGTGGTTGTGTTCTCTCTCTGTCAGAGGTTTTCCTCGTTTCTTTGTTTTTAGGAGAGTTTAATTAATGTAACTGTGTACAGTAGTTTGAAAACGTACAAAAAATATTTTTCTTGTGCAAATCACAATTGATGTCATAAGAAAAAGGTACTTTTTTAACATTTGTAAAAAAAAATGGAAAAAAGGAGTAATGCAACAATTCTATTCTATGAAACTTATTGAGAAGAATTTACACTTAGGTTACTGAACTTGCTGTGGTACAGTAGTCCTTGTTTGACATGTTCGCTCCTTCAGTAAGCTGTGTGCACTATTACAAGGCACTTCTATAATGAGACTTACCAGGGACACTTACTGTACTTAGGGGCCAATTTACACATCTACTTACTCATTTATTGCAACACATTTGAATTTACAACATCTACATTTGATTATTTGTTGCATGTTGAGATACCAAATGCAAAAAAAAGAAAATATTGCTTTTTTTTTGGCCAGAACATGGTACAAAAACTTACTCTGTGATCTCTTGTAAGACTACAATCTACCGAGCCTGTTTTTGTTTTGTTTTGTTTTTTTAAGGGGGGAGGGGGTCGTTTTCTTTTTCTGGAAGTATTTTATGAATGGTATGTTGATGCAGTGGGTGTTTGGCGTTACTTCCTGCTACTGTTTACATCATTCACACATACTATTTGTGGAACGCGGGCACACCTTGTTGCACTAAGAGCACTTGCAAAAGACACAATTTCTCACCTTCCACCAGAGTGACTCTTATGTTGTTTTCAGAGGCAGAAAAAAGACAGAGAGATGAGCAACAGATGCACGGAGAGACAGAGAGAGAAAGACAGAACACAAGGCCCCCACTCTCCCCGACACCAACCCCTCCGTCTTCCTCCCCTTTAGGTGCACCACGTCATTTTCACAATGAGTCAAGTGTTGTGAATAATGGATGAAAAAGATGGGATTTAGCGATGCTTTGCACATGGATCAGAGGTGCCAAAAATAGCCCCTTTTTCCTCTTCTTCAGAAAAAAAAGCCCTCCCTACCCCCCCACCGCTACACCCCCTCATCAGGCTCCAGGGCACATCTTACTTACAGAGCCCCACACCCACCACCACCTTCCCAGTCCACCTTCAGTCTATGTCAGGCGAGCATTCTACATATCCAATCTGTTCCAACTCTCTCTGTTCTTTTGTAATGGCTTGTATATCTCTTCTGAAACCAACGTCCCTTTTCCCTTGGGGTATGATGTACATGTGGTTGTAATAAAGGTGAGATTTTAATTAGCTAAACACTGTGTGACTATCTCAGTGTCTCTTGAACAGAGGATTCCCTTGTCCATGTTTCCCGTGCATACTTTGCACCATGCACCCACATGTTCAGATAAACTTCTTACTTTTTTATTTAATTTTCTAAAACAGATTGTGAACAGGGGACCAAAAAAAAAAAAAACTCATACCCTTTTAGCTGTAAATGGAAACTGGCTAAAATACCACTTACTTAACAATGACCTATTTCAAAAGAAAATATTCTGCACCTTTTCCTCTTTAAACTACATGGCATTTCTCTTAACTTTAACTTAAGATGAGAATGTCATCCAGGGACGTATACAGTATTTAAGACTTTGGCCAGGAAATGCCATCTCGAGCAGGACACCGGATCCATGGTTGCGTAACCGTAAAAAGCTCTGTGAAGTGCCAGTGAGGCATGCTGATGAGGACTGAGGCGACATATCAAGACAGGCGTAAACATGGCCAGCTGTAGTACCACATTTAGGACCATCTGTGAGACATTTCACCAGTGTGCTGTCAATTGATGCTATCAGCTAACTGGCAGTTAATGGCTCATACCTGTCTATGCACTGTGCTATTCATAGGCTAGCGGCACTGTTCATTTTTCCACAAGCCACGCTATAATTGTACATAATTTTAAAGAATAGAATCATAATTTAGTTGAGTGACAAAAAAAATGTCATGGATTATTATCAGCCGAACAGTCCCTTTAAATCAATCAACAGGGTTCAGACACCACAGGAAATATGGTAGCCTTTATTTACTTGTCTACTAAAGTCCACTAATATGTACAAAACAAAAGAAACAAAACAAACAGAGATGATACAAAATGGAATCCAATGGAGGAAACGCACAAAATGGAAACCAAATGACAGAAATGTCTCTTCATCATCACCACCTCACTCTGCTGGTAGCAGCGTTGCCGTGGTGATTGTTGCTGTGAGGCTTTTGCATCCCTCTGCTGCCACTCTGTGGTGAAGACCATCAGAGGCAGTGGATGAGTCACAAAATGGCTCCGTCACTCCTGATAACAAAAAAGCCTCCAAACAGCTAGGGGGTGCTGTTACTTCATTAGTCCAAGCCCTGGACATCATGCTGTTTGTAGGATGGCGTAACAAGATTACCTGAAACATGTCATAAATCAAGTTAGACAAAACATACACAACGCCCACATACACAGCCACAAAGAAAACTTATTATCAGATCTTACCTTTTTATGAACTTGGTAACAGAAAACATGTTCTTTCCAGATCGATAGTCGCCTACACAACTAACATCTGTTCTGAAGCCTGTCATCTGCTCCAAAAGAGGACTTTACCAATTTGAATTTAATAAGGATTAGAAGGCACCAACATCTGTTAAGCAGGAGGTGGTTGCATAAAAACTGCCATTAATTTAAGACATTGACTAACAGGTAGTCAGACTTCCTAATGCTGCCTCAACAAGACTGTTGCATAAAACAGACCCATAGCTTTCTTTACTTAGACTAAGTCTAGTCTAAGTCTAAATATGGCTATGGACAGTTGGTGGTGCTTGATTCAGAACTGAACAAATGTCGTTAGTCTGCTAGTTTGTTAGTTCGCTTGCTAAGTTACATGTTCAAGATGACAAAAAAAAACTCACTTTCACATATCTCCATTTAAATGACTTACCCCCCCAAAGACTGCAAATACAATTACTATGTAAACTGAAGCTAAAAGCTTTTCTTTTCTTTACTGGCCGAAAAAGAAAAAC
Source organism: Sardinella tawilis (assembly GCA_030264315.1). NCBI lineage: Eukaryota > Metazoa > Chordata > Actinopteri > Clupeiformes > Clupeidae > Sardinella > Sardinella tawilis. The sequence continues at coordinate 2,196,740 of JASCQY010000232.1, forward strand.
GGGGCCAGGCTTCTGCAATACTAAACAAGAATGTACTTTCTCTTGATTTCTGAATGAGCCTCAATACCTGGAAATCCAGTAGAAGAGTATTTTTGGTGGCACAAATTCAAATGCTATCGTGTCAAAACTTAAAGTGCTTATGGCTGGGTATCTGTTACTGAATCACACACAAGAGATTGTCATAATTTACAGACATGCAAACAGATTCATGTAACTGATTCTGCATGAACTAAATCGTGTTAAGAACTGCCCTGGTACAAAACCATGCATTTTTAAATGTGGTTCTATTTTAGGTGATTTTAAAATGTAGAATATAAATATTTAGAATTAAAAGGATATATATTAGCTATTAAAAGAATTGATCTAAGAAAGAACACAAGAGTTTTTTTGGAGGTTAATACACAAAGCACCAACAAAAATATTTAGGCCACACACAGACACTCATTTCTTTGAATCTGTGTGTGTGCACCTCTGCATGTTTAGACAGACACACACACACACACACACACACACACTACACACACACAGAGGCCTGGGGGAGAGCAAAGGCAGGAGCGGAGCAGGAAGGACAAGGAGCAAGCAGGAAGTAGACCAAACACAGAAAAAAAAACGACAGAGCACACACGGCGACTCGCTCCTTTTGGTTCCTCCAATTATGCGCAATTATGAATTGACCACCATCACCCCTTCATCAAGAGGAACCCAAATTAATTCAGGAGAACACAGAGCCTCTTAGAACACACACAGCATGGAGGGAGCTGTGTTCTCCTTTCTGTTGTTGTTCCTAGGACCTTATGATTGAATGCTGGCTCTGTTTTTCCAGTGAGAAAGCGAAAATCAGGCCTGGTTAAGTCAAGTCACAGGGGGCCAGCGGTTACAAAGCTTTGGGTTTGAGTGGCAGCTGAGGTGGCGCAGGCTCACTGGCTGTCTGAGGGAAGTGGCCGGGGGTTTTGTCAGAGGGCAAGCAGCTAGCGGGTGAAGCTTTGCTGGGCAGGTAGAGGGGTGGGGGGGGAGGGGTGGTTGGTGTGGAGCTGGTGGTTGGTGATGGGTCCAGTCTGGGTCCTTACCTGCCGCTGCCAGGCCAGACTCTGCCTGTGCTCTGCCCTTCAAGCCCGCGCCCACGCCCATGCCCGCTCCGTCCAGAGGGTACCCCCTGTCCCCCTTGTAGACTTTGGGCCTAAAGGGGGAATCTTTCTCTTTACCTTTGGAGCCTTTCGGCCGGCCCGCCGTCTTCTTCTTAGACTTGCCATCACCCTTCACACCCAGCAGTGGATGCACCTCTGTGAGAGAGACAAACAACACTGCAATGAATGACAGACCAAAAAGACAGACAGGCAAAACATGAGAGAGAGAAAGAAAAAAAGAAAGAAAAAGAAAGAGAAAGAAAGAAAAAGAGAAAGAAAGAAAAAAGAAAAAGAAAGAAAGAAAAAGAAAGAGAAAGAAAGAAAGAAAGAAAGAAAGAAAGAAAGAAAGAAAGAAAGAAAGAAAGAAAGACCATTTCACTAGTCCAGATTGTCAGCAATGGAGCCTTGACTCACCATCACTGGGGACTCCCTGCAGCTCAATGGTGGTGGTACGGGCCTTCTTCTTGGGTGGAGCGCCATCTGATGACGGCTGGCGCTTCTTGTCTCCAGAACCCGTGTGCGCGGTGCCATCCTCGGCAGATGCAGTCTGACCTGCAGCATCAGGTGGGGGGCCAAAGGGGTTCTCCTCAGGGTCTTCCACCTCTGGAGCGATTGGCAGGTACAGAAGAGCCTTGTAGTCCTCTAGCTCCTCATCACTAAAACAAGAGGAGAGATAAGAGGCATTGATTTGGAAGTTTGCAGATTTTGTTGCAGAAATTTCTAGAGTTTGAGGGATTTCAGGATTTGACAGTTTAGATATCCTCAATTCCATGCGTGTGGTATTTTGTTACATTTGTTTATATTTCCGTATGCCATGCAAATACTGCAAATATGCAAATATTTCCGTAACCCATGCAAATACTGTACATAATCTATTTGCTGCTCTTCAACAGGATGAAATAATCATCATTATAGTGTTAACTCCCTTATCAGACTGGACCATGTAAGAAAAAGTGGTAATTTCTTCCAGTAAATTCACACCACCTACAGTGCAGCCTCCACAAGACACTCACGACCCCACACACTCACCTGCTGCAGAAGGCCACGATGGGGTCTACTGTGGTCACATCCACCTCTTCATCTTCTGCCGCGTCAGCACCTTGTTCACACCAGGAAGAGATGGGGTTCAGCTACTTGCTCATTCGTCAATGGCAATACTTCCTATAACTGACTTTAAGACTTGTAAGAAAGACTAGAAGTCTTAATAAATAAACATAATGGAAAAACACATTCAGTACTAAAAGGATGACTATTTTGAGATCCTGTATATGAGACTGTAAGAGTTTGATTGTGAGACTGTAGTTATATTCACCTGTCTGTTCTGGTTCACTTTTGTCCTCATCCTCAATGTCAAATTCAGACTCTCTCTCCTCGTATTCAACATTTTCATCCAACTCTTTGAAGTCTGGAGCAAAGGCACTCCAGTTTTCCTGAGGGAGGAGAGCAGGTTAGATCACAATCCAACACGATAATATAAACTTCAGACACTCCTAAGGCGACATGCTCATCCAGTTGCATTCATTATTGCTGAAATGTGCTTTCTGAACCGATCTTTAGCTTTTTAGATATAATTAATATTTTACATAGAAATGATGCACAAGCTCAAGAACTAAGTAGTAATATATTAAGAAGTAATATATTAAAATAAAAGTAAAGCAGTAAAGTAAAAACATTTTGAGGATTTTATTAAAATATGACCACTTTAAAGGCAGGTCTCAAAGGCTAATGATTCTTTCACTCACCACTTGGTTCTGGGCCCAGATGGACACAACCCCACTGGAAATGGAGGCAATTATCGGCCGGACCGGATGCCACTGTAGAGATTCACAAGAAATGTGTCCAATGAACTCACAACCTCTTTGAGTTTCTCATCATTTGATGATTGACAGTGACCCCTTCCAAAAGAAGCTCAAGACTCACCGCAACATCTAACAGGAGCTCTCCACGTGTGCCATGCAGGATCTTGACCAGGTTGCCAATGCTCTTCTCCCAGATGTAGAGGGCATGCTGCCTGGCAGAGCCAGCCACTATGTATTCTCCATCGCCAGAGAAACAGCACCGTTTCCATGGCGTCCTGAGTAAACATGAGAAGAAATGGCAGCCAGTCAGACACACTGAGGATGTCTTTGTTAAAGGAGTTCTCTGGGGTGAATCAAACCGAAGCCCTGTTGTCTGAGGATGCCGAGTGCTGCCGATAGGTATCAGAATGGCAGCAGTAGGTACAACGTAGACCAAGAACTCTCTTAAAGGAATTCTCCGGAGTGAATCAAACCGAATCTCTGTTGTCTGAGACTGCCGAGTGCTGTCGATAGGTACCAG
>JASCQY010000232.1:2207429-2225029 GCA_030264315.1 Sardinella tawilis
ACCCCGAGGTCGTTAAATGCTAACAAGGAGGCGTCAGGAGACGTCATCAAGCGTCACTGACTTCCCTACTCTATGGTGCTGTGAAAGTAGACACCCGTGATTATACGGGTCTTTTTCACGGTGACCAATCATTAGGCGATGTTTAAAACAGGGCGGGGTTTCCTTTGGCGAAATAAACTCTCTAACTCTTTAAATATCGAATATGAACCAATTTAAAATGAGCGGATGTTTTTGACTCATTAAAATCAAATGTACTGCGTATTCAAAATAAGCTAAAAGCCTCTAAAAAGTGCTCTGCACCCACGCCGCATAAACGTGAGGAGCAGGTCCTGCGTCACATTAGAATTGACCAATAAGATATTTGCTTTTCTAGGTCTTGCATAGGAAGCAGTGAATGGGCAGTGTAGATATTGCAAAAGTAGATATACACGTTTCAAGAAAGGGTTTTAGGACATTCCTGACATTTAGATCGTGCCCTCCGACATTTATAATAGTTTGGTCAGGAAAAAATGATTTTTTTACGGCGATTGACCACTAACTGCTTGCAGATCTAGACAATTTTTTCTATACCTGCTGTTGGTAGGAACATTTAGCGCATGCGCAGTAGCGAAAACTGTTATGAAACCATGCACTCCTGCCCTGATTATAGTGTAGACTTGAGTACACTGTGTCAGTAACTTGGGAACGACGTGATTAACATCATCTCGGAGCCTATAGAATCTATGTTGTCACTGGGAATGACATAGGACACCAGCACTTATCCATATGTTAATGGTAAGTTAGTATTTTCATTTGTTTGCACACTGGTCATCTCTATATGATGTACAGTTATGCCATCCAGGCCCTAGTAGCCTCTGTACAACTGACCTAATTATTCTCTGAAATTAATTTGAATTGTTTTTGACATTAACATTTTTTATGGTTTGAGTTTCTTGTGTATAATGTATGGAATGGGTTTTCATGATCTTAATTGACCTAATATTATGTTCAAATCAATGTTATGGTTATGTTCCATTGGCACCTAACTGACCTCATTCTGAAGATACCCTTCAGGTTACAGACTTAATTTTCTCTTTTATACAGTGTGATCAAGTGATATAAGTTATTATGCTATTTCTGTTGATTGGGCAAAGTTAGTTGTACAGTAGTAGTACAATATGGTATTTTATTTTACTCTGCATTTAGACTATTTACATGCAAACAGTGTCTTAACAAGAAATCCAGTCCAATCCAATACAGACTTGTTTTCAACTCATAAACAATCAGCAGAGGAGCTTGTCCATAGGAACATTATCCTGATCCTGAAACTCAAAATATTCTTTCTTTCTTTCTATCTTACTTTCTTTCTTTTTCCCTTTTTCTATCTATGTCTGTTTTCCTTACTTTCTTCCTTTTTTTCTACAATGCTCCCTCTGTCTCTTGGTCATACATATTTCCTTCCATCTCTGTAACAGCCTGGTCCATCATGACCATTAACTCCATCCACTGGTTCCGTAAGGGGTTACGTCTCCATGATAACCCAGCCCTGCTGGAGGCTGTGCAGGGAGCAGACACCCTGCGCTGCGTCTACTTTCTGGACCCATGGTTCGCAGGCTCATCCAGTGTGGGTGTCAACAGGTGGAGGTGAGTGGTTTTTTACTTTGTAACTGCTTTTAATACACTCTGATCTTTGGGTGACCGTGCAAGCACAGTCAATTAGGTTTTTTATACATCCCACTAACAGTTGAGAACCCTGTGATATTCTAGCAACCTCGATAGCCAAAAGATAACATAGAGGTATATGACAACATAAAATTGGTTGTTTACTTATTGAAACTTATATTTTATTAAACTATTTGATTTTATGGACAATTTGCAAGGTAAGGGATAGTTGTAAAGATTTCTAGCTGTGCCTGATAATGTTTGAAGGTAAACATAGATTTTCTAATATATAGTCATTGCAGTCTTGATGGCTGACCATCTCAGGTAATAAATGTTGGATCTAACATTTGGGCAGTACAACAATTACCTCCGCATACTCATCAGTTGCTGACTAAATCATTATGCAATGCTTTACACTCCAACGCAATGTCCCCCATAACTCCAACACACCATATGCGAGATGGTCTGGACAGAGTTTCCAGAGTGGTTTTTTTTTTTTTTTTTTTTTTTTTTCAAATCTCTGTCAACCACAGATACATGCCAACAGTCTGTTTGTGTGTGAGGAAAAGATGGAGTCTGAGTTTTATTGCCAGACTTTTGCATTGAAATAGAGAGAACAATGTTGGGTATATTTAGTTATCATTGCTCATATCATATAAATTTCTCACATACTGGTCATACTAATATGTTGTCCTCTCTAGATATTCTGTGGTTTATACAGGTAACATTAAAGGAACATTGAAGCCAGGGTTCAAATTATGCTAAATGGTGTCATTTAAAAAGAAACAAGGTCCAAATTAACTATTTGTAGCATCCATTAAAGGTGGACTATGAGATCCTGCATCATGTCACTTCTGTTGATGTTCCACGTAAACACCAAAATACCAAACAAAACGCTACTCTCAAGTTCACACTCACTAACCCCCATCCCTCCCGTAACCATCCTGTCGGCTGATGTTTGGCTGATGTTTGGCTGAAATGTGGTTTGTTATATTTTGGTGCACAGCTTGTGATGTTTACAGCCCCTGTGTTGTCTCCTGAGACTGAACTTTTTCTCAATGTATTCAGGGGGCAGGCAGCAAGTTGATCAAGGCGAGATGCTTACTATTTGAGACAAAAATGAAATCATGCTAAAACCGTACAAGATACTATAGTCCACCTTTAAGACTGGCCAATTTAGTAACCATTAATATTAATTATAAGCATTTTTTCTTCAAAACAATTTTTCTTCATCACGTTAAAAATAACTTTATTTCTGTGTTTGCACTGATGTTAGTATGGTAGTGGGAACTCCCTGGTGTGGGGCAGAAAAAGATGGTTTATACTCTAAGATTTCTGTTTTTTTTATATATTTTGCTTCAACTGACACTAAGATGAGGTGTAGAGATACAGTCTACAGGTACATTGATGATATACTGCTGTATTTGAGAGATATAAAATGTAATATTTATCTGTTACTAAAAGTATAAGGTGGCCTACTACTGTACATTAACTCCTTAAGGAATTGTTTGGAATTCAACCAACATTTTCTATGCATTGTAATGTAACCAAATTAAGTGTGTATAGATATTAATTTACTTCTACTTAGAAAAAACATTTAACATTTATATAATTAATTACTTATTCTGTACAAAAGATGACTTCATCAGAATGGGAAAATGGCTGAAGTGGGTGGGATCTTGGGTCAGTGTGCCAACCAAGACTCAGATATTCCTACGCCACTGGTCGCTATGGCGATGACCTACTTTTCAGTAGGCTCAGGAGGCCTTGTCTGCTGAGGCAGCTGCGCAGCTCCGTCTCACGCCTGATTCATGATACAGTGTTTACTCTGCCGGCTCTGTGGACGGGTTCAAGGTGCTGTAGAGCCTTTGCGTTAGCAGTGTCGTCGATTTAACACAGTAGCATAGCTTGGGCTTCAGTCGTTAGCTGCTTCAGTGTGCCAAAACAAGGCACGGCATGTGCAACAAAGTTACTGACTCAGGGTCACAGTGAGGAATTGATAAAGAAAGGAAGGATATGTACACAAATAACAAGAAGAATTTCCATTTGTTAGCCTGTCAGCATTTTTTTTTGGGGGGGGGGGGGGGGGTTAGGTATGTTGGGACTGCTTGTTAGACATACTTCTGTGTTTTCACACCACACTCACACACAGAGGCATATTGATGCGCACACAGACACACACACACAACAGGTGGGGCCGTTACTTTGCATTCGAAGCTTAGACAGACACCCACACAACCCTTCCTTTCATTCATAGTCCCATGGGCATCTGTTCTGACTTCTTTTCTAAGAATACGCTGAAGGAAAGCACATCTGTGAGGGATCAAGCCAGCCCACCTGTAAACCCGATTGCACCTGAAGATTCTGAAGAATTATCTGGTCAAAAGTAGCTCTAGTTCACATTGCTGTTCATAATGAAATGCTTTTATCGTGCTCATATCAGTTACTTATAGTTCATTCATATTTGTATATTCATGTTGTGAGTCTTTTTCCTCGACTTAATTGACAGAAGGCTGTTGATAGAATGACAGAATATTTTTTTCCAATTTGTGTGTGAGAAGAATGTGGTCTTGAATTGTATTATACATTAAGTTGGAATATGTAGTACAGAATTCTATGACTGAAGTTTTTAGTTTAGGTGTTTTGGAGACGGTAGTATACAGTAATAACTACAGTACCGTATGTAGTGTTTTGTTTAGAGTCACTGCAGAACACTGCAGATTCAAAGATCTAAAGCTCAGTCACGCACCCGCTTGTCGCGTACAGGCCTAATGAGTCGCAGCGCCGGTACAGGGTAAATCTGTCTGGTCTGTAGGTAATGAGGTCAGTAGGATACATTTGCTATGTCCGCATAAGCACCATGAGCCAGCAGCGCACTGAAATATGCCGAGAAAGAGACAGAGGAAAAGAGACAGTGTGATTGAGCGAGAGAGAGAGAGGGAGAGGGAGAGAGAGCGAGAGCGAGTAAAGGAAAAAAACAAGCGGGGGAAAAAAAAAATTTAAATGTAGGCCATGTTGGTGGTTGTGTAACGGCTGACGCATGACCAGGGCCACAGCCCGTATTTTGTAGGTGACAACGCAACCTCTTTTTCAGTACCGATATTTCACTGCCTCAATAAGGAACTTAACCACAAACAATACCTTGTGCAATCGCTGTCTCTAAAGTCAGCATGTCTAGTGTTGCATATAATCATGTAAGATATATATAATTAACAAACTATGTTAGCAGATTTTTATAGTGAAGTGGTAAAGCCTTAAAGACAACAAACTTGACTGTGTTCTTGTTGTTAAGCCCCCAGCCAGGCACTGTTTTTATTCATTTTATATACTATCATTCTCGGTATACCGTACTTTTAATTATCAATTAATCATATATATATATATATATATATATATATATATATCCCCATCTCTAGACCAGATGGATATATATATATGAATATAAAGCTCAAATGTGTTTTTCCTGGTTATGTCCAGGCAGCAACAGTTGCTTTATGTCTATATGAATGTCTCTGCTCCCCTCATGCTAAGAAGTAAGAATGCTCTGAGAACGAGCAGACCGACTGTAAATCAGTTTGACCTCAAATCTCACAATGAGCAGAAGCTTAGACACCTCAGAAAAGTCAGAGTCAGAACTTGCAGTGGGAATCTCGCCTGTATGGTGTCCCAGATGGCACAATCTTAATGTGAACTCCCCCAGCTGTCCCACGGCGGAGGACCATGAACCTCACAGCCTGTGGTGCTCAATCCAGAGGGATTCCCAGCCTTGCCAAGTGTGACTGGTGTCCTTTCCTCCTCCCTGTCTGGTGAATGGGGATGATGAAGGCTTAGGCTCGTGCTGAAATAGCAAGCCCCCATCTCTAGACCAGATGGAAGGCCTCTGAATGAGGACTTTGTGAATGGGAGTGGATCCAGAGCAGATGACTAATGCAGCTCAGTGATGCTGGGCAGAGACACAGGCAAGGTGGTGGGGGCTGATGTCTGACCATCCTGCCACGTTCAGGATCAGGTTAGAAAGGAAACATGACAGGTGGACAAAGTCCAGAATTAAAAGAAGCAGCTTTGGGCTCTTTTGCACCTGTGTCTGTAAGTGAGTATGGAAGATGATACACCTGCTGTATCTATTCACAAATCTCCAAGCTGATGCTGTGCCATACTGTGGATACAGATTGGGAGTGCTAAGTCTGACTACCTGGTTGTCTATTTATTTGAATAACCTGGCATCTTGAATGGGCAGCTTTGGTAGAGATATCTCCATTCATCCAGATGAACAGTAGCTAACTTTGGAAAAAGCTTATTAACACTTTGGAGCTAAATGAGTCGACCCTGTTCGGGTCTGAGACTGTGAACCAGATCCGATCAGATGCAGACTGATTTCGGGCTGCCAAACCCCGACAGAGCTTTCAGTCACATGGCTAGCCTAAAGTATGCCATGAAACCGAGATGTTCAATAAGGGACCCTGACCCCAAGGATTTTAAGTATTTTTTTAACTCCAAAGAAGCGTATAGTTACAAATAGTTTTAGTGTTTGTGTGTTGATAATTATTCCCTTATTGACTTTTTAAAGTACTTGACAGTATACCGTAGACTGAGTCAACCTAGTTTAATAAGCTACTTACCAAGGCCTAACAAGTTAAACTAATATGGGTCCATCCCCTGTGTCTCTAGAAGTTGAGGGATCCTTGGCCTGAAACCTGTTTGACCTCTGACCTCTGATACTGAACAATACAGGAGAGTGTCTAACTGTATTATGTGAACAGTACATGATTTGTATGATTCAAATGGCAGAATAATAATTAGATGTTATAAATTGCTCCATGAGTTGGATCAGTGTACCAGGAACTGCTTTTTTTCTGCTACACATTTAGATATTCTACGCGCTGACATCCTATTTTGTTAAAAAAAAATATTGGTACTTTGTAGAAACATCCTCTTGTTTACAATCCATGTTGATGACAATATCTGTTTGCTGAGTTGTTGAGATAGCTGTGACCAGTGCCCTCTTTTGGTATATACACTTACTACAGACTGCTCTACTAACCTGTATTTTATGAGGTATTGCAAGAATGTGTCACAAAGCTGTAAAAGTTGTATAAGCATTACATAAACAGTGATGGAATCTATCATTCTCTTATCACTGTAATACAGTCATCAAAATAACTGGTGGACATGTATACAGTTTGATAATGGGTTGACAGCATTAAGTGGAAAATGTTTACTCAAGTTGCCAAGTCAGTCATTGTGCCTACCTGATAGAGTGCAGAGCTAATGTTTATTTTCAGGCTTGTATCAACACAATTCACAGAGAGAGAGAGAGAGAGTGCATGATATATATATGTGTGTGTGTGTGTGTGTGTGTGTGTGTGTGTGTGTGTGTGTGTGTGTGTGTGTGTGTGTGTCTGCCATATATATATAGTTCAGATGCAAAACCAGTCTAGTCCATTTTCCATGAATTTGCAGAAATATAATTTTATTATTTTGATAAACTTTATTATCAGTCCAACTACAGTTGGATTGTTTTGGCTTGAATTACCTTATAATACGATTCAAATTGCAGTTTGATAGAGATTACTTTGGAATTATATAGACTGAATTTTTGCATGCTTCTGAAAATGGACTTAGAGGCTATACATGTGTGTGTGTGTGTGTGTGTGTGTATGGAGAGACAGAGAGAGAAAATCCCAAAGATCTGCTTCGTGTTCACTGAGTGTGTTTCGTGGGCCCTCCCATTGCAGGTTCCTGCTGCAGTGCCTGGAGGATCTGGACTCCAGCCTCCGCAAGCTGAACTCGCGGCTGTTTGTCATCCGAGGCCAACCGGCCAACATCTTTCCCCGCCTCTTCAAGGTGATTCATCAGCCCCCCGTCACCATTTGCATCAGAATCGTCATCACAAGCAAATAATTAAATGTTATTTATAATTGTGAATCATGGGAATTGATTGTGTCTGCCAAGTGAATGGTCGGGGGTGGGGGTGGGTCCTCTTTTGGTTAGTATATGAATCACGAACATGATTCTTCTGCACAGAGACAGTACAGGTATGAAAAAAGCTTGTTAGCTTATTGCACTGCAATACTTAACTGTATAGCAGTTGTAATTGCATGTACTGTTTGAGGGAAAGGTTTGAGGGAAAGGTTTCTGCTAGCTGGGTAAATCCACTCACAATGCACACACAACAGTTAGAACATTCTTATTTTGTTGAATGATTATATTTTGTGCAATTGTTTTTTTAAATGACTTGTAAAAGTCTTGTTGACTTTTTCAGTTTTCACATTATGTTTATACGATGTTTATATATAATAACAGCCATGAAAATCATGGTGGCTGTTAGTACTCAAATAGTATTTGAGTAGACGTTTAAATTTAGTTTCTTACATCATTTGGGCATGTCTTGACGCACTCTCTCTTTTCACAGGAGTGGAAGATAACCCGGCTGACCTTTGAGTGCGACTCAGAACCATTTGGCAAGGAGAGGGATGCAGCCATCAAAAAGCTGGCGTCAGAGGCTGGTGTGGAGGTCATGGTCAAGACCTCACACACACTTTACAACTTGGACAAGTAAGACAGGACATACAGTGCCAACACACACACACACACACACACACACACACACACACACACACACACACACACACACACCCTCCTATACTCATCGTAATCATGTCTGTTGTGGTTATCTTTTGCCACCTTCAGGATCATTGAACTTAATGGTGGTCAGCCTCCTCTTACCTACAAGCGTTTTCAGACCCTGGTGAGCAACATGGACCCCCCTGATCCACCTCTGGAGCCGCTCTCTAGGACCTTGATGAGCAGCTGCACCACACCAGTGTCTGAGAACCACTGGGAGAAATATGGAGTCCCCTTACTGGAGGAGCTTGGTAAGTAGCCAGGATTTAGAATGGAAACCCAAAACACAAACAGACAAACAAATTGTGTCTGTGACTAATGTCATGTGTATAAACACATTTACTGCTCATTTCAATCATTTAACTGAATGTAAGTGTTTAAAACTTTTTTTATATTTATTTTGTGTATTTAAGCTTAATTCGGTATTCTACATATGTATGTTTAAGACTAAGTAGGTTTTTGCATATGCCACGGAATGCCACCATGAAGGAGTGCAAATATGCATGTGAAGGATATCTGAAGCCACAGAATAGAACTTGGCTTTCTTTTTGGATTTGACATTTGGAACCTTAAATGTCAAGGGAGATAACATATTTTATCTGACCTCCCATAGGAGGCTTATGATCATATACAGTAAGCCTGTCTACTGGAGACAGAAAGATAACTCAGAAAAAAAAAAACATAACCGATACAAATTCTGAACAGAAAAATACAAAAAATATCCACTCCCAGGGGCTGGACAAATTAGAAAAATTAATTTGAAAGTTTGGGCAGTTTTTTCACAGATAGATTTCACACTACTGGCCAGCATAATGCAATAGCAAGACTTGGCCAGCAGAGGGAGGCAAAGTACATTCCGAGATTGAGTTGTATGTGGCTATACAGTATGGCTCTGTTGAGACTGTATCAATTAACCACCATGGGCAGGTGCACATATGAAAAGGTGCTCAATGGATGGGGCATTACGAGCTTGTCCATGAAAATGAATTGAAAGAATGATGAATTTTCCCATATATCTCTTGTGGCAGGGTTTGATACCGAAGGTTTATGTCCTGTTGTGTGGCCTGGAGGAGAGACTGAGGCTTTGACCAGGATAGAGAAGCAGTTTGGAAAGGATTCTGCCTCGGTAAACATTTGTCACTATTAGAGATCGACCGATATGGGTTTTTTCATGGCCGATGCAATACCAATATTTAGGAGTCACTGTCAGCTGACAGCCAATTCCTGCTGCCGATATTTAGGGCCGATATCTGGGTGTTTTGCCCCTTTATTTACATGCTAAAATGTCACACTATTAATAATCAATTTCCATTGTAGTTGCATTCTAAATCATGCTGGGCAATCATGGACAAAAGCCCTGAAATAGTTCGCATTTGTTTGCCTGTTCTGACTGACATTAATCACCTGTCGCGTCCTAATAATAAACCGTTAAGATTTTCGAGACCAGAAAGGCCAGTAGCCTATTTGTCATTATTAAATCCAAACAAGCAAAACTATTCAAATTGGTTTCATTTTCAAAGACATTTCAATGTGGATTTATGTTGGAATAGGCCTAGCCTACATGATCTTTTGCTAGGTTTATAGACAGATATTAATTTGTGCTCAGGACAGAAAATATTGCGCGATATGCCTGATATGTCGGTCGACCTCTAGTCACTATGTTTTCTGAAAAATCAGTTGACAGTGAAATAGGTCCATTCTTGCCCTACTCTTACTAGTTTATTGTTACTCACTCACATTAGATATTAGAAATGGGATGGTCGAGGCATTAGTTAGCAGTTTGACTTCACAGTTGAATTATGAACTTCTATACTAATTGGTGATATAAAATGATGTAATGATAATAAGTAAATCTCACTGTTTTCTTAACCTTCTATCTCCCCGTCCCTGTCTCTCATCAAAGTAACACACACATCTATCCATATTGCGCAATAATCATAATGAATAATGAAAAACTGACTCTTCCAGGCTCTGCAGGAGATCTTTGAGAGGCCCAAGCTGAACTCCAGCCTCCTCTTGGCCAGTCCTCTGGGTCTGAGTCCTTACCTGCGCTTTGGCTGCCTGTCATGCCGCCTCTTTTACTCCAAACTTACCCAGCTTTACAAGAAGGTGAGACTGCTATCTAATTATACCTCATTAAAATATTTTGATACTCTCTGCTTGTGTGGCAGATTTACTGACATGCTGTTTCCTCACTGAGTCGCTCTGTTTTTACAGATGAAGAAGAATGCCAACTATGACAAGCTGCTTTGGCGCGAGTTCTTCTACACGGCGGCCACCAACAACCCGCGCTTCGACAAGATGGACGGCAACCCCATTTGCATCCGCATCCCCTGGGACAAGAACCCTGAGGCACTGGCCAAGTGGGCCGAGGCCAAGACAGGCTTCCCCTGGATCGACGCCATCATGACCCAGCTGCGTCAGGAGGGCTGGATCCACCACCTCTCCCGCCACGCTGTGGCCTGCTTCCTGACCAGAGGAGACCTGTGGATCAGTTGGGAGGAGGGCATGAAGGTACTGAGGGTAGAAAGCAGGCACTATAAGAATGGATAGTCATAGGGCCAGACAGCGCTGGAAAGAGGATCTGGAGAGTTGTCTTTGCACAATCCTCATACTGTATGTCCTGCTGAAATCGCGTTTATTACCTTCAGTGTAACTCTGAGAAAATGACCATCGCTGGTTCATATGCTTTGGTTTGCAGACTAATCCACATGTATTGGTGAGAATGTACAACTTTGTAGCTATTTTCATTAAAAATCACCACCTGTGGGGGGGAGCGTGGAAGGTAAAAAAAAAAAATGACAGGCTTGCATAGGATACCTTTTAAGAACATCTCTGTCTGTACTTCATTTCATTTGTCTGAGATAGGGAACCAATAAAAAGCAGGCTTTTACTCCTGATGCAATTGAGGGGAGCTGAACCCCCCCCCCACCAAACCCAAAATCTCACACCCTCTCCCCTGCAGGTGTTTGAGGAGCTGCTTTTGGATGCTGACTGGAGTATGAACGCGGGCAGCTGGATGTGTCACTCCTGCAGCTCCTTCTTCCAACAGTTTTTCCACTGCTACTGTCCTGTGGGTTTCGGACGCCGCATTGACCCCAATGGGGACTTTATACGGTGGGTGTACTTCTAAACACGCTTGCTTAGTATTAGTTTTGCAGCTCTGGGACAGCAGGGAATTTCTGCAGATATATGTACAGTATATACAGTGTAGCCATTGTACTGTATGTGTTTCCATACTAGTAAGCATAGTATATTGCTCTTGGGGGGGGGGGGGGTTGGGGCAACAGGCCTTAATTGTTATGACAAGTTGACAACAGTGACATTTGGCCCTCCACTGATTCCAGGTTCCGTTTCACTGCATGTTTTCTGCCGTAGGACTTGTCTTTCTCGCAGGCACTTACTGTACTAACACTGCTCTGTGGGGAGAGAGCCGTCCTAAAAGCAGAGCTTCTGGATCCGCCCCTGAGCAGAGCGCTCAGGCTCTCAGGCCAAACCTGAGCCTCCATTGACTCCCTTCAGCTTTTCTGACAGGTTCATAGTGCATCTAGATACTTTCTAGGTTCTTTTAGATTACCGAAAGAAACGTCTCGTGTCGAGTTGACCAGGCAAGATGAGGCACTACGAAATCCTGCTCCCAGACTGCTTGCAGTTTAGTTGCTTTTCTAGTCACACGCTGCGGTTTTGTGCCCTTAACTGCTGATCTCGGGCACAGTCACAGTCTGTTTCCTTACTTTGATCAGGGGGAAATAAGAGGTGATCTGGTTCCAGATCAGCAGGGTAAGGGCATGCTAACACGTACTGCATATGGTATGGTGAGGCCTTCTGCCCTTGGCTCTTGCGGGGGGCCGGTTTTCTCCAGCCTCTGGCCGTTGTGATGAGGCGCTGCGGTTTAATCTCTCCCTGTGATTACAGACGCTATTTACCTATCCTCCGAGATTTCCCAGCCAAGTACATCTATGACCCCTGGAATGCCCCCGAGGCCGTGCAGGTGGCTGCCAAGTGCATTGTGGGAGTGGACTACCCCAAGCCCATGGTGAACCATGCTGAGGCCAGTCGCCTCAACATTGAGAGGATGAGGCAGATCTACCAGCAGCTCTCACGTTACAGAGGCCTCAGTAAGACAATCTACTTGCTCAATGTTTTTTCTTTTCCAGTGTAGTCTCCACTTTCAGTTTTCAATTTTAGATTTTTCAATGTACCTTTGTTTAACTTCTTAAAATCTTACAATTTTACTCTTTTTTTTTTTCTTTTATTTGATCTTTACGCCATGTCAGTTTGTTTCTTTTAAACAATAATAATGTGTGTGTGTGTGTGTGTTTGTGTGTGTTCCCACAGGCTTGCTGGCCACTGTGCCATCCACTCACGGAGAGGACATCAATGTGAACGGGCTCAGAGGAGTGGCAGCACCCTCGTCTGGCAAAAGGCGCCGTAGCAATGGGCATGGTGAGTTTCTACACAGTTGAAAAGCAGTTTTTAAAGAGTAAATATATTATTTCTCTCGATATAGGATTTTGTAGCTTTATTATTACATGGTGGACAGATGGCAAACTGTAGAGGCACCCAAGACTACATTTGTCTATATCTTTCAGAGAAAACAGTTAATCTGAATGGCAGGGGTATTCAGTTTGAGCAACTAAACTGCAAAATTGCAAGACAATATTTTATTTGCAGACATGAAACTACCGTATTTCCCTGAATAAGACCATTCACCTGTAAGAATTAGATCATGTTACAGCATTGCCGTCCCTGGGGTACTCATCAGTACAGCATCTATGTGACAGCATTAGCAAGCAATCAGCAGGGGATCTCATTGCTGTGTTATGTTATGTTCCCGTGTGGACAGGCAGCCGCAGGGAACACCGGCCTGGAGAGGAGCTCGCTGGACCCAGTGGAGTGAAGCATCGAAGCTCTGGACCTGGAGAGAATCTGAGTATGTATCTGCTGGCTATAGCTTTAGAATTGATGGTCACTGAGAACACTTTTTGCACACTTTCTTCAGATGCTCAGATTAATGCAAACAAAGTAGCTGTTTGTTTATACAGCAGATTAACACAAACAAACTCGCTGATATTTTTGTGAGCAATTTGTGTTTGGGGTAAGGGGTACTTGTTTAACAATAGTTTAAAAAACTGGGTACAGTACAATAGAAGTTAAAAGCCAAAAATATACTGGGACTTTTGAAAAAGATTTCAAAGCAGAAAAACTTGTGTAAATGTGTTTAAACCCCCCTGGTCTTCACAGATTGTCGTGGGACACACCGATCAGGCAATGGAGGAACTGGCTTGCAGTGCCAGGGAAACTGCTCCCCGTTTGTCGTTCCACAGTATCTAGGTGTGTAGGCTGTACCACAACCTACCTCAGCATATATATAGCTTTTTTCATGTTTTTTTACAGCTCAGCTAAACCTTATGTTCCATTTTAACCGCCATTTCTCTCTCATCAGCGCGGCAATGCCTAAAAGGTAGTGGTGTATCTGGGAAAAGAGAGCGTGAGGCGGAGCAGGAAGCTAGCGGGGACAACGGACTGCCAACATCAGCTCTCAAGGTCCAGCGGCACAGCAAAGAGGTGAGTAACGTCTTCAGCACACTACACAAGTAAGTAAGTAAGTGTAAAGAATATTTTGTTGAATCTATGGAACAGCTCCAGTTTCTATAGCTGAAATTATGCAGTCATCTTGACAGGATCCTTTTTAGTGTCTTCGTTGAACCAGTTTGCTTATGGATTTAAGATTTTACTTAAAGCTCTGTGTTTTGGTGTTGTCATTACTGTCTGGGATCAGCTTAACTCAGTGTCTGTCCGTTTTGTGTGTGTTGCAGAAGAATGCAGCTCAACAAGACGAAAGAATGACCATGTCATCGTGAGAAGTTCCATGTAGAAACAGATATATAAATATTGTGCTGTACTATATGTGCTAAATATATATGGTCTGGTTTTTATTATTAAAACAAAAGAAAACAGGAAAAAAAAATCTGTAGCTCAAATGAAAAAAAAAGAAAAACTTTCCTAAACATTAGGCTTGTTGTTACAAAAATGGACCCAAAGGTAGATTTAATTGCCCTGTTAAATGTGCGATTGGATTCTTTTAAACTGTATGAATCAATGAAATGTTTTCAACTTTTGTACCCTTCTATGATGTAAGGCTTTCTGTAAACAGCTCTTTGTTGTAGTGTCTTACTCATCTACGCCTCTTTGAAATGAAGACTCCTCAGCACAAGTGTTCGTTTTGGGGATTCTGCTGAATGTTGCCAACAGCCCAATAGGAGCTTGTGTAATCGAATTTTGATCGACATTCACCAGCAAATGACTTACCATAAGACCCACAGACCCGTTGGGTTGCCTGTCAGAGAACCAGTATCCTAAAACTGCCAGTGTAATTCTTCTAGTCTGTTATACCTGAAGGGATTTTCTTTGTTGTTATTTTGTAGGTCTGTATCAGATCTATCAGTACCAGCACTTATACTTAAATTGTTTTGTCTCAAAGAGCAACTATACCTCTATCCAGTCGTTCTAGTCAGGACTTCTATACCCGTCTACTTCCTCGAAACAGAGATGGCAAAGGATGATGGGAAGGCTGAATGCAGCACCTAGCCTCGCCACCGCTGAATAGGCTTGCAACACCGGCACTTACCTGCGTGCCGAGACAGCATAGCTGCGACGTATGTAGTCCTCTTTCATCGCCTGTGTTTGACTGACAGTTGGCAAACATGCTGGTTTAGTCATCTGTAAACTGTTTACATCAGGGTGGAAAGACTGGTATTGTTGTGCATTGTTCATGGAAAGTCATTCAAGACCTTCATACTGGTTTCCCCTCATATGTCAATGTGTTTTCATCATAAAGTCCAGGCACATGCCTTTTTTTTTACAATCTGTGTCTTCATTGTGGTGTCTCCAGATTGGTAAATTGTCACCTTCTCTAGGGAAAGCAGTTATTAACTCCGCTACATAGTGAACCCTCACCCCTCACCCACCCCCTCCCTCAGTCTTCCACAGTGTACAACATTACCATGACAACATCTCATTGAACTGGTCTAACCTACCCCTGGGAGGAGACAGCTTTAATTCCAGTTGGAGTCTGTGGCGTTTGGCAGTAGTGCTACCAAATACGCATTTTTGCCTCTGGTGTTTTTGGCTGGTTGTCCTGGATTCCTCAAAAAGGTTTTTGTCTGCAGCTCTGCATGTTCCTCTCATTTGGCTATATGTATACTCAAATTGATGAGCCGAAAGCTGTACATTGTTGCAGTTGTGTTTTCATTTTTTCTACTGAAATTTCATATTTCCTTTTTTTGCTTCCATTGTAAATTTATAAAAATAAAAAAAAGAACACGGCGTATGAAAAAGCTCTAGTTTGTGTATATTGTATCACATTAGACAATAAATAAAATTCGGTTGCACATCAATCAATCTTTTGTTGTCATGCTTGAGATCATTTTCAATCAAACACATTTCTGACTCTGAGTCACTGAAGCTTATCAGTGCACATTTTCAGCATCATGCAGTGTTGGACTTCAGTGGGCACCATTACACTGTATGTATGTGTGCATAGCTCTTTTGAAGACTAGTGAGAGAATGCACAGCATGGTGCCAAAACGCTCACAAACAGGATCCACTAAGCAAAGGGGACAAAGGCACTCTTGTTACGAGTGACCATCGCAACTAACAGGACACTGGTGGGAGCTAACATCCAGCATCTCACTACCCTGAAAGACAAGACAGAAAGACCAATCAAATGGATGAAATTGTTTCCAAAATGGCTTTATTGCAACCAGAAAACAATTCACAAACAATTCAACATTCCTTGCATAGCCCCTAAATTTGAATTGGCTCCAGCTCCGCTTCTGCTCTGTGCATGATTGGATCAGCACCATTCTACAGAGGGCTGCTGATGGGGCAGTAGACATTCAACATGGTGTCAGCACTCCTTGTTTAAAGATGTTGAAGAGCAGAAATCCTATGGGGTTGCAAAGAAACCAACTCCATAGAAATCTTCACATAGAGAACAGTTGTGATCAAAAAAATGCAACCGGGGCATGCTGTAAGGAATCATCCTTGTTCAATAAATACAGCATTTTGTTTTATTATTTCTTTCTGTTTACACTCTTTGGGAAGTAAAAACATACAGCTCTGGATACAAACGAGTAGTGAATAACCAATGTGGTTCTGACAATAATCCACAGTACACTTGGATAAAATACCAGCACAGTCATATGTTGTTTTTTTTTCATTCACTCAGTCAGTTAGATAGTTGTTGGTATTTTCAAATTCAAATGCTTTATATTCTCCCTATCCTGAGACAGGCCAGTCTGAGATGGAATCCTGAAGATATAGGACACAGAAAACACACATACACAAACCAAACAAAAGGTATTGCATTTCAACGGCTTTTAAGGAAAAAAAAAATTGAAATGATTGTCTTTCACTGGATGGAGAAGTAACCTGGGTGTGTTAATCTAAGGTGATCTCCCAGTAAAAAAAATAAACAAACAAACTGACAATGAAAAACAAGCACAAACCACACATTAAGCAACATTAAAAAGACATGGTAACAGGTCCCAGATACACCTCGGTTCATGCACAGAAAAAAGAGCACTATGTTAACACAAAAGGCCACCATCATCAGGAACAGTGTAATGGCTCAGGGGGGTGGGTGGGCTGATGACAAGTGTCCTTCCTTCCTTACGCCATCATCATCATCATTATCATCATCATCATCATCCTCTTCTTCATCCTCATGTTCTGCAGCATCATCATTGTTGTTAGCACATTTCCCTGCTCAACCACTGTTCACTCTGCTTTGTCCTTCCTCTTGGCTGTAAATGGGACTTTGCTGGCCACTGTGGAGCCGACAGTGGACACACCACCAGCCACGGCAGACACACCACCCTTGACCAGACCAACCCCAACAGAGGGCACAGAAGTGACGGCAGATTTTGTGATCTCCAGGCTCTTCCCTCCCAACCAGGCCACGCCACCCACCGTCGCCCCGACAACGGTTTTAGTGGCACCGAAGAGACCTCCTGTCACTCGCCAGATCATGCCAGGTTGGACTGCGGGGTGCTCTTTTCCATCTTTATCATCTTTGATGTCAGCGGCTAGGGACCACAGAATGAAAAAGACAAAAAGCACATGACCAGGTTTTTGTATTTTACCAACAATCATTTTTACAATTCTGGCAAGAGGTGCATAAAGACAATGGCCCTCATTTATCAAACTTGCGTACGACAGAAAACGGGCGTATATTGTGCGTACGTTCATTTTTACGCAATGTGTGGCATTTATCAATTTGAACGTGAGCGTATGCTACGATGAAATCGTACGGCAGGTCTGAGCTCGTG
>JASCQY010000232.1:2251425-2260553 GCA_030264315.1 Sardinella tawilis
CGGTCGCCATTGATTAGGTGCATGGAACACACAGGACAGGTAAATGGCAGCTAATTGCTCTTTGCATGTTGGCGGAGTTTGGAGGCGTGTAACGTCTCACCCGACTTGGCTCTCATCAACACAAGCGGCGGCAACAAAGGCCTGTCACAAGCAATTAATGAGACGTCAGTAGCCTGTAGCCAGCAGTCCACTGCAGACGGCAGTCTGGAGTTTGGGGGTTACTACAGGGATTCCTTCAGGCTAGTGCAGACACTACAGAGACTCTTTTAAAGTATGGGATTCTGCTAGATGACTGTACTGCACTACTGAAAATCCCACCCAGTTGTTCTAAAGCCCATAAACCATGACTCACTAAGTGTATTCATTTAATATAAAAGGAGCTCAGAACGGTGGAGAAAACCACTAATATGATGATGATGATGATTATTATTATTATTATTATTATTGTTATTATTATTATTATTATTATTATTATTGTTATTATTCTTATCATTATTATTATACTATGTTCTGTTTAAATTGGTAAGATTGATTTATTTTGGGATAAGATAAGATTCTCACACATACACAGCATCAGAGAGAAAAAGCAAGACAGAGAGATGGAGAGAATGGGAGTGACAGAGAGACAGAGAGAGGGGGAGAGAGAGAACCAAAGAAAACAGTGGGATGAATATTTGATGGCCAGCGCTTGAGTAAAGGTTTAGCTCGGCTAAGCATGAGTCTGGCTCTTCCCAAACACAGCCCCGAGGGCCTCGCGCGTTCAACTGCCACAAAACATTACAGCACACCGCAGAGACCACGGCGTCAATACCTCGCTACAAAACAAACAAGTCCGCAAACAAAAACAATGGCAGCAAATCTGATTAGACATGATGAAAATGAGAGAATCGAAGGATAAAAATATAGACATATTGCATAAGGATTTATTTTTTTTTCCTTTTATTTGTTTTTGTTGATTCTTGTGAGCAGCAGCATCACTGATTATGGAAGCTGTGGTTGCACACGTGGGAGATTGTCACAGTGCAACTTCCACAGTAAATAATACAAACAACTCAATGGGGTCTTTGCCCACTGGACCCTGACATGTCCTATTAAACATGAATAAAGTCCCCACACATGCAAGGCTTAAGAGGACGATGTATGAAAGTAATGAACCCCACCGGCCTTATTCAGTTAACATTAGCCGCCGTTCCGCTGTTCAGTTACTCGCCGCTATTCATGTTGTACCAATTTGTATTATTATGATTATTTTTATATTCCTACCAAAAGCACTCTGTGACTTTCAGCAACGGGGCCATGAGTGGAAATACTCTGAAATATCCCTTTAACTAAGGATATGTGTGTGTATGTGTGTGTGGGGGGGGGGGGGGAGTATGTTTTCTTGTGTTCCTCTTCATCATCAGGCTTCTTTCCATCTGACTCCCCACCCAACCCCATGGCAAGGATTGCTTGGAATCTGTATGTTAATCCCTAGTAACCTGCCTGACACCTCATCACTGCAAAATAAAAGCGAAATCCCTGCACTGGATTACTGATAAGCCTCCCCCCGGTTCAGGCGGTGGCGGCGGCGGCGGCAGCTTTAAATAGGTGTAACCCACAAACTGCCAGCGTGCAACCCATGTGGTTTGTCACCGGCACGGCAAATTGCACTCCCTCGCCGCCCTAAAAATATACATATATGTATATAGAGTATATATATATATATATATATATATATATATATATATATATATATATTTGGGGCTTTGTTTACAGCTGGTTAAAAAAATCTACAATACAAGTAAGCAAACCCAAAATCGTCTGGACAGTTGTAAGCTATTCAGGGTGAAGTTGCTTTTGTTTAGGTTAATGCCTGTATTTCTTACCAGGAATTGAATGCTTAATTAAATACCAGAGATGTAGCCACCTGCCCCCCTGCCATTAATAAAAACAGGACAGGCTGACATAATTTTGTTTCCTTACTGGTTCACAGAACCAGAACTGTGCATGGAGACCATTTCTCACCGTGTACTGAGCTAGTGGATCATGAAGAGGTGTTGCTGAATTTCAAAAGAGGGGTTATAGGTCGGAAATCACTTAGAACCATGACTAAAGAAAACAGGTGATAATAATCAAGGTTATGAAAACAATACTGGAAAAACCTTTTCACAGGAAATAAGACATGCCAAAGCAAATGTAAGCGCTAGTAAAATCAGGAAAGGATCCCTGATAACAATGTGTTTTACAAAGGAGCAAAAAGGAAGTAACTGCCCCAGCCTCAGTCTGATTTCCTCTGGCAGCCTGTTCCATCCAGAGCCACAGGTCCCTGTCTGGAGAAGCTCTGCCCCCTTTGTGTTCCATCCAGTTGCTTTGGAATAGATGAAAGACTTCTGCTGGGAAATCTCAAAGCATCTACTGCCATGTTTGGTACTAAGAGGTCTGAGCTGTAAGCGGCCATGAGCCTTATAAGTATAAGTACAATCTGAAAATCTTGTAAAATCTAAAATAAGAAGCGAGTTACTGATGGTTTGACAGTTTGTTTGTTCCCTCTAGCTGTGAGTGTGAACTCTTATTTTACTGCTGCTATTCCACTACACATCTTAACACTCGTAGTTTGTCGCGTTGGCTTAGGTCCATTTATCATCCCATCCCTTAATGTTGCTATCTGTGAAAACAAGATTAAATTGAAAGTTAAATTAAATGGAGTAGTAAAACTGATTTGCGTGAAGAGATTTGTGTAATAGAGACGGCATCTTTTGTGCTTTCAACTTCATTAAGAATTGGAGGGTTATGAAAGAAAATCTCATTGCTTGTCTTCTGTATTTGCCAGCGTGATGCGATGGGTCAGTTACAGCGAGAGGAAGAGGAGAAGTCTTTGAAAGCCATCACTCTCTTTTGCTTTCCTGAGGGTGTGAACTGGGCTCCACTGACGGAATACACCAGGTACACACACACACGCACAAACACAAGCACAAGCAATCATGGCAAAGTCTTTGAAATATTTCCATATTTTGTTCACCCCTACTTTTTGATTTATCTCTTCCTGATGCTTCTTGTAACTGATTAGATAATGTTGCATAGTATGTTTTCACAATCACAGTTCTTGAACTCATGTACACCCTCCCCACACGGAAACAACTGCTCAATCTCGTTGATGCATCATCCACCGCTTTGTAGAGAGTGCAGGATGTGGTTGTTTGTAGTGCATGCTTTTCATAGGAGGACGTCAAATGGAAAAAAAAAACCCCGTCTCTTTCAGCAGCACCAGACAGGGACCGTTAACCTGGTTATGTGGAAAAGAAAAAGAAAAGATGTCAGCATGAGTAAATAGATAAAAAATGTAGCTGGTCTGCCATTGATATGATAGCTTTGATCTGTCAGTTGTGATACAGTTTGGCAAAGTGTGCGCATGAAGGCCATAATTATATAACTTGTACTCTTTTCTCAATGTTAATGTCTGTAGTCATTTAACCGTTATTTTCCATCTGTTTTGCTTACTGATTATGCACCTGTGGGGTTAAATGCCTCGGGCAATGAAAACATGTAGTTAACCTCTTTTGATTCACCACACATTCTTTATACAGAATTCAAACACAATTTTCTGTCGGGAAAAAAAAACAATTGTTGAATATTGTTGAAAATGTTTTGTACTGCGGAAGAAAAGTTTCAGCTTTTATGGCATTAATTGCCTGGATTTTGTGTTTGTGAGTACTGTGTACTGTGTACTGTTTTTGCACTGATTTCACAGATATGTGATGAGAGATTTTTTTGTGACGTCTTCCCTTTCATCTTGCATGTTTTCAGTGAAACCTTCTCTTTCGTTTTGACTGAAATTGATGGTAGCAGGCGGAATGGCTATTGCCGAAGACTATTGGTAATTGGGCTATGCACACACTAATTCAATATACAAATGATATTTTCTATCGTAACATCAAATCTGACTGTGAAGTTTGAATCTTGAAAAATACAAATAACCTTAAATAGTAATGTTAAACAATTACTGATAACATTACCGTGTATGAGTTTCTCTGTAACCTGTGGAGAGATGCAAGGTGTGGCTATTTTAAACAATGACAATGTTTTATGTGTCTAATACAAGTTATACAAGTATAGCAAGTTTTCTGCAGTGTATTCAAACCAGTGAATTTTCCTCTTAATTTATGAACTCCCATGTGAATATTACCAGTAGTCCATGTAACATTAGTGATACTAGAGTCCAGATAGGCCTGTAGGGCCATAGTGGACAGGTGATAATGACAGAACTGAAACTGGTACTGATTGTGTTGCTTGTGTGTCGTTTTCAGCCAACTGGCAGAGGTGCACGCCCACCAGAGGCCTACTGCATCATAAGTCGTGTTGCTTGCTTCGGCCTTTTCTCCAAGGTGAGTGGTCCCATGCAGAGGGTTGAAGGGATCATCCATGATTCACAACATCGCAACATGTCTAGAGTTCTTTTCTCAACAGCTGATCCTTTAGAGATTGAAGCTGTGCAAGCAATCTCTCTTGACAAGCCTGCACAGTGTATTTATATATAATATTAAACCACAACATTGAAGAGAACACTTGGGACTGTTGACTGATAAAACATCTGCAAGGGTTTCCCACTAATGCCGAGGGACCCCAGCCTCTTCAGGAAACAAAGCCAGCTCTGCCCTTTCCTATCCAGTGTGCTTTGGGGGAAACAGGCTCTTAAGTATACAATTAAATAAGACACTCTGACATTTATGTGTGAGGGAATATACCATAATTTATTTGGAAGGCAATAGATACAATGTTTAATGGCACCAGATAAGAGAAGCATACTGTTAGAAGGAAGAGGTTGGTTATGACCTACATATCAAAATTACTGTGTGTATTTAATCCAAGTGCTGAGAAAGCTAGCAATATTTCTGTCATCTCAAAGTAGTTTCAGGAAAGCAGACCCATCATGACCAAGCTCAATGAAGAGTTTCCCTGACTTACTTCACAAGCATAACAACTCTTCTGTTGTGTCATGTTCTTTTGTTGTGAGGCCTTTTCAAGTGCTTCCTGTGAAATGCTGAAGACATGAGTGTGTGCTTGCCTGGCAGATATTTGATGAAGTGGAGAAACGAAGGCAGAAGTCCATGGCTATGATCTACCCCTTCATGCAAAGCCTGAGGGAAGCCCCTTTTCCTGCCCCAGGCAACACAGTGAAGATCAAGAGCTTCATCCCCGAGTCAGGCACTGAGGTACTTAGCATTGTTAGCATGATGCAGTTGCAGCTCACCCAACCACTCTCACCAACTGTTGCTTCTGTCAACACACCATGATATTACTGTGTATGAATATCATATTAAAGCACATTTTCCCTTCTTGTGATCAGATCATCAGCCTCACACGACCCACAGACTCATGGCTAGAGCATGTGGACTTCCGGACCCTCTTTCGTTGCCTGAGTGATGAGGAGGTGCTTCAGGTGTTTGCTGCCACGGTGTTGGAGCGCCGCATCATCTTCATTGCTGATGAGCTCAGGTAGAGATGGCTACCCATGTACAGTAATATGGTTGGCTACTTAGAATTCTGTAACAAGACATGGGTGCAACATAGTCATATGTTTTGATTAATTAAGGTTGTCACAATTACACAAAAGTACAAATTTACCACTTTTTAAAATACCTTTTCAGTGTGAATTTCCACAGATTTTGATGTCATGTTACAGTACATCATTTAAGTTTTGTAATATTTTGTAAGGCAATGCAGTTCCTAACATTAAATATCTTAATGTGAACTACAGTACCCTGTCCCAGGTCATCCATGCCGTAACTGCCTTACTCTACCCATTTACCTGGCAACACACCTTCATCTCCATTGTGCCTAAAGTCCTCATTGATGTTGTGATGGCGCCCACTCCATACTTGCTGGGTGTCACACGTAACATGCTGGACTCTGACTTGGATCAGACCGACGTGAGTAGCCTCTGCTCAAAGGGCACTACACTCCAGATGTTTATATTAATGTGTGTCATCATAAGGCATTGCAACACAGAATGTTTACATGATTCACATGATTCCTCCGTTCTTATGAGGTAACACAGCTCTCATTTCCAGTGCATTCTGTGATCCATTATGTTGAAAGGATTTTCAGCGTAGAGTGGGCTGTTCTCAGTAGAAGACATTTCACTGACTCTTAAGTTTGTGTATGTGCTGTTTAATGTTGAGTCCCCTTGGTGATGAGTTCAAGGAAACATTGAGGAATGTGGACTGGCTCGTGTTTTTTGTTTAGAGGAACTTGATGGTCAGTAAAGACTTGGCTTTGTGTCTTCTGAGGACTTCCAGATGTCTAGTGACGTTGATTAAGCAAACTGGATTAGAGGATATGGCCATGGGCCAAGAGGACTGTTAGTGGTTTTTTTCCTCATTTAAAAAAAAAAATTGTTTCGGTTTTGTGTTCAATTTACAGCTGCTTATCGTTGATCTGTCAGATGGTGCACAGGAGAGGTTCATCACACGGGTGAGTATCATATATCAGGGACAGTGAGGGCAACTTTGAACAGGAATTAGTTTTCATTTTCTCTTGAACACAAACGTGCCCCCAGACACATGAACACATGCACACTAATACTCCCTCACACACCCACACACAATGAGTCAAATCACAGGCATCCACTCTGTTCTCTTTCGTTTTCACATGACTCTAATTCTCAGGGATCTTTGGGCAGGAGTAGCTTTTCTTGTACTGACCGTTTAAGTATTTTTGGCAGTAGCATCTGCAACACAGCCCAAAGCATTCCCTCCAGAGCCACAATTGCCTTAACCCCAGACTTTCCTTCATTTTGTTTCTCTAAACAGCTAGGGGATGAGGACTCTATAATCCCAGCCAAACTACAGGAGGAATTACTGCAAGCACTCAGGACTAGACAATCAAACTCAAGTGAGAAGATATTTATTTTCTGCTTCATTGCTTTTTTTTTGAATGTCTGGCCTAGACAACATTTTTACTCATGTAAACATTTTGTGTTTACGCAAGAGCTCATAATGGTTGGAGATGCTTGTCATCAAACAGTTGTTGTATTCACACCACACATTTTAAACAGGTCAAAAGCATTTGAGAATTCACATAAACTCTTGAAATGCTTATGTTGCATGAAAACATGTTTCCTTGGGTGGACAGTGTTGCGCTGGTGGTTAATAGTTTCAACCCAAATTTGCTGTGTTGTTGACTTTCAGCCGGCGAGGAGTTGAACAGGGTTATCTCTGAGGCTTTCCTGTCTTTCTTTGTGACGACGGTTGGACACTTTGCAAGCCATGTGAAGCGTGGAGGCAATGGTGGCCAGCCTGGCTTCTTCAACAAGAAGAGCTTCTGCAAGGCCACAGAGCCCAAAGCCAACCGCCATTTTGTGAAGCTCTTTGCAGAGACACAAATGTTTGACATATTCATTCAGGAAGTGGAAAAGCATCCTAATCGGGAAGGTCAGAGATGTCCCCTAGCGGCAATTAAATTACTATTTTAGTAATCTCCTAAGTGGGAGCACACAGCAGTTCTCATTTGTGTGTGAGATTAGCAAACAATGGAAGACTGTTCTGAATTATCTTTGTAATTGAATAAGCACTTTGTTGTTATATAATATTGTGCTATATTATATAATCTTTATAATCTTCTTCATTTATTTCCTCAGGGTTCTTTCATAAAAAAGTTGCTGAATATGAGCAGAAGAAGAAAAGTGAGAAGGCCAAGAGTGGATGGGCACGTGTGGGACTCTGAGGCTGGACATCATGAGGAGAGCATTGTCTTCTGATCCCTGCTTTATTTTATTAACTAAACCTTCTCTGTTGATACTTTTAGTTTGGTTTGTGGTGTGACTTTCTCTCTTTTAACCAAACTCCTGTTTTCAGGAGCCGAGAGTGAGAGTCAGCTGAATGTATTTAGCGTTTTATTACTCCTTAAGTTAAAAGTAGTGTTTTTAAAAAAGGAAAAACAAAACAAAACAAAAAAACATTTGGCTGCTGTGACAATTCAACCTCAGCAACCTCATATGAAAGAGCCTTCCCTGCATGGCTGAGTATTTTCCGCTGAATACTTTTCATGGACACATATTTGAGGGTTTCATTGGAACCCTGTAGTTTGATCTTGAAGGCAATGTAGCCTGAACAGGATCAGGGACATTCAGGAAACATTTTTTTTAAAGCACTGTCATCACTTCAGTTCAAATCAGGTTAGCTGCTGTTATCTGATGTTAAAAGCTTTTCACTTCACTTCACTTCACTTACTAGCAGACTAAAAGAATACTCTTAACCTGCGGTGTCAAATTGAGATTATTTCGGTATATACATATAATGTGAATATTTATTATTCTTCTGTTGTGAAGATTGTTACCTGCTAAATGAGACAAATGGTGCTTGTTTTTTTTTATAATTTTCCTCTTCCCACATGTATTTTCAAATATTATTATACCTGCCTTGAAATGAAGGAATATTTTTTTCCAGTTTCTGTCCATATGTAGACAGTGTTTGCCTTATATTTACAACGTGAAAAACAATTTAATCTGGCATAGTCAGTCACTATGAAAGTTAGATTGATTGGATGCTTAGTCATGGTGTCAGAATACACTGTTATGCTTGAGTGAAGCATACCAATCAGTTTGTTTTCCAATTAATATATGGAAACTGTGATGAGCTACACTGTATCCACAAAAATAGGCTTGAAATTTAATGTTCATAAGTAATGTATCAAAAGGTTTTCAAATGACTAAAGATATATCTTCATGAATAGCAGAATTTAAAATATCTCCTATGAGCAAAATGAAGTGTCTTAATTTCATGTTTAATGTAGTTGCCCAACTTTTTGGTTACATTGTCAGTCATTGTTGTCAGACTGCACCATAATATAAGTTATTGAATATTTCAATGTATCTATCTTGTGCATCAGCTATCAAGTTTTTGCACCAAATTTTGTCCTACGTTCCAAGCATGAGCAAGCTATGTAAATATGTTTGAGTATACAGTATGGGTATTACATGTAAATCAGCACTTTGGTTTGGTTTTGTAAATAAAATATAAAAAGCTAAAGCTTTGAGGATTGGTCTTATAAAAATGTAGGTGTTGTGGATTTCAGCTAGCCTGGGAATACCCATGCTGCCTTACGCGCTCGTTCCGAACTGCACGGCAGCCTGGAGACCATGGCCGAAATTT
>JASCQY010000232.1:2270862-2280951 GCA_030264315.1 Sardinella tawilis
CTTCTAGTTATAATTTTTGTATGTGCCATGTATTTTGTATTGTTGGACAGTGGACGAGAATGCTACAAGCAGCATGTTAAACATCATGAATTAAAGACACCCCCCCCCCCACCCCCTTCCAAAAAAAAAAAGATATTGGGTTTTCACTTCAAACTAATAATGCACATAACATGCAGTATCAGAGACACAACACGTGTGGCAAAAAATTCTGGTGACCAGAGCTGCATGCTGGGACATCAGTGCACATATATATTTAATATAAATCTCCTCAAGCACATACACTCACTACCGGGCCATCTTTAGTACTGTTGTCAGAAAAAGAATATAATAATGTTCCCATTAGTAAACTGATATATGTGAGAAACCAAATTAATTTTGTTCTTAAATAAATTAGTTAATTTAGCAAAACAAAAAACAAAAACAAACAAAAAAAACACTCTGCCATTATATTTGATCTTTAGAATCCATTCAGTATTTTAGGCAGAAAGCAGTAGTGCAATATGAACAATGTCAGGCACGCAAAGCAAACGCTGCTTTTAAAAAAAGTCATAAATACAAGAAAAAGGGACACATTTGATGCAGCGGGGGTAGCAAAATAAACACATAAACCAAAATCTGCATACAGTATAATGGAATATAACTGAATACCTTGTCCAGAGCAGCACTGACAATAATGAATGCAACACACTGTAATATTTCAAATACGTTTCACGAGGAAGGGCCGCTTGATATATTTACATTATGTCTACATGTTCATTGCGATGACATTGTCACTGCAATAATTGCGAATATGAAGTTTCTGTTGTAGAAACTACTCTTTACATCCTGAAAAAGATAAATGCATACAGGTCCTATCTACAATGTAAGTTAAATACACCAACTTTTTAAATGGATTTTCCAAATAACACTCATCAAACCCATGTGACAACACAAGTGAAATAGATATTACCCGGGGTAAAAATCAACTTCAATTTGAGAGATGGCACAACTGGCACATACAGTAACAACTTATAATCAAAATGAGAATATACTTCAACCTCTAAAACCAGTTGTTAGAAAAGTAGTCAGAGTAAGTTGTCAGAGGTCTTTTATGGGCAAATTCTCAATATTTTCACAAGTTGACTTGTGATATGGGATTCAAGATGGTTAATTTAGTATATATACTGACATTTTTCAATTGTTTAGCTGACATACTGTATGTCGATGCAATTTGATTTGCCATTCTAGCCCTCAGTCAAGGTACAGTAAAATAGCTTTACAGAAGACCAGGGAACTAGTACCAGTTTTATCAGTTGTTCAAGCCTGAATGATTATAAGCACATAGCAGTTAGAACTGAATAAAATAGCACCTAGTATCCAGCCATTGCCTTTCTTTAAATGCACACCTACGTCCCACTGCTCCATCCTTTCACTTCATCCCATGGTAAGAGATCTAAAGGGCATGTGAATCTTACTTCAACAACATCTTGTCAGGAAACATGTTTTGTGAAAAGAGTGAGAAAATCAGATCAGTTACACATGCTGCACGTAACAGTGACGGATGGAACAAATAAATTATACATCCAACAAATTCCTCCTCACTCATTAATTTGCATTAGAAGTGCCTACTCTACCCTGTCCTGGACAAACAGAAATGAAAACAAAGCAAAAGAAACAAGTGAAATCACATAGCTGGCGGTGGAGATCGATCACTGAATAGGTGCTGTGGTCAGTGGCTTGATCTTGAAGACAAAGATGTGAAGGTGGGAGGCAATCTGATTGCACACACTGACACAGTAGCGCACCAGATCGAAGAATGAGAGAATCTGCCAATGGAGAGAAATGTGCTGGTTTGTCTTTTGATTTCTATAAAGATTCAGTTAAGAATTGTAAATCCACTTCTTCACAAAAAAAGTAAATTCACATCTTTAAGATGAGGAAATATGACCCTACTGTGCATGGCTAGACGTACAAAGTTAATTTACAGTAGTAGAATGAATTTTAGAGTAGCATTTTGTGTGGTATTTTGGTTTGGTTAAGGCATGAAAGAAATCACTGAAACCAAGCCTGCCTGAAAATAATTACTGTACTTACAGAAGTAATGGCTGACTTACCAGGGCAATCCAAAGCACCAAGTATTCATCAATAAAACTGTTGAAATACTGGTCCAAGAAAAGTAGGCCAGGGCCAAGAAACGCTACATCATGAAGATGCATTTCACTTTTTGTCATATGTGCAACCTGCCACAGAAATAAGATCAGATGTTCAGTGTCAGACTGTCAGTACGACCAGACTCAGCCATTAAACCTTTAAGAACTAATTGTAAGATAAACAGACTGTGATTTAAGATACTTTAGTTAATAACAAACACTGGTAGATGTGTAAGGAGGTAAACTTACCACTAATTTGTTAGTGATCTTGGCAGACACAAAGCCAAATGCCAATATGTAAAGACATGGGTGTTTTTCAAAGAGCTGAATAGCAGATTTTTTATAGATCATCATAGCCAAGATTATAACAGAACCTATGTGAAGAACAGGGGAGAGGACACTTGTTCCCTGCAACGCAGGCAAAAGAAAATCATATTAGTGGTGGTGTGGTGGCAGGTAAAAATTCAACACGTGAATAAAACAGAAGGAAGTGTCAACTGAGAGACTACTTACTGCTATTGTGGATCCATTTTTACCCACACCTCCAGTAAATATAACCCGGAAGTAATTAGTACAGGAAAAGATAACCCCTACGAATGTACATATGGCAGGAACTATTTTCATTTGAATGTTAATTATAGGAATCTGTGAAAGGGAATGAAATAGGGGGTCAGAAACACATTAATTTGCAACAGAGACCAACTCTTATAGACATTTATCCCTATTAAATATTTTAACGTAAACTTAAAACATACTAGACCAGGAAGGAAAGAACAACCAAAAAAAGTAACATTGTTATCCACAAACACTGTAAAAATTATTTAGCTCACTACAAGCAGACTTAGGTAAGTTGTATCATTAGCTGGGCGTTGCTAAATGGCTAGATCAGCAAGTCCACTTCAAAAAATAAATAAATAAATAAATAAAAACAAATTTTCTTAGAACATGTCAGAGTTAGTAAGAAAGAGCGCAGAATTACCGGAGACTGCCAAAAAGCGGATCCTCCAATGGCAGCCAGCAAATACATGATAATAATGAAGATTTGCACTTCAGTCACATCAATGCTGAGCAGGGTATAAAGAGCAGAGGGGATCGAGAGCATGGATTAGAACAGTAATTATCTCTGTCCACAAGCACACAGCTGCCCAGTACTCTGGTCAAGCACAGACCAGAGCTCACATCTGTAGCGCCACACCATGAGCCCACAGTCAGTACTATTCCAGTACCTCCAGCCAATCACTCCGATCAAAACACATTACACCACCCAGCCAAATCTTATGAACTTCTCATTCACACAAGATTAATTAATTCAACACCCGTACACAAGCGCTGTGCTGGCCGTGATCACAAAGGACAGGTTTCTAAAAAAAATAATAATAATATTGATTTATGAGAGATCTGCTTTTGTGCCATGCAGAGCGAAAGTCTGTGTTGGACAGAGTAGGCTGATTTGCCTGCTACTACTTGTTAAGCAGCCTAAGTGAAGGCAAATGGCAATACAGTACAAAGGTGCTGAAATTTTACCGTAATGTTCCAAAACCTGGGGCCAACAATGGCTGTGAACATCTGCAACAAGGCTAGACTGATCTGTGCCTCTGTTACATCAAATCTGGCCAGTGCATAAAAGAGACTGTATCAGAGCAGCACACCCTCCCCAACCTCACACCTTCTATCTATATGGAAGAGTGGGAGTAGAAAATAAGTCAAACTGGACGTCTTAAACCCAGTTAATTTGAGTATTTTGTGTTTACACAAGATGCAAGAAATGATGCTGAATAATATATTTTGGTTTCCCCAACCTCCTCCAAGTCCTGAGTGGTTCAGAATGTTTTCAGTTGGTGCAACCCTTCATTTTTTTCTGGCTCCATACAAGGCGACTTGTTACACAATGTGTATTTACATAACAGGCTTTATGTGTACTTCTCACAAACTGTACCAGTAGTTTTAAACAAGTGTACAATGTACCCTGTACCAGTACTAATATGTTTTTTAAAAAGTTGTAGCTTATCCAACATGTATCCCTTGAGGCCCCCCAGTGTTCACACTCACATGCCAAAGCGCAGGGTACCAGAGACGTAGGTTTGCCAGTGGGCGCAGTAAAACATAAACATGCCCGCGAAGCAGCAGAAGAACATCCAGTCCGGGTTCGTGCCCAGCTGCACAGCAATACTGGTGCCCAGGACCACAAACACTGGAAGAGGGGGGAAAAAAAAATAAGTCATTATGGCCACCATCACTAGCTTCCATCCAGAGGTCCTACATACTGTACATGCATTGGATTTATACAACTACAGCAACAGTGGGCAACATCCAGCCACAGCATACCTGTGGACAGCGAGTCACAGCCATGATCGAAGAGCTCTCCCAGTGGCGAACTGCTGTTAGTGCGCCTGGCCTGCTTACCATCAATGGCATCCAGTGACTGGTAAACAAACAGGCCCACGGCACAGAGCAGATATGCCCACAGTGGTGCCTGAGGAAAAATGAAAATCATTAGAAAAAAGGGAGGAAAAAAAAAACCTTCCTGGCTATTGACATGCCTGTTGTAAATACAGTTTGTGAGAGACAGAACATAAGTTTGATTCAAACAAATGCAAATAAGATACAAACTGGATAACGCTGTATATACTTCCTAATAATAGAATGTTGACCACTCATTGATGTGATTACACGGTTACCTATATACCAAATGGAGCAAAAAAAACAACAACAAAAAAAAAACAGCTGTTGTCATTAACCATGTAAATCACTATTCATATTTCTTGACATAATGTAATGAATAGCTGGCAATCCAGTTTGACAGAGTGTAACCCTGCTATACAAGGTCTTTAAAATCTGAAACATGCATTTCCTTATTTACAAGGCCACTCTGTGTTACTGAGCAACCACAGAGGTAAGCCAACAAATCCAATCTGCTGCTACGTCAAATACTCAATGTAATACAAAAGGGATGTTTACTACGTTTACTAGCATGTCCAGTGCATACTGAACCAGAGTGGATATTTTATTGAAAAAAGGCCTCAAAAGTATATAAACAAGAAAGAAATAAGTAGTAATAATGTATTATTTACATGCATTTATATTCTTAATAAGCAGTATGTCTATTTCGGGACTGTACTTAAAGATAACCTTTGCCCTATAAACATAGCCAGCCGCTGTAAGCTTAAAACTGAAATCTGTACAGATAGTGATCTTTTAAAAAAATCTTTTCCTTGTGCCAAAGTCAATTGCCCCATTACCTTTATTCATAATTCACTTCAAAATCTCCGATAATTAGTCTTTTCTCTGTAACACCGTGTAGGGCATCAAGCTGACTGATTGTTTTAATCAGCAAGTAATGCCTTCAAGTTTTACAGCCGATGGGCACCAACCTGAGTTAGCACAAATACTCTATGTTACATAAGGCTTAATCTCTACAGACTCAAGAGCTACAGAGCAGCCAAGTACTGCATTCCTGGAAACGGGAGAACTTTTACTTTGCTCTCCACTTAGGTTCCTTAGTTACCCCAACCTTTGTCCTACAGAGGAAATGTGAGGGGCGTTTGACATAGACAGTGGGTTATTTTTAGAGGAAAAACAAGAGATGCAAGTAAGTGTTGCAGGTCTTCCTTCTAGGTTGTCCTGATCTGTAGACCTCATTTGACATCAGAGGCAAAACATATAGAGGAGGTGAACTTTTGTTAAGGTCAAACCCTATCAGCCTGGCAAAACTGACTCCATGCGTCCCTGGCAAAGACATTACAAAAACCATTACAGCAAGACCTAAGGGCAAACGATGCAGAACATGATATCCTGATCACTTGCAGATTAACTGCAGTTCCAGTAACTGCATACTTTCCTCAAACTGGTACTCCTTCCAAATGATGTATGCTGGTAATGTATACTGTTGTTTATTTGTTGGGATGTTCAAAGATAATCTTGGTCAGATAAAAGCCCACATGCACAATATGTTATAACGTGCATGTGAAGTGTTCTCCATTTGTGTACTTTATTACATGATAGGGCATGCTTGTGCTGGGCCTACAGTATCAGATGTAGACTGTGTTTGCAACCTGAGAGGGGGGACCACGAGGGTATGTGTCCAGAAAAGAAAGCCTGAGGTATTTTGGAGGCCCTTTCCCCCCACCACAGCAGAGTAAACAAAGTGGCAGATAAAAACACAAATCATTTAATTTGTTTAGTAAAAGGAGAATTTAATCAATTCAGTTTGCACAACACACATTAAGGAGTTGGGAGCAAACTGAAATTCAAACTGCTAACTTTCTAAATGCCAAAAAGGTCAAATGGAGCCATCTCATTTCACAACAGTACTGCTCAACCGTAGTCATACACATGCAGCTACCCTCTTTACTTTGGAAGGTAGGTCTTACAAGCAATGCAATATAGCCTCTTGGGCAAAACAGACATTTTCCTAAACAACCTATGTAATACCATTTTTTGGAACAGAATTTAGACTATGTTTCATGTAGAACTGTTAATCAAATGGAATCAATGTGGTGTGAATGATGATGAAAGATATTTTTCAACAGCCATATTGACCTTCTGCCATGAAATACTATTTCATTTCAAATCAAATAGCAGCACACAAAAGCTGTGACTATTCTTTGACTTTTGTGGATTCCTCTGTATGTTGCTTTATGAAGCAGTGACATTGCTTTGCTTAATTCCATGGTAACTGGCCTACCTGTTCGGTGGCAGTAGGGCAGTAATAGACTAGCACCAGGGTGGTGAAGACGTTGGTGGCCAGGCCCACGATGGTGATGAGGTTGGGAGCGATCCAGGCAGGCATGCAGCACACCAGCCACTCCCAGTAGCGCTGCATGATGGGCTCCAGCAGGGAACGGCCAGAGCTGCTGTAGCGGTGCTCCTCCAACCGCTTCAGCTGGTGGCGGGAGAGTGGCGGGGACGGCAGCTCCACCAGCCGGCGCAGGGCGCTGGGAGCCAGCCAGCAGGAAGCGTCCATGCCCGGCTGCTGCTGGTGATGGTACTGATGCAGCGACGACAGTGGCGGCTCCCGGTCGCGCTCCCGCCCTCCGCGCCGACCCCGCATCCCAGCCCCGGCCCCCGCCTGCCCACTCATGGCCCTGCTAAGCTGCTCTGCCTGAGCCTGCCACCTCCCGATGCTCCGGTTGGGGATCCACAGTGGGGCCCAATAGCACCTACATCAAATACAGCAGGACATAGGCAAGATATTTAGCTTTACAACATGTGCGAAATGTGGAGGATGCTCTAAGAAAGCATGCTTTTGCCAGCAACAGTAGTAAACTGTACTGTTGACAAAGACAGGCTTGATTGTTAAAACTGGGGTCAACAAAGAGCTTTACCTGTTCACCCACTTCTGAGTTACACAACTCTGTGCCACACCCCTAACAGAAACACGTCACAGAGGGACTGGATGGACTGTCACTGAAGTAATCTCCACCTATCCCCCTGAAAATGAAAGGTACCAGATCAGTGTATACACAGTTAATTGGGTTTGTGTCTTAACCTCCTTAAATAAGATGAATGTTGCACTGGTAATTGATGATTCGCGCACTAAACATTCAAGACCATCATATTGTATTGTTTACGTTT
This sequence comes from Sardinella tawilis, assembly GCA_030264315.1. Classification (NCBI taxonomy): domain Eukaryota; kingdom Metazoa; phylum Chordata; class Actinopteri; order Clupeiformes; family Clupeidae; genus Sardinella; species Sardinella tawilis. The sequence goes on from JASCQY010000232.1 coordinate 2,278,566, forward strand.
ACGTTGGTTTAGTCTGCAGGTGTCAACTTGAGTTACGTTAACATCACACATAAGATGAGAGACAGCTACACACACCGAATAGATCGCTAGTAACGTTACCAAGATATGGAACAAGAACCAGCTGTTATTTACACCTTGACTATCACTCAAATGACAACCTTGTGGCCACTGTCATTGCTTACAACACAGAAATGTTGTTCCTGCCACACTCTGTAAATAAAATAGAGTATAACTGCGCATAATGAAGTTGAAGACACGGACACTGGGGCTGCGAGGCTCATAACGTAAATATCTACAGGCTAACTACCAAATAAATTAGCCGTGACTAGCGAGCTAGCTATAGCACAGTGAATGCCTTGAGAGAACATCTAGCCACCTCCTCCGCCCTAGCGCTGCAAAAAGAGACTGGTGGGTTAATTACTGACAACGTCTCTGTTTTACAAATGTATCTGCCATGTTCAATGTTTATAATCCCCTCATACACGGCAAGTTAGCTGTGCTAGCTAAATCTTCGGTAACCTACGGTCCTATCTACGGTCCTTCCCCGGCACATGACACCAGAGTCCTGCTGTCACTGACCTGACAAATTATAAAGAAGTGCACTTCAAAATGATCGGACAGTCGATGTACGCAGAGGAATACCCGGTAATTCCTCGGTGAGGTATAATCCACAGGGTTGGTTTAAGACATGGGCAGATGGAAAAGCCCAAATCATACACCAAGGTTGGAATCAACAACACATCGACATCGCAGCAGTAGCATTCGCTACCTAGTTCGAAGAACACCGGTCACTTCCGTCGCAGTTGAAGACCTGAGGGCGATGGTCTTCGGTTTTGATTCATGGGCTTCATGTATGCGCACATGTTTGTCATTTTTGTATGGATAGAGGAGCAGGCAAGCCTGCGTGTCTATTTTGCAGAGATGCATTTCCGTGGAGTTGTAAACTGTACACGTAGGTAATCGAATTAATACTTGGTTTGAAATAAATTTGTTTTTGCTGCAGGCAATGCATATTATAGAGATAGGCAACAATAAACATAATGTGAACAAAAAGTTCAACCTATGAATAACATTAATGCAATTGCATTAATGTATGCAATTACTTTAAGACAGTGAAGAGACACTTAATTTAACCCAAAACAGACAGAATTCATTTTAGAATTCGTCCCAGATTTTAAATTCTTTCAATTCGTCTCAGATTTTTCAGATCTGATAAACTACGCCTGATTGATTGAAAAATGTTAGGCTGATTACAGACAAATATTCCACGCTACTGGCCATTGGTAATCTATTAACTAACATTTATGACTGTTTTATTTTTTGGGAGTTAGACCACTAAGGAGTTGACACATAATCAACGATGGCCTGTGTGAGAGAGTTTAGTGATGGCTTGAGCCTATTTGGTCTGAAGTACTCTTTGATGGGTGGGGAGGGGCGTTTTCAGTAATTCTGGTGGATATCGTCATCACGAAAAAGGGAAGTTGGCTATTTCTGAAGTTTACCGAGCATGATTTCTCTGGAGGAGATATCGAATCCGTTATGTAGTTATGAGAGGCTTATTAAAAGTAATAAAACAAAGTGGTCATTTTGAGTACCCAGTTGCGTGGTAGTTTGCAGACTTTCACCGTGGCTCTGGGAAGTTGTTGGCAGCAACCCGCTGTTTCGAGTATAACGTTAGCTATTGACATTTTGCTCAGAACAAAGCACCATAACGTTACCGAGCTCTTCATCTTGCTGTAACCCTGACCGCCGTAACCAGTTCAGGTACGTTTCAAACTCGAGTAGTTTTAATAAACATGTGGTATGAAGGTTAATTTGCGTATAACTCAATATGGTGAAGTATTTTCCTTTTCTATGTACAGTGAGTTAGTAATGCATGGTAGCCTACCACCACCACCCCTGATTAACCTAGTCATTGTTTTCTGGCTTGTTATATTGTCAGACATGGACACATTGACCTGCCAGAAAGTGTTTCATACTGCAATATTTTATTTTTTCGCGAAATGATATATTAGTATACTGTATTTTATCATGTGGTACTTACATGATTATGTTGCCCTTTGCGTTGAAGTTGAGTGGGCATGTGGCGTTTGTTCATCAGTTAAAGAAGAATAGCCTAGGCCCAGGCAGAGATTCCTGGTTTGCCATTGCGAAAGTATTGTTATTGTTTTCTAACTCTGGAATGGTTTTATTTTGGTTTAGGTTAAATCGCTCAAAATCGATGAATACATTTTAGCGAAACTCATGGAGATTAATTGGTGTAACGAATAACGTCTCACCCCTTTTAGAAATGAGTAAATTCAGCACCGTTTTCAAGTCAAGTCAAGTCAAGTCAGTTTTATTTGTCAATTCTTTCACATGTACTAGACATACAAAGGAATCGAAA
>JASCQY010000232.1:2290234-2306715 GCA_030264315.1 Sardinella tawilis
GTGTGTGTGTGTGTGTGTGTGTGTGTGTGTGTGTGTGTGTGTGTGTGTGTGCGTGTGTGCGTGTGTGCGTGTGTGTGAAGAGGCTCTTGTTGTGAACTGGCTGCTGCACTGAACTGTACTCCACCCTGGAGAGGCTGGTTTCGCAGCCCCACCACAGGAAACCACAGGCAGACCTGGCAGAGAACAAACTCCACTCATAATCCTTCTACTCTGCCTCTCTTGCTCGTGCATTTGGCTTTTTTTTTTTTTTTTTTCATCTGGGCTGATGAGATCACCCACGACTGCCAAAAATGGAATGAACCACCCCCCTTTTCCAGGAATAATTTGTATATGCCTTGTGGAGACACATAGTGCCAGACAGGGGAATCAAGTATGCATTATCTGATATATTTTTTTTTTGTTTGTTTGTTTGTTTTGTTGAAGTGGAATGGTGCGACCATGCTGTGGTAGTAATTGTTCTTGCTACTTGTGAAATATTCCTTTGAGCTGAAGCAATGCGATTTTTTTTTTTTTTTAATTGCTGGATTTGTTTCCCCAAAGAACAGTTATTGCTGTAGTTTTATATTTTTTATATTATCATGCTGGTAGTTTGATAGTTTGAGTGGTTGACAATTCAAAGCTGATGCTGATCTTTTGATAAAAATAATATATATTTTCTTACATGCTTTTAACTGTTGTACTATTATGTCCCATCTTGCCAAAGAGACTCTCTTGCTTTACTTATTCAGAATTTATGAGGGCCTCTCTGGTTATTCTTCTTGATAGGGTCTTGTCAGTGAGAGCTGAGGGATGCATTTCTTTCTCTTTTTTAATGGGAGGGGAACATTTGTGAAATTAATGAACACTATTCAGGACGAAAACATCAGGGAAACATGGAGAACTTTATAAGGGGATTCCTACTGTGTATTCTCAAACGTAGTTCTGTGTTGTATTCCGTATCTTTTCTGAGGATTTGACTTCATCTTACCTTTTTAAAAGGCACTTTGTCAACATTTTGTAGCTGGTGTATTTATGAATATTATACAATATTATCTGTGCTTAGTGTATCTCCTTTTGCTTATTAGGTAGACATCTGAATGATATTGGATTATGTGGTCCATGAGGATGTTATCTTTTCACATGACTATGTTTGTTGGTCATCCGCGGCCTCTTTTTTTGCCTTTATAAAAGCACCACTAAGTGGAGCGGTACTTGTCACAGAAAGTAGGTACAGTAGACTTTCTGCGATCATCTTTGTGACCCAGCCTTTTGTTGTGTGAGGGGGTTTGTTTTTGTTTTTGTTTTTGTTTTTGGCTTATGCACAAGTAGAGTCCTCTCACAGGCTGATGTGAATCTTGTGTTGAAGTCATTTCCAAGGTTCTTGAGTTGAAAGCACTTAAAATGGAAAAAAATAGTGGTGACATTGTATGACTGTTGCTTTTCTGCCCACTGTATTTATATTTTGAGATGTGGAGTATTATCACCACCAGTGTTCTGCTTTCACACCATAATTTCATCTCTGTGTTTGAGTGGTAGATGTGTGACATTTAAATGACCTTTTCATTGAAGGTCATGGGTTAAAGCCTCCCTCATCCAAACTGGACTATTGAAGTCCATTGCTATGACCTTTAATTCAAATGAATTGGCGTTATTTTTTGTTATGTCTTGCCATCCAAGTTAAACTGTTCTGAAAGAGTTTGGTAACATAATTTAAGCATTCCGAATGTGTGTGTATATTGACATGGATTGACCTGAGGCTGAAATCATTTCATACTTTTCTCTTTGTGTGAGTGCACAAGCTGTATACCAAAAGCATCTTAACAGTGTTTCACTAGATTGAGTTTGCATGCTTTATGAATGGTTGGGTAGGTTTCAAAGAGTGAACCTAAGTATTTATGTCTGTACATTTCTAAGCCTTTGATAGATCTAGATAGATCAATCACACCCTGAGCAATTTGCATTACAGAGTTCAATAAACCTATTTTTCACCTACCTTGGTATTTATTTCCTTTTTTTATTTTTCTGTTTTCTTTTGTAAATATACAGTACATCTCAGCTCTCCGTGACACTTGTAAGCAGACACCAAAGTTATTTGGTAAGATTGCAATTTTAATGCACAGTCAATTATGTTTTTTTATTATTTATTTAGTGAAATTCCATGTCCCATTGGTTCAAAATCTGGACAGTCTGTTCCCCTTAAATTAAGAACTTTTTTTTTTTTTTTTTACAAAAATCATTAATATGTTCCTATAAAAAATGTACACAAGTGGAGTCCACTGACCAAAACCTCTTGTAAAAATGCAGCAATCTGCATATTAAAGAATGTGTTCTGCTCATGACTATATTCTGTCATGAGCTCAGGCTTGACACTAGGGGGCACTGGGATGTTAAAGTGACCTCTGCATCAACATAATGAACAAGTCACATTCCCTCACATCTAAACTTGTTATGCCGTGATGAGTCAGTTAACTCCTCAAACGTCCACATGATTTGCATGTCAGTCAACTTTTCATACATCACAATTATATTTTCATTGTATCATTCTCATATAATGATCAGATATGCATGTCCACTGGGCCTGCAGTATCTCTGCCTCTTTCAGAGTGAGGGAACCCATTTAAAACAGGCTTGTATTCCTGACGGCATGGAGGCATGCTACATATGCAGGCTGTCTCTCTGCATTCAGGGCTAGGGGAAAAAAGGTTTTCCTCTGTGGAAAAGGACCCAGGAACATCTCATGTGAAAGCAACAAGTGGAAAAGGACCCAGGATCATCTCATGTGAAAGCAACAAGTGGGAACTCGGGAAAGATTTTACTAACAGAGTTGCCCAGCTGAGGATTTTCAAGTTCAAGTTGTTGTCATTTTGAAGTTCAATTGACATGAGAATTGAATTTAATGTCTACTTAGCAAATAATGGCATTTTGTCAATCAAAAACTAATGGCCTTCTTCCTTCATCCTGTAGGTTAAACACATGAACACTTATTGTTGGAATATCATCGTCACTGGGAAAGTTCCCTTCTCTCCCAGATGCCCTGAATGCACACGGTGTCTTATCTCAGAAAGCAGAATCAGAATCATTGGTCTGATGGGCTGTCCAATGCGCACAGAGGTATTTGGATGTACAAAGTACACTCGTTGATTCTGCCTTGAAGTGAGAGATGGCAGGAAAGAGACCAGAGTGAAGTACATAGCAGATCAATATGTGAGAACCAGGCTAGAAATTTCTTACATCCATTCATGTCATCCCAAAATGCTTCCGCCAAATGGCTGGCAGTCTCTGCATCCATACAATATACCAGGGGATGCACTTCAACAACTAGTTGATCAAGCAGCAAGCATTGTGCTGCTACCAGCAATATGACCAGTTCTTTTATAAAACTGAACACACACATACACACACACACAGCACACACACACACACGCAGATGCATGTCGTCTTCAGACATCTTGGCTCTCATTGCTGGGCAAGAACACAGCTGTGGGTTGAGGGGAGGGTCCATTGAGGCGGTCCAGTTCGTCTACCTGCGGGGTGGGCGTGGCTCCGGGGCGCGTGGGGCCCTCGCCCATGGTGGCCATGAGGTTGGGGACGCTCTTGCTGCGCACACACTGGAAGTCCACGTGGCGGCTCTTGCCCTCCTCCTTCTCCCAGGACATGTGGATGAATGGCCGCTGCACGTAGTTGTATATGACCTCGGATCGGCCACCCGGACGCCGCTTCACTTTCTCCTTACATGTGGGATAGCCTGAGATATTGCAAAAGCAAAGACAAAATAGACTTGCATTTCAGATCTATTTATCTCTCTTTTAATAAAAATTTCAAATGAAGTTTTGTAATTTCAATTTCTCGACTCTTCTCCTTACACAAAACTGCAAATCATATGAACCTTGAACAAGTGGGTGCACAGACAAAGCAGAAATAAAACAAATTGTTTTCTTATCACTGTGTGTTGGTCTGCCACACCCATTGCTGCTGCTGGGTTCTCACCTTCAATGCCGATACGTATGTTTTTCAGCCCTCGTTCCTTCAACAGGGCTTTGGCCACATCTCGGTTCTCAATGTACTTGAAGAACCGGTAGAGTTTGGTGCTGTATATGACTACAAATGACACACAGAGAAACAAAGTTAATGTGGAGGGGATTCCTGGTGTTTTATAACTTCATTGCCTCATACAGCTTCACTTCTCTACACTATTCTTTTAAACACTTTTTCCATGTTGGCACTGAAAAATAATATCTTATAATAATAACTTGAGGATAAAAGTTGCTCTGTTGAGATCATGAATTTGTGAAAATTTCATCCTCATTGCTGTGTTAGTTTATCAGGCATTGTGTCAATCAAAAGAATGTAACTGGATGAAACTGGACTAACTCTTGATACTCACTCTGAGAGTACTCCTCTCCCATGGGTGGTGGGTTGTCATGGTCCCAGTCGACAGTGTCGTCGTCGGTGAGAACTACTATGTGGCACTCTCTCTCTCCCTCCTGGGCGCTGGACACCATGGCTGGAACCACCAGCTCCTCCAGGTAGCCCTCGAACTGCCTACGGGCACCGTCATTGGACAGCTCATGGAGTAGAGCGCCTATGGGCAGCCAATGACAACGATGGGAGAATGGGATTGACCGCAACCACTAACAGGGTCTAACAGAGGTATTACCGTAACTCACAGCAGCACAGTGGAATTACAAGAATTCAAAGTCAAAGTCACCTTGGGTGAGTTACTTGGGTTCAAATGTGTCTATACCGGCATGTCTAGAAACTTTTCTCTAAAATGGAGACTCACTGAGATCTCGACATCTCACAGTGTTGTAGTCAAAGTTGATGCAAAGGTAGTCACAGGCCTCCCGCAGCTCAGCCACAGACACCCCCTCAGGGCAATGTAAGATGCCCATTTTGTAGTAGTCCTGACAGCCAAGCAACAAACAAACAAATACTTAAACAAACAACAATAGCAACATACTGTGTACTATATTGCTTATATTGCTATGAGTATGAAGATTATGCACTTTATAAAATAATATTTCATTGAAATAGTCATACACCACTTACCAAGATTACATGGAAAATGCTTGCGTTGATGCCCTCCACTATCTCATATTCCCCCTTGGCATTGGGGCGAGTGAAGTTATGCTGTCGGGCTGGGCCAAACATCCTGTAAATGACAATTAAAACATTTAGTACAAGAAGATTGTCTCTCTTCAATTAGCTCTTTAATTAGCATCTTTTCATATGTCAAACATCAGGGGTATCTGGTTGAAGGTGAAGCGCTCACTAACAATTTTAGAATGTGTACAAAAGAAATAGTACCCTTTCCTTCAATTCATAAAATATGGAAGAGAACAAATGTGATGTTAAAAAAAATGGAAAGTTCCTTTAAAATCAGTTCTTAGTCTGGCCAAGACACCAATCTATCCTTCAACTGCTGAAGGAAGCTTGTGAACTTGCATCAGAGCAGACATCTCTATTTTAAGATTTGATTACTTGTTCCATTGGTATGGGTTTATTTGCCCATTTGTCGAATTGTAAAGAGGAACACATGTGGAACAAATCACATTTGTTTGTATCTGTCCTAATATCATCCATACATGGGCAAGAAGTCATCTGATTCAAAACAAATCTTGTTAGCTAACAATAATTTTAATACATGCCATGAGGAAAATATTTGCTGCCAACAAAATTTCCAATAAAAGTTCAAAATAAAAGTTCAACCTGCTACATGGCAAGCTTTTGAACAGAGACTTGAGACATGTGATATGAACGTCATGGATGTTGTTTCTAAAATTGACCTATTTTGTGGGTAAATTCAAGTGAAAATAACAAGGCCAACCACCAATGCCAACATGGGAGATAAGGTAATAAGACCAGACCTCTGAGATGAGAAATTGGGGACATTTTGCTGAATTTTCCTTGGGACATTCCTATTTCTCTGGGTCATGTTGTTACCCTAAATGAAGCTTCATCAAGAATGTGTGGTGTCAGGCCCTCACCTCCCCAGCATGGTATCAGGGTGGGCAGTGAATAGAGCTGGATCAACCACAAAATGGGTGCCGTCCACCACCAGAGTAACCCGTTGCAATATGGAGGATCGAGAGAAGGACTCTGGTCCCATCCTGGCCTCCACCATGGTAGGCAGCTCTGAACCCTCGGAGAGTCTCCTGCCTGTGGGTAGATCAGAACAAAGACTATTAAAAGCTGAAGTCTGCCATTTAAATGACTATCTGTTAATACTGTTCTCCAGGACATCTAAGTGAAAAACTGGTGCATTCCTGTCTTAGTAGTCATTCTGGTTGTACTGTACACTGGCATGTATTCTACTATGGATAAAAACAAAACTGAATGTGTATGGACGATGAATCACGATGCCACTAAGCCAATAAGAGAGGAGTAGGCTATATTGATTCAAAGTGCATGCATGCTGTAGAAAACACATAATCAAATCAATAATTACAATAATGATCAATCTTCCATGCCTGCTCTCAGACAGTAGCCTAGTAATGTGAAACTTACCAAATGCTCTCCCCTCTGCCATGTTCACCACTCTTGCCCTCCTATGACCCTCGCCTGCAAACATAAGGAATCAGAAAGAGTCTGGATGAAGAAGATGCAGAAGAACACTGAGGAAGAACCATCCCTGCCTGCCTGCCTGCCTGCTGCCTTCATTGCCACAAATGCAGAGCTGCTTTCCTTGTTGAAATATGGGATGGATTCTCTGCACACTGATGTCTGTGTTTGCTCCAACCATCTGATTTAATTTTGGTCAGCTGCCCCATGGGTGTCCTGGCCTTGTGTGCAGTCACCTACGGTGCCCTACATACCGGACCACAGGCACACCACACTGGACTTGGTTCCCTTGCAGCAGCACCACCTAGAGGTCGGCGATAGTAACACCACCACTCAGGAGTCCGCTGAGCCTATTAAGGCCTGCCTGGTCACAGCTGCTTTGTGTATTATGCACAGTAAAGTTAAGCTGTGAGGTCAGGATTACGCTGTGTGAGTAAAGGGACCTCCCATCCAAGAAAACAGGCTCTAATGCAGGCAGTTTGAGTCACTGTCAGTCTCACCCCCATGTAATCCAAGTTGAACATGGCAGGAGATGTGTGTCTAAGTGTGTTTGTGTAGTGGGGGGTATAGGTTTGACCTAATTTTTTGCCACATCCCACGTGCTTGATCATACCACTTCCTACATCAGCAGGTAACTGACCATATGTGATATGAATCTCAGCACTTAAGATTGCCAGTTAATTTCCATCTATTTGCTATCTTCCCCAGGAAACAATCACTTGTCCTTTATCCAGTACAATCTATACAGGTGTACTGAGAGACAGTGATTATTTATACATTTTTCACGCAGATGTAAATAGATGAACAATGCAAACAATGTCAATATAATATATAATAACAATAATAATAATATATACACAGTATATATATACACATATATAGTTGACTGAATATGTAAATTAACACTTATGGAACATATGGTCACAATTCAGACATGGAGACTCTCCTGTAGTTGACATCTACAGTATTCTTCAGAACTAAAAATATTCACACTATCTTAACCTATTTGGCCTACAATCAGGATATATTGATCATCTATTCACTTGTTTCTATCATTTCCAACAGCATCTTTTAGGGTAATATTCATATTTTGAATTAGATGACATAGACACCAGACAGTAGATGTCTGACAAGATCCAACTGATTACAGAGCCATTTTCTTCACATGCTACTTGTGTATAAAAAGCACACTTCATGAAACCAATAACTTACCTCAGCATCTATAGAGAAAGAATGGTGAGCAATCGGACAAAATACAACTCAGGTCACGTTAGCAAGCAGTAGGAGTAAGCAGCATTCCTTTAGGTAAACATGGTGGCAGTGCTCCGTGGTTTGGGCTGTGTCAGGGCATGGCTGCTCCAGAAGGTACCAGCGGATCAACGGGCTTAAATCCAATTAGCTGGAGACGGCAGGAAACAATGTGACTCACGTGAGGAGCAAACTCCCTCCCCATGCCGAGTCTGAGAGTTCCTACAGTATGTGTGTGTGTGTGTATAGGTGAGGGGCTACAGGATCATATACAAACACACACACACGTACCCCCCCCCCCACACACACACACACACACACTCAGAGAGCTGTGTGGAGAGAGGCAAAATTTGGACCTATGAAGGGAGTGTGTGTGGGGGGAGGGGGGGGGGGACCATATATGGTCAATGCTGATGATAGATACATAACAGGGTGGCTGGATTTAGGACAAAATAGTTTATTCCATCCTTTCTGCATTTACTCACATGACAACAGACACAGACATTTATTGACTTTCAACATGCCAACTTCAGTTTAGTTAAAAGAACAGAGAAAAAAGAATACCATCCTGACAAAAATTTAATTGAGTCCAAAATGACACAGTTTCAAATAAATTAGTAGTTCAATGTACTCCATCTAAAGTTGACAGACAGTTGGACACATTGTCTGTAGCCACATTATCAATGCAAAAATGTAACACGTTGTTCAGAGGAAAACACTGTTTTGTGTATTAGCCTACAGAAACAATTCAAACAATTCTTCACACTTAGCTGTGTCTTTCATTCCAAAATATTAGAAGAGATATCTGGAAGATTTTGTTACTGTCTCATACTTCTTAGACTTCTATGACAAAGTCTCTTTTGTAAGCCAATTTTAAAAGCCAAAGTAAGATTTATTTCACCTTAAGATCTTAAAATATCTCAATTCTTGTGCTCCTAAAGGAGTTTCAGGAGAAGCTGATCAGAATTTAGCAAATGTTTTTTTTTTTATCCAGTGATAAAAATACAGGACAGTTGTTCGCAATATTTTCCTCTAGACATCTTCAGTGTATTGCTATTGCATTCTGTATTCTGAATATGTTCTCCCCAAAATAAAAAATATCAAACAAACATGATTTGGAAAAAAAAGTAAAACAATTAAAATGAAACATACAGTAGTAACACTTTTTTTGTGTGTGCATGGAGGTTTTCTCAACTGCACAGTTTGTGAAACACTTCTCTCAAAGAATGGGCTGTCACTGCACTATTAGCTAATGTTTGCTAAAATGTGACCTTTGTTTACTTTGGACCCATAGGGCAGATTTTTTCAAGTGAAATCTTGCATTAAATGCTAAACTGTCCAGAATTCTTTTCTCTGTATCTCACTGATAAAAAAGAATGACAGAAAAAAACACCTCAGGAACAGCAGCTACATTATTTAAAGGGCGATGTATGTAGTTATGGATTTCTTATCATCAAAATGCCTTGAAGTCTCATACACTGTACTTACACATTCAATTATGAGATCAAGCACCTCTCTACTTCTGACCACAGTCTAAAACCGCACAGCTCTGGAAACATCACTGAGGCATCCGCTAAGGGATGCCCATTGAAAGACGGTTTGGTCAACCTGTACCAACCCCACAACTTTCTCCAGACATTTCTTAGAGAGGGCCCATAACACCTTAGGTGTTTGCTTGTCATTTATAGGTGGATCAACCTCCGTTCAGACATGCAACGAAAATGAAAAACACCAGCCTGTGGGTCTAGACTTGGGTTTCTGACTGGAGTGAATTTCTGGACCCTCTCTGAAGGCTGGTTGGATGATGTTGCCTGCTTCCATTCATGCGACCCTGGTAATCATTCAGCATTGTGGCAGCAGCACGCTCCATGTCATCCGGGTCTATTTCCAGGGTTGCAGCCACATCTCGCTTTGTCATTGACATAAACATATGGTCGTCAGCCAAGGCCTCCAAACCATGACTGACAAGTATCTGTAAGAGTGAGACATGGGCTTTAATTACAGGCGATGACAATGAGTGTGTCCACTGTCCACACAATATGTGTCCCACATGTGTATTTTATGGACCAAAATTAAAAAAATGGCAGAATGCAGGTGTGAAGTACATAATAATATTCTACAGACAGTAATATTTTTAATTTAATATAATATACTGTATGTAATATGTATGTGTAATAATATAATATATGTTTTATCTTTCTTACCTCTTTGATCAATTTATCAGCAGCCCCTCTGAGATTTTGATGCGTAGCTACTTGGGAATGGGAGGTCTCAGCTCTGCCCAAAGCGCTCTGAAAGATGAAAAGGTTCATAATGTAAATCCCTTATGAACATGGTGAGGAATACAAAGATCACCAAGTGAAGAAAACATGTTCATGATCTCACCTGAGAGCCTGTATTCTGGACACCACCTACATACCCAACAAAACAAAACAACAGAAAATGATTTTATTATTTTGAGGTAAAATAGCTTTACAATTAAAATGGGACTAATTTCACCTTAAATAAAGAACGGATGTGTATTACGCTCTATTTGAGCACATATAACCTGTACTGTAACAGGCAAGTCCCGCATTCACTATGCCGCTATCATTTATCATCACCTGGTGTGATGTGTTGTCCATTCTGGCTGACTTGCCAGCTGACTGTTGACAGAGCGATAGCTTCATTCTCAAAGTCAAACCTGCAGACACAGAGCATATTGGTGACATCCACATCAACAGTGCTTTCAGCTGCTGCCGAGGCAAGACCATGTTTGGCACAGCATCAACTCACCGCTCCCTGTTGTTGTTGTTGCAGTTCTCATTGTGCGCATTGTTGTTGTTGTTGTTGCTATGGTAGTGCATGTAGCCTGGCGAGTGCTCTGGTTCGTCTGGTTTGCTCTCGGCGATCTGCAACGGCCTCATGCTGGTCACCTGGGTGGTGTTGGGGTTGCCCTGGTCCATGGCGAAGGGGTCCACATGGTTCCCAAAAAGTCCACCTGCCCTCTGAGCAAAGGAAAGAGAGAGTTACGACGAAACTGAGATTGGTGTTCAACTGTGTTGATATGTATGTGTGCGTGTACATGCGTGCATGTGTGTGTGTGTGTGTGTGTGTGTGAAATGAATGTATTATCTGCCTGTGTATTCTGTATACTGTGGGATGGAATGAGAATGGGTGTGTTCATGTATACTGTAGGTGCATGCGTGCGTGCGTGTGTGTGTGTGTGTGTGTGTTTGTGTGTGTATGTTTGTCTACACATATCTCCTGTGGTTCTACTGTCCCTGTGTTTCCTCCTACCCTGAAGATGGCTTCCTCCGCCGCCTCGTCCATGGCGCGGTCCATCTCGTCCTCATTCATCAGGTCTCCTGAGATGGCCCTCTGCAGCTCCGGAGCCGCCTCATCCTCAATGCTCCTAAGGCCAGCCTAGGAGGGGGCAGGAGAGACACAGAGGTCAAAGGAGAAGTCAGAAATATGTCTTTAAAAATAAAAATAAATTTAAGACAATAAATACACTGTTGTTTTTTTTTTTGTTTGTTTGTTTGTTTTGTTTTTTAAAAGCTAACAGGTAGAGGGGATCCCTTAGAAGGCCTCCTACCTGAATTTCAGCATTGTTCTTCTTCTTGGTGGGCCGATACCCATATTCCTCCTCCTGCCTCTTCAGGAACCTGCGGAAGTGGTCCTGGATCAGGTAGGTGGCGTAGAACTTCCCCACAGTCACCTCATCATCTGCAAGGGGCAGGTGTTCACACTTCAGAGAGCATACATCAGTCCCATGTTTCTGTCTTCTTAGAGATTTAAATATCGTTACAGTGTTTTTAAATGTCTTAATGTCTTGCTTACCTCCTATTGGTGGAATGACCTGGTCCAGCAACTTCATGCTGGTTCTCTTCCAAATCTTTTTGATGATGGCTCTCAGCTCCTCGTTGGCCTGCTCAAAGTTACCTATCCAGTAAGCACACTTCATCAGTGCTCTAAATCTATTAGTCGTCTTGTCATGCTTGTCATAATAACTATAAATACTGTACTCAGCATTACAGAATAAAATCCCATTCAGCTCGGCTACATCAGGCACTCAACTGAACCGTTAACCATTACTTAGATTGTAATCAATGGATCTTACTTCACAAATATGATATTACAGTCCTGCTATTTGAAATAAATCTGACCAATCTTTCAAAGCTATTTTTACACTCTGTGGACAGAATACTTCAGTTGGGTGCCTGGTGTAGCATGGCTGTTAAACCAAAAGATTATTCAATGTAATCAACTGACCTAGCTTCTGAAACAACTGACAAAATCACAGACAGATCTGTCTTGGAAGAGTTGCTGTTCAGGTTATGCTGTCATGCTACTCACTACACAGAGACCTAGAGGCTCACCAACCTTCTGTCTTAATCTTGAGGCCAGTTCTCACCAGGGCAAAAAGGGTGGCATTGAACGTAACTGTGCCATCGCTGTTCAAAGGCATGTTCATGGAGATGAGCCTCTGCAGATATAATGGCATCACATACAGGTCAGTACAGCTAGTTGAAAAACAAAGCCAGAGTTGTGTGCCATGTTTTGTGAATGAATACCCATTATCATGATTCATTTCCCACCTTGCAAGCTACCAGATGAGGACAGAACTTGCCAAAACCCAGTGGAGGTTGGATCCTACGCAAGAGTGTTACCACATCCAGATGCTTAATGCGCCCACTGTCCGCGAGAAAAAAAAACAATTCATAAGAAAAATATTTTTATAATCATGATCAGTCATTTAAAAATGTCATGAACTCCTCTATCATGGCCTTTTATGACTAAAAAAAGACAAATGTCTGTGTGCATCTAAGGTGAAATCTTTACTCCCAGCTAACCCAGGACTAAAGATTATAACAGGAAGTTGGTTGTACTCACGTGGCTTCAGGATCATACTCTGCCCAGATCTTCTTAAACTCGTCCAGGTGGTGTGGCCCCAGTATGGACCAATCACGGGTCAGGTAATCAAAGTTATCCATGATCACAGCCACAAATAAGTTGATAATCTATGGCAAGAAATCATATCTTCATAGTTTTATTGCCATTTGACCATCCAAACCACCACTGTGAGTGTATGTATAGTCTGTATGTGTGTGTGTGTGTGTGTGTGTGTGTGTGTGTGTGTGTGGAGGGGGGGGGGGCGGCCCGCCCCGTAGCGCTCGATGGTGTTTTTTGCCCTTAACAGAACTGTACGTGTGAGTGTGTATGTATGTTTGTTTCTCACCAGGAAGGCACAGAGCATGTAGAAGCTCATGAAGTAGAGAATGGCGATGCCGGAGCCGCAGGTGTATTCCTCCCCAGGCAGGTAGTCAGACTTGGGGTCACAGCGCTGGCCGTACATGCACCCCAACATCACCTCCTGCCAGCCCTCTCCTGTGGCACACCTGCACACCATCCACGACACAGGGCAAACATACACAAAGTAAACATAACATACTCAGTGCTCCTGCATGCCTAAAGCATATAGCATATAAAAGTTCCTATTTCTGTGCTTACCTGAACAGTACCAAAACTGCCATAGGAAATGTTTGGAAGTTGTTGTTGCGGTTGATTTGTGTTCCATCTATCAATGCTATTTTGCCAAACACCTAAAGGCGACAGCAAAATGTAAAAAAAAGTACAAACATCAACCTCTGCTATGTACAGTATGACGGTGAATGAAAACAGACAAGATGGAATAAAAATATTATTAATGTACTTTCAGTGCTATAACAACCTTGCTGATCCATAACAGGTCTTACCTGCATCCCAATTACAGCATAGATGAAGAACAGCATGACGATCAGAAGAGCAACGTAAGGCAAAGCCTAAGAAACCGAAGATCAGTGCAGTGGTAAAGAAACAGTCCCAATATTTTTATAAATCTAATTATTTCAAATAAAGCACTATACTTAATCACAATATATTTATCATATATTAAACCTTTTAATCACATAAAATTAGTTTTTTTTTGGGATGTACTAATAATAAATAGGCATTGAACATCTGTAACGTACATGTATACATCTACATGTAACATACAAAAATATTAATCTTTTTGTTCAACCAAGGCGCTGTCATACCTGGAAAGATTTGATGAAGGTCCACAAGAGGTTTCTGATGCCCTCAAAGCGATTCAGTAGTTTGACCAAACGCATGACACGGAACAGACGGAAGAACGTGATGGACACACTGGCATTTTCTGATTCCTGTGAGAGGACAGTTATATAATATCCCAGGACATACTTTCAGGTTTTGTTTTATTTGCCAGAAAGAAATACTTATTACCCAGATCATATTTAATATTATTGTGAACTAATAATTGCAAAGTTGTATAAGAACACTTACTGCTATGGCTTGCATTGGATTCACCTCCTAAAAGAGTAGAGATACATTTTTAAATCCCAATGTTGTCAGTATGATTACTCAAAAGCTATCCTCCTTGATGGATGCACCCAACACACACTGGCTTGAAGACTTATTACAATTACACACACTGGCTTAAAGAGTTAAACATATAATACTTGTACAAAAGAGTTAAACACACTACATAATTACCTCACAACCATGGAGACAATACAGTCCTCCCTGTGAAGCCAAGGCTGCCTGTGATTGTGGAGATGGGAGAAAGAAAAAATAAACCTCTAGAACTTTCTGAATCTGCATTTGGAAGTTTGAACGCCTGAAGCATGGTGTCATAAAAACATCCAGTGCTCAGCCAAGTCCAGAGCGTGCAGCAAGTGTACTAAGCAAGATGCTGAATTTGAAAAGGTGATGTGAAGGTGGGGGAAGCTCAGCGCTGCCGAAGGGTAACAGTGGGCGGTGTGCTGTGCAGGCGTGACAGTCAGGTACTGTAACTGCTGTGAACCAGCGGTGTGGAGCTGTGCTGTAGGAGCTGTGTTGGCCAGAAGGAAAAAACAGACGCTAGACAACATACTGACCCTCTCAACAAAGCTAGAGCTGGCCTGAAGGCTGGACTGGAGTGAACAGACAGGTGGGGCAGTGGGTAAGACATTTTGGTGAAATGGAATGATATTGGGGATACACATACAGTAGTTACATAAACTGCTTATGCAAGAAAGTCATTAAGAAATTCAGAAATTATTGAAACAGTAGCTGTGTATAGTAAAACATAAGTGGATGAACAATTTTGCTTAAGTGGAAGGACAGTCTAAACAGACGTCAAACAAAACAAAAAAACAGAAGTGAAACACAGAAGTATTTCAAAAGTAGAAAATATAAACCCACATCAATCTCACTGAGGATGACATCAACGACACTGCCGATGACAATGACAAAGTCAAAGACGTTCCAGGGATCGCCAAAGTAGCCCTGTGGAAGGAAAGTGTAAACACGAATATTATATTACATTCTACACTGATTCCCTCAAGACAAGGACACTTTTATTATGGGTATCTCACCTTAGCTTTGAAGGCCATTAGTTTTAAAATCATCTCCACAGTGAAGAGCACTGTGAAGATCACATTGAGCATGTCTGAGAGATGTGTCACATGTTCAGATTGGTTGCAGTGCTGCAGAATAAATATGTGAGCAAGGAGAAGACCACAAATCAGAGTTAAAATGAATCAGTGAACAATTGATTGCATGATTGTAGTGAAATGGCTACTTTGCTATCACCAACACTGGATCCTATAGGGTTTAGAGGAGAAATCCAGTGTGATTTAATCCACAGTTCTGTTGTTTGAGGTCACTAAGTGCTATCTGTCTGAACAAGAACGAAAACATTTTATACAACATACTGTAGAGTGAATGGCAAAGATCTATAGCCTGGGTTTGCCCATACTTCCTGTGACACTGCACAAAATTTCATGTTCAAGTCAGTATGGCCAAGCTGCCTATTTACTGCGTTTCCTGTCCCAGAATTTCAGGCACCAATGAGAAGCGAGCTTTTACTCCAAGGTGAAGGAGGCGGGCAAAACAAGTTTAACATTAATTCTGCCTTTGAGAAGGCGGCTAGTATGTGAGATTGGCCAGACTAAGCTCGTATGAGTTTTGATGGTCGCAAAAGCCAGGCTAAAAGAGCTAGCTAACATTAGCTGAATGGGGCATAGGAAAATCAGACTGAAATTTACAGTAGTTTCTGTGCTCCAGTTGGTGCTAGCTGGTGGTTCTTTTTCCAACTAACAATACTCGATGACCTCAATAAACAGGGCTTAGGATCAATTCACACCAGATTTCTCCTTTAAAGTGAGAATAAACACCATTTGCGCCATAGTGTTACCTGCATCCCCAGACACATGGTGTTGAGCATGATGAGCAGGAACATGAGGTACTCAAAGTAGCATGATGTGACGACGTACCAGACCTTGTACTGGTAGGGGTTCTTGGGAATGTAGCATCTGAGAGGCCGTGCTTTCAATGCATATTGAACACACTGACGCTGTATAACACAAATTCAGAGATTTACATAATACTGCGCAAAATTGTCTATGTTAACTAGATATATCAAATACAGTAAACTAAGAAAAGGTATGATTCAATTAAGCTAAAAGCTAAATACTGTATTTTATAAAGCCATTTACTGTAATCCTTACTGTGCTCAGACTTAAATAATGTTTTTTTTTCCTGTCAAATTTGAATTTGAATTGAAACCATAGAATCAGAAAACAGAATATATGGAAGGAAGCAATTACATTGAAATGAATTACCTGATTCTTGTCAAGCTCACAATTCTTGTATTCCTGTTCTCCTTGCTC